>OY720303.1:35435080-36035080 GCA_963082785.1 Philonthus spinipes
CGTACCGTTGCATATCAATAAAACATTGAATAACTTTACTTTGTTAAAACTTAAAACAATTCTTTACATTGTTTTTGTCCATCTTTAAGTTGCACCAGGGGATAAGTGAAAAATTAATTCGAAAATAAATTTAAAGAATTTTTATTTAACAGAAGCCTTTATTATCAATAAAAACCTATTAATAGATATTTAAATATTAAGTAAATTAGAATCAACTAATCCAGGCAAAAATCAAAAAGGTAGACCAAGAAAGGAATGGAATGACGAAATAAGAGAAGAGTTAGAGAGAAAAAATGGGAAGAAGCCAGAAAACTCACAGAAAACAGAAAAGTATGGAGAAAAACATACACAGGACAAACAATCACCTCACACTGAGAAGTAGAGAGGAACATATAACGATGTTATATATATAAGAAAAATATTAAACACTCATAAAAAACGGTAGTTATAATTTCATTGAAAGTTGAATTTAAAAAAAGTATTGTGAAAGAATAAATATTAAATAAATAAACGAATAATAAAATTTACGAGTGCACACACTCGCGAAATGTCAACGGTTTTCGAGGATAATTTGTCAGCGGTGGCGCGTCATCAGGCCTGACAGGTCTCTGTATAGAGTGAGACACAGTGCCTGGGCTATAAATTACATTCAGTATTAGTGTGTGCACCCGTGAAAATGTCAACGCTCCAACTTTTTCGAAAGCCATATATCCTCTTAATACATCTTGTGCAGTTTTAATAGAAGCCGCGCCGAAAACGGAAATAAAAATCCACCCTCGTCCACCTCCATTTCTTTCTCTATTTTTTTTTTCCGAGGAAATCCACTTCATTCATCACACTCTTATTGGATTGGATTAGCGGGGGCGGGTTAATATAGCTGAAGGATTAATTATCAAGATTAATAATCGGGAAATAATTGGTTTGTTTTGAAAATAAGTAATTTGGAATAAATCCAGGAACCTGTACTTATTAATATATAGATTTTTTTATTGAATTTACTTGTTTTATTTAAAAAAAAAAACCTATAGCAAAAGAAATGTTTTACCAAGTAATGAATGAGAAACAAACCTAGATTATAAAAATTCATCTCGTGCGCCTTTTACGTGAAATGTATCTGCACCTAACGAATGATTGTTTTCTATCAAATGTTTGGCGAGGGATGATTTGTCAACCAAGTTATGGCGAAAAGAAGCGAGATGTTATCTTAGACGCTTGTTGAAATTTCTACTATTTGCATCATTAAAAAAATAACATCTGAGGCTGTTACTTGGTGAAATTCCATATTAACACTTTAGTAAATAACACACTTTATTATGATGTCACTTCTTACTCAATAAATATCGAACCTATCATTCTAGAAATTGTATTTTATTAATTTGTGTATATTTATTGTATTCTGTATAATTCATTATTAATCTTTTCACATAGATAATATTGGGAACAGCAAATAGCTCATTAGCATTAATAGAGGCAAAATTAGTCGATTACAAGTAAATTTAGTGACGATAGAGTCAAAATTAGTCGATTATAGTTAACTTTAGTTACTATAAAGTCAAAATTAATCGATTACAGTTAACTCTAGTTACTTTAAAGTCAAAATTAGTCGATTACAGTTAACTCTAGTTACTATAAAGTCAAAATTAATTAATTACAGTTAACTCTAGTTACTACAAAGTCAAAATTAGTCGATTACAGTTAACTCTAGTAACTATAAAGTCAAAATTAGTCGATTACAAGTAACTTTAGTGACTATAGAGTCAAAATTAGTCGATTACAGTTAACTCTAGTTACTATAAAGTCAAAATTAGTCGATTACAGTTAACTCTAGTGACTATAAAGTATATATATAATAAGAATAAAAACATGGAACAAAACCTAATATTAAATTCGCGTTCCATCAAGAGTGTAGCGAAAATAGTATAAATTTTATTAAGAAGACATGTTTTTATTTTCAGTTCTGGTGGTCCGCAAGGTTCTAACCTAGGCCCACTTTAGTTTAATACATACTTATTTTCATCAATAACTTTTTTCAGTACAGGCTTATGCTGATTATCTGATGATCTATTAGTCGCACAGGTCTACAGATAATCAGCATAAGCCAATACTTACAAAATTTATGAAATTAAGTATATATTATGAAATAATAAATTACTGAAGCTTGTTTGTAAACATTGAACATGAAAATGAACCAATTTGGCATATTTTTTGTTTGTTTGTGTGTTTAATTGACACAAAAGCGTATTTCAAATTAACTGACGATATCCTAAAAATTAAGGATCGATTTAAAACGATTTGAATTTTAATTAATGCCATCGTAAACAAAACACCGATAAACCGACATGAATAAATCAACAAAAACGCTGTTTGCGCACGTCCGGTAATTCGCTGGGCGAATTCGCGGATTAGCGCGCGATTAAAAATTAATCCGTGCCGATTTTTAATTGGCGATTGAGTTCATAAAAAAAAAAAAACAACAACAATGGCAGCGGCGGGTACGCGCCCTGCTTCCGGGCGGTTAATTTCGTTTAATTATGCACATTTATTGGATGCGCGAAAATCGACCGGCGGTATTTTTGCCGTTGCGCCCGAATTTATTGGAATCAATTTGCTGAAAATTTCGGAGAGTTGCGGTTATTTCGGGGTTTTAAATATTTCAATGGAGCATTCGTGAAAATAATTTAAAACCATTGTTGGAATTAATATTCGATGAGTTTAGCAAACGAGATTAAATCACGATTGTTTTCTATTATCTTTTATTTACTTTCCTCCCTGTAAATATCTGTTGGCCACAGAAACATTCATTGGTACATCTGTGTTCGTATTGTAACGTTCAATATGTTCGATTTCAAACAAGAAGTTGCTGATAAAACTGAACATTGCAGAACTTGAGAATAACACAACCCCAGTGTTATTCTCAAGTTCTGCAATGTTCAGTTTTATCAGCAACTTCTTGTTTGATCCTTTATAGTTGTTGATTTGTTAGCTTTTTATTGTTAATTATTATACAATTTTGATCTATTCAGTAACTAATTGGATTACTTGTGGATATATACACAAAAATAATCTGTACAAGATCATGCCCGTATCCCGTGATGTTGGTTTCTAATTTTGTTGCTTTGTAATAGCATCGCATGATGGTGATATTCATTTCCTTTGTCCACGATATGCTTTGCCTGAATTTACCTACTCTTGTGATTGCTGGTTGTTCAAAAAAAAAAAAAACAGGTGTACAGGCTCCGAATTCATAGCTTGATCTATTATTCTTTGATCAGGCAGCCTATTCCTGCGACACCCCTGATCATGGTATCCACGTCCGAGGCTTGGCTTCTTGTAATAGGAACCTTTTATCACTCATAAGGCCCAGCATAATGTTGGCTATAAGTCAAGCATATGAGGTGGAATTTACACTCCCCTTGCGGTATTACTATTAATATTTTTAGCAATAAATAAAATTTCACTTGTGATTGAATGCACTTTATTTTTATTTCTTGTGGTTTCATTATTATTTTTATTATTATTATTAAATTTATTATTACAGACGTCCCGACGCGATTCCAAACATTCACAATACACGAAGATCACGTTCAAATTGAATTCCAGATCCCCGGAATAGATGACATTTTCATCAGCGGCGGAATAATCAAATATTATTATTAAAATCCTTGGGAACATCGCGAACAAACGCGTGAGGAATGCCTGCCTGGCTTGCAGCATTCTTTTGCATAACAATGAAGACCTATGAACCGTATTTTCTCCTTTATGAGTTATAATTATGTTTACGGTAATGTACATTGAATTTTAATTATAAACGGCACATGTGAATTAAATTGTCTATTTTTTTTTAAATCCTCTTTTAATAATTATTTTTGAGTGATGATTTAATTTATTTTGATTTCCACAAAAAATAAAAATAATTTAAAAATTGGCGTGGATTATATAATTGTTTTTATCAGTTTCGTGTTTCCTCGTGAATAACACTACTTCTGCTTCAGTAGTATTCATAGATAGCGTCTTAAAATTGCACCATGTCTACTCCGCGTATAGAATTCACTTACTCGTTAATAATATTAAAAAAATATATATGACAAAAATTAAGATTTATGAAATGGCGGAGAACTAATTCAGGTAATGGACGTAATTCGTTTGAAATTTTAACCGACCCTCCGCCTGCCCCTCTTCTCGCACACACTCGACCTAATTATTTCCTCGCGTCCCTTTTCAGCGGGTTAATTATTGAGCAGCCCCCGGAATTATATATCGCCCTGATTTATAACGCTTATGATCTGATTACCGGACTTTACCGGATTACCAATTTGTCCGCGCTCCGGGTTATTAATGGACCCCGCAAGAGCACAAAATAAACGGCTCTTATATTTTATTGGCTTACAAAAAAACAACATTTCGGGACTATACTGTAAATGAAATACTTTCCTTGTTAATTGTTGAGGCTTCTACTTTGTTATACATTGTAATTCAATTTTAATAAATGAAACACTTTTTTAATTTGTTTGTATAACTCGAAACGCGAGTTATACAAACATAACTTGTGTTTCGAGTTATACAAACAAAGTAAAAAAGTGTTTCATTTATTAAAATTGAAATACTTTACTATTAATAATAGAAAAAGGATTTATTCACTTGGTCACAGTTATTTAAATAAATTAAATAAAAAGAATTTGAAAATAATGAATTAATAAATTATTTTATACTTTACTATTGTTTTTTACGCAATGGATTAAAGTTATCAAAGAATGAATGAAATTACATTAATATCATAAATTGTCATAAACAGTACATAAAGCTGTGCTCAATGAAATAAACCCCTCACTGTACGTACATATTGATGTTTCACGAAAAGTGTTTACAATGTGGCAGTTACGAACTTGGAGAAAGCGCGAAATACAGGCGGCGAGAATGGGAATGGGAACGAGAGCATAAAGAGTCGCAGTATCTTCTGTTTGTTGTTGGGGCAGAGACAGGATGGGGCGGAAATTACGTGTAAAAAATAATTTGACAAGGAATTCCATTGTAAATTACTATTAAAAATCTTTATCATTTCTTTCTTTATAACTAAAGCCCGCAACTTCGATATACATTGATTGTGAATTAAATAAAATATTTTCAATTTAAAAAAATACAGAAAATGAATCATAATAAATTAAAGACGACACATGCGCCACCTTTTGAACGTTTCATTAAACATAAAATGAAGTTAATGATAAAAGAAATCGTCAGAATTCTTAAAGAACTCTAAGTGCGGAGCAGGAAGGACAAAATTAAGGACAGGAAGAAATGGGTAAAGATTGTGCCCACGAGTTTTATAATGCTCATATATATGTAATAGTTAATTAAACTTCTGGTGTGTTAATAAAGATTTAACACTCCTAATACTTAAATAATTAAATGAAACTCCAAACATATCGAGTTGATTTATCCTCAATTAACCTCTCAGTCGAAATTGTGTTCCATTAGGACGAAAAAGTCGGGGAGAGAAAGAGAGAAAAAATCCCCTGTAAAACTCTTCCGCGCCATTAGGGCGGCCCATTAAATATAAATAGTGATTATTTCGGGCGATTGAAATCGGCCCTCGGTAAATTGGTAAATTCGGCGATTGTCCGCTCTCCGGCGAGCCAAAAATCGCATTAATTATGTCCGCCCCCCAACCGATCCCATCGCTTCCTCGAATAGCGAACGTTTTAATTGTACGTTTTTTTTTTGCACCGATTTCCATTTTCATTTCCGTTTCAACAATTGAAATAGTCGTAATTAAATTATCCGCAGAGTAATGAATTCGCCGGATTCCGAATTTAATTTTGTTTCGTTCAATTTTTTTTTTGAGGGGATTGTATTTCTGTACGGCTGACAAATAAAAAGGATTCGGATTTATCGCTCGCCACAATTCCTCGTTTTAGTTATGAGGGGAAAATAAATGTGCTGTATGTTATATCACCATAAAACCAAACAAATATGTAAGGCATAGCTGTACTGACGAGGGATAGATCCCGAAACACGTGTCTGCAGATGGCCTTAAATTATTATTTCATTCCTTCCTTTATTAAAATACGTTTTCCGACAACAACAAAAAATCAATGGGAATTTCCATTCGGGCCAAATAAACGTTCCGCCCGATTTTCCGACCCCCATTTTTCTTTCTTCCGCGGGCTGCTCGATACATAAAAGGAAATCACGAACGGATGGTTATTATGGATAATATCAGTTCATAACGAGTAGCTGTCGCATTGTGTGTGTATTATAAAGTTGCATTCATATTGAATATCTATTCTAGTATCGGAACACAAAGGTATATAATGGGGTATTATTAGGCGGGCTTAGCGTTTGTCAGCGAGCTTTGCAAACAAAATTTCCTCGTATTATTATCTAATTGTGCATCGGCGCGCGCGCTTTTGAATTATTTCAATTACTCGATATTCTTTTCGATTGTTATTTGCGTAATAGATTTTTTTTTATAATATAGAGTGTTTCATTGGCGGAAAGACCATAAGTAAATAGCCTGTTCAAGTAAGCATAAAAGAAATAAAGATACCATTATTTATTGTAAATATGTGTAAAACAAATAACTTTGAGTAAAAATGTAGTAGTTGAGTGTTTCACCTATATATTTTTTATATAGATTTTAAATCTATAAAATACATAATATTAAAATAAAATAATTATTGATAAGATGAATAAGATCGATGTGATATTTGTATGACATATAAATAAACAAGTGATTTTTTTACAATGCAGATTTTTCCAGCGATATATATTTTTTTATAGATTTTGAAAATAATTGATGTGTTGTGGAAATAACTAAAAAACTATGGATGGGGTAATTTTAGATATTGACTTAGTCTTAAAGCAGCAAGTATTCTGAACATTTTAAACACAATTCTATTAAGATCTACCCACCAATTTTCAAGATATGATTTTTTAAACAGTTAATTCCCCAAAAATCAGACTCAAGCAAATTAAAATCAACTTTCAGTGGAAATAACTAAAAAACTATGGATGGAGTAATTTTAGATATTGACTTAATCTTAAAGCAGCAAGTATTCTGAACATTTTAAACACAATTTTATTAAGATTTATCCACTAATTTCGAAGATATGATTTTTTAAACAATTAATTCCCCAAAAATCAGACTCAAACAAACAAAAATCAACTTTGGGTGAAAATAACTAAAAAACTATGGATGGGGTAATTTTAGATATTGACTTAATCTTAAAGCAGAAAGTATTCTGAACATTTTAAACACAATTTTATTAAGATCTATCCACTAATTTGGAAGATATGATTTTTTAAACAATTAAACCCCCAAAAATCAGACTCAAATAAACAAAAATCAACTTTGGGTGAAAATAACTAAAAAACTATGCATGGGGTAATTTTAGATATTGACTTAATCTTAAAGCAGCAAGTATTCTGAACATTTTAAACACAATTTTATTAAGATCTACCCACTAATTTTCAAGATATGATTTTTTAAACAATTAATTCCCCAAAAATCAGACTCAAACAAACAAAAATCAACTTTGGGTGAAAATAACTAAAAAACTATGGATGGGGTAATTTTAGATATTGACTTAATCTTAAAGCAGAAAGTATTCTGAACATTTTAAACACAATTTTATTAAGATTTATCCACTAATTTTCAAGATATGATTTTTTAAAAAATTAATTCCCCAAAAATCACACTCAAATAAATAAAAATCAACTTTGGGTGAAAATAACTAAAAAACTATGGATGGGGTAATTTTAGATATTGACTTAATCTTAAAGCAGAAAGTATTCTGAACATTTTAAACACAATTTTATTAAGATCTATCCACTAATTTGGAAGATATGATTTTTTAAACAATTAAATCCCCAAAAATCAGACTCAAATAAACAAAAATCAACTTTGGGTGAAAATAACTAAAAAACTATGCATGGGGTAATTTTAGATATTGACTTAATCTTAAAGCAGCAAGTATTCTGAACATTTTAAACACAATTTTATTAAGATCTACCCATTAATTTTCAAGATATGATTTTTTAAACAATTAATTCTCCAAAAATCAGACTCAAATAAACAAAAATCAACTTTGAGTGAAAATAACTAAAGAACTATGGATGGGGTCATTTTAGATATTGACTTAATCTTAAAGCAGCAAGTATTCTGAACATTTTAAACACAATTTTATTAAGATCTATCCGCTAATTTCGAAGATATGATTTTTTAAACAATTAATTCCCCAAAAATCAGACTCAAATAAACAAAAATCAACTTTGGGTGAAAATAACTAAAAATCAATGGATGGCGTAATAAAGCATGAATTGTAATATTTTATCTTATATGTAGATGTTGTATACGTTTGTAAAAAAAGATATAAAAAATATATAAATCTCGATTTTTAAACGATTTTAAATCTCACTGAATTAATTAAACAAAAAAGGTACATTTCAAATCTGTGTTGTTGGCGGAATATCTGAAACAGTGGTGGGCGGGAGGTGATGGAATTTCACCTCAAGTGCTTCCCGCAGCGGCGATATTCCCTTAATAATATTATTGTGTCAAACGCCAGCTGACCCGGCACAAACCGCGACACGGACCGCGCTTTGCGGCCGATTGCTCGCTCTCGGCTGGACACCGCAAAATAATAATAAAAAAATGTACAATAAGAAACAACGAAAGACCATTTAAGAATTACGTTTTTCACTTAATTGTTTTAGTTTTTAAAAAACGTTTTTATTTTATTTACAACAATATTCACGTCTGCTTAGTACAATGTCTCTTTCTTAACTTAACTTATAATAATCGTTCTTAATTATATACGAGAATAAATGCGGATGCTGCAGAGATAGCGATATGAAGTACGCAGAATTAATACAATGAGGCTATTCTTTAAGAGATATGTAATTTAAGCCAGCTTTTTATACTCGAAGTTGACATTTTTATGTAGAACCTTAATTTAATTTTTATAATTAATTTTAATTGTTATTTTTATATTATACTTACAGTAGTTATTGAACCATTTTTAGTTATTAATTAATTGATTTGTAATTTTTTTGTTTCTGATATTTGTCCTTTTTATGGTATATCTGTTGGACAATAAAGATTATTATTATTATTATTATTCGAATTTAAACCGTCCAAACAGTCCATATATATATGTTCCATTTTCTTGATCTCATTTTTTTTCTTCAATAAGAATATGAAAGCCTGAATAAAATAAACGTCAACTTGGGGAATGTTATTATTTATGTATTTATTTTTCTTGCGGTATCAGCACCCTCCGGTTTGTTCCGCCCGCGCTAAACACAATATGTTATATAAGGGATGGCGTCGGTTCGAATTACCATACAATCACGTAACCGTCAACGCACATTACCGCCGGGTTTATCTATTTATTTGAGACGTTGTGAAATTGCCGAGACGGATAAATAACGCCCGCCACCCCCTCGTCTGAGTTTAATAAACATAGGAAATATTTTCTGTTTATAATAAACCGACTAGGTTTTTAAGAGTTAATGTATTGACTTTACATTTTTGTTGGGAATAGCATTGGATTTTAATTAATAATATTCTGATACTTTGAATATTTGGATAATTATTTATTTATTAAAAAAATGAAACTGATAAATTGAATAAAAAGAATTTGAAATTAATTAATAAAATTATTCTCTCTTTAGTTACTGTGATTTTTTTAAATTATGTTCCGTAAGTAGTTTTAAAAAATATATATTAAAACAACTACTTCTTGCGCATGTCTGACTGTGATTGAATTATATAATGGACACTTGCTATTGTATATGAATAACATAACTAACATAAATAAATTGATGATTATGAAGATTTAGGTAACGTGCGATTACGGAATTTAAAATTAATGCGTCTAAAACGAGTGAGAAATTGTAATGAATTTCATTTGAAAAAAAAAATCCCCCCCAATTCTTTCCCCACGAACACCGGACTAATCCTAACCGATAAATCCCCATCCGAACACAGAATGCCCCCGAAAACGTTGACAAAGACCCTACAAATGGCTTTACACGCGTGAATGATGGCGGCCGGCGCCTTATCTACTTCACGTGCAACCCTACCAACCCCTCACCGCCCTCCAACAGCGTCCATCCAGCCCGGAATGGAAAATGGCCGGCAATCAACCGACCGACAGGCGAACGAGTCTAATGGCACTAATTATATAGAAACACGGGTTTTCCCGCCGAGGAGGAAAACATCGGAAAGCGCTTTATTATTCCGGCGTCCGTTAATGCCTGCCAATTTTTCGCGGGAAGCGGGCTTTTTCATTCCGGGTAAGGCGAACTTTTGCCCGCTCCTTTTACACACACACACACACATACACACATATACATAGATATAGAATGTTCGGAAGTTTCACTAACGAGATCCACGTTTAAAAGGGATCGCCGCTTTTGATTAGAGCGGAGGGATGATTGAGGATTTTGAACTAGTTTGAAAATTGTTAAAAAGAATAATATAGAAAAAAAAAAAAAAAAGAATATATAATTAAAAACAAAAATGATTTGAAGTATTTAATCGATTTTTTTAATTAAAAAAAACCAATAATCTCAAATATCGAATGGAAAATCTGTTTATTTTTCCTAAAAAAAAAAAAAAATAGAAATAATTCACAGAGAAACAATATTTAATCAAACATTCTTGCGTAAAAAAATGTTAATATGTTTTTAATATATTTTCTCGATTTTTGTACGATACATAAATAAATGGATACATAAATATTTTTTCATAAAAATATAGTCACCTTATTTTTAAGCACACCTCGTATTTGAAGATTATATTACTTCATAAACTAAATAAAATAATAAATTGAAGATTGATTGATATTGAATGCTGTATAACCTTTTTACACGTAATTAAATGATTAGCCCGGCGCATTCACCATTTAAGAATTCAAAAATATTTATTCGTTAATCTGTACAATACAACTATCGCATTTGCAAACATGGCAAATGCGCCGGGTGGAGCATTTACTTTCTTTAATTCATTTCGAACGATTATTTCTACTGATATTTAACAACATCATATATATATTTTTTTAATGTGAAATTCAATTTTTTTTTTTTTTTTTGTTCATAATGCATTTCACATCACTTAATTTCAATATAGAAATTGAAGATTGATTGATATTGAATGCTTTAATAATCTTTTTATACGTAATTAAATGATTAGCCCGGCGCATTCACCATTTAGGAATTTAAAAATATTTATTCGTTAATTTGTTTATTCAATTAATATATACATTCGATACTTGAATACGAATCCTTGATTTGGTATATATTTATATCACACTCATCAGCGATATATTGAGAACATTCAACGTAGATTCTACAAATATCTATTGCTGTGAATTTTGGTGTTTATCCTCCCCAGGAATAACGATTTGCTTTTATGTTAATTTGGATCTGTGTCACTGTCAGTACGCAGAGATAGCTTGGGTCAGCTATTTTTGTTTAAGCTTATTCATAATATGGTTGACAGTCCGGATTTACTTTATAGAATCAACCTTAAGATTATTCCTCGCTTATGTAGTACACAATTTTTCATAAGTAATGCACGTACCAGTATCCTTGAGCTCTCTCAAATTCACAACTTTCTTGATTGTGATATATTTTGTTGCAGTTTCAGAGAATTTTAACTCTCTCAAATTACAACAAAATATATCACAATCAAGATTGCTGGTACCTGTTTGAGCGAATTTTCTGTACTTTGCATTGAATTTGTTATTTTTGTTTTGATTTTTGATCCTATTTGTAGTTTTAATTATTTTTATATTTGTTGTTGTTATTGATTTTTTGTTAATTACTCTGTAATTGGGCTATTTTTTCTGTTGGGTAATATAGTTTATTATTATATATATAAACATCTTTATTCCCAAAAGTAACCAACAAATTTATATTTTTATACAGAATATTTAAATACAACAATTTATATATACATAAAATGTACTTCAGGGAAACGGCTATCGACTTTCAGCCGTTTATTATTATTTATCCATATAATACAAAGCAGCGAAACTATTTGTAAATATGGTGAATGCGCCGGGCGGAGCATTTATTTTGTTTAATTAACTATTATTTCCACTGTTCTAGCATACAGTGTTGCTGATATTTAAAAACATCAGATGTTGGTAGAATATATACCGCGTCGAGTCAAATTTGGTCTCACCCATAGCAATAGCTACACATATTTATTCAATTTTATTAATCTTAATAAATTAAAGACGACGCAAGCGCCACCTTTTGCTATACGCTGGATGAATGGTGACTAAACGTTTCATTAAATGTTTATTTATCTTTATGTTAACGCTACACGATTTAAAATCGTTTCTTAATCGAAATGGGAACACCGTCTTCCCAATTTTCCTTACTTGCTAGCCAAAAAGAAAACGTTTTCTGTGGCGTATTATGACTAACGATGAAATATAAATGTACGATAATTTCAAGCGCAAAAAGCCATGAATTAGTCAACGAGAACCATTGGCATTGACATTGTAGAGGAATATAAAATATCACTTTGTTAAAGCTCACGCCTTCACCAGGCCACCGTCGGGCAAAAACGCCTCTGGGGGTAGGTTATGTATGTGAGAAATTATTTTGTAATAGAGTCGACAGTGGCCAGTAGAATAAAGTAATATGTCTTTGGTAGTATTTTAAACAAAAGGTGTGGATGTTTTCATGAGATATTAATAAAAAAGCGAGTACATACTTGTATCGAGCGTATAACAAAAATCGATGACAAAGTTGGCTTTGGAAATCTAAAGTTATGTCAGAACTAAAATCACACGCGCACGCATTAAGTACTGGTTGTCATGTTGACCGCAACCAGTATTTCACGTGTATGATCTTAGTTCAGACATAACTTTAGATTTCCAAAGCCAACTTCGTCGTCGATTTTTGTTATACGCTCGATACAAGTATGTACTCGCTTTTTTATTAATATCTCATGAAAACATCCACACCTTTTTGTTTAAAATCCTACCAAAGACATACTTTTTTTGTACATCCTTACTTATTTTTAAATTTCCACAATACACATTTTACAACCGGAACCCGCATGATTTACGATTATCACCCACACCCTCGCGGAAAAAATAAAAACACGGTTCTCCGGTCCGATTTTTTTTTTCTTTGGCAGCGCGCCCTTTAAAATCCGGGAGAGCGGGAGGCGGGCTGCGTCCGAATAAAACAACAATAAACCGTCCTCTCGACACACCATAAATCTCGTTTTATTGATGGCCGAATATAAAATAAATTACATTGTTTCCATGTGTGAGTTCGTGCAAGGGAGGAGGGACGTGCGGTGTTTTGAAAATTAATCCCGCGTTTAAAAAACGGAATGTCACGATGTTAATACAACAAAAGCGTGCGTTTCAAAAGAGAAATTAAAACGGGGAAACAAACGTTGTGAAATAAAAAAACAAAATGTGATGAAAATATCGGGGAAATAAAATGGAAAAATTATACGTATGTTGAATGTTCAAATTTAATTATAATAATTTGCTTAGAAAATTTTTTATACAAATTAAAATATATTATCACCATTCATCAATTCATTTGCGCAAATCATCAGGACAGTTCAGCTAGCTAGCATAGATTTTTCTTTAGCTTCATCATAAATTCACGACAGGGCAGAAAGACCTCTGGTCGATAGCCCAGACAGACTAACACCTACATGTATTGTTATTATTTATATTGTTATATTGTTAAAATTATGTATATAGTCTAAATAAAGATATATATATATATATATATATATATACATATATTGTTTAATTTCATTGTAATTTAAATAACTGCAAATGTGTGAATCATCTTTGTTTCATTTTATTTTATTTAATATATATATATATATATATAAAATATAATTTTATATCTTATTTATATATTCCAACTGCAAAAATTTACTTACACTCTAAATTTTACAAACATATATTGAAACAACTGCTTTCCGAATTTGTTCACATGGTTAAAGCATAATAAATTAAAGACGACGCAAGCGCCACTTTTTGCCTAATTAAAGTTATTTAAATAAATTAAATTTAAAAAAATGAAAATAATTAATAAATTATTCCCTCTTTGGCATTCCTATGATCGATAGCCGATGACAGAATACTAACACAACTGTATATAATGTTATAATAAATTTTGTAAAATGTTGTTGTCATATTGCCTGAATAAAGATGTTTGTATATATTCCCTCTTTAGCTACCGTGATATTTTGACGTATTTTACATATTTTTTAAAACCTTATTTAATTCAATTATATTTTCTCAATTGATGAGAAAAAAAGATTAAAACCCATAAAAACACCGCGTTTGTTTCGAATTTGTTCTGATGGGCTGTCGTGGGTGTTAGCTGATGGGATTTCACGCGTGTATATATATATGTTTGGAAGGCAAAGGGGATGAAATATATTAAACCCGATACGGTGGAAGATGTAATAGACAATCCGTATAATCGAATCCGGTCGCGAAATGTTTTACGAGGCCCGGGAGGCTCATCTGCGATTCCAGGTGGCGGATGTGTTCATCACGGCCGTCCCCCCGCCCCGCGTGGTTCCCTCCCGCTTTCCCACAGGCGCGCACTTTATGAACTTCTGGATGTGTTCGCCGAGCACGGAGGGCGCACTCCAAGCCCCGTCGAGATTCTGCGGAATTGTTTCCACACCGCATTAATCGCGCCTAATAATCGTAAATTCCAGATGGAGACCAAACCGCTGCTCTTGATTGATTAAGATATATGCTCGTGCGGAAAATGGAGTGGTTGTTGTTAAGCAGAATGAAAATCTTCTGTAAATGCGGCGGAAAGAACACAGATCGATTGCTGATTAACAGGTATAAATTAAATATTTGATTTTTCTAACTTTCATTAAGCTAACGAAGTATCCTGAAACCATAAAAATCTCTACCACTAATGTTTTAAAATTGGCGGTGATTTAAATTTATTAAAATCGGCATTAATTGCGCTCCACGAAGAAATTAAACAATTGAAATCTACACCTTTGTAAGCGCTTAAGATACAATTACTGAGAATATTATCCAAAAGATCCAAAAGCCTGAATGTCGTAAACGTAATATTGTTGTATACGGATATGAAAAGACTTGTAACACGAGATATCTACAAATTAATCAAGATGCCGAAATAGTCTCCAAAATTTTAATATTAATAAAAGTGCAAGTTGATATTAAGCCTTATAGATTACGAAAATACTACACTAAAATCTCAATCAATTTTTTTTATCTATATTTATTTATTATCACTTGAAGATAGGAATAAGCCGGTTGCATTTTGTTTTCACAATGAACTGTTTGGGATTGTTAAATAAATATTTTGATGCGTATTATTTTTATTTTGTCGTTATTTGTGATTAGTAATTCGCCTTTTCTATACATATGTTTTGTAATGTTTTTAGAGCGTCACACTTTTCTTATACATTTTTTTATATGTAATTATAATTGTAATTTGGAAATGGAGATTCCGTTAATAAAGTAAATTGAAAATAATAAACAAAATTATACGCTATTTATTTTGCGGTTGATTTCAACATAAACTCAAATTACAAAGTAATAACAAACCTATGTGGGTAAATTGTTAGTCACGGAGTTAAATCCTTACATTTTCCAAAAAAAAAAAAAATATTACTCAATTATCACACACACACAATCATTATAAATTGCGACAACTGAAGAGGAAAAAGCAGACGTGAAAACGCAACAAAAAAAAAGCAACATGCACGCGCCTTAACGTCCTTTATCCTTTTGAAGGGTCATTTTTTCTCGCGTATAAGCGTCCCCGGGGAGGCCTAGGGAAACCCGCGCACGTTTCTTATCTAATATCTGCTATTTTTAGTGCAGTTGTGTTATTTTTAAAGTGGCGCGCAAAAATAAACAAGATAAGATAGGGCGAGATTACGCGCGAGGCGTACACAAGTTTGCGAAATTAGTTGACAGGGGTCGGATTAAAAAGGATTAAGTGTTGTCCTCTTTTTTTTGCGCACAAATGAAAATTGTTTAATACGATTTATAATATAAATTGTGGAATACTTGGATTTTTTTTGTTTTCCGAAAGCAGAAGCGCCACTCCACACTCCAGCATTTCACGCGTGTGATATTAGTACAGACATGATTCGAGACTTCCAACGCCAACTTCGTCATGGATTTTTGTTATACGCTAGATACTTATTTGAATAAGGATGTTTAGTTAGTGATTAGGATTATATTAAAAGAAACTTTTGATTGGTGTTAAAGACTTAACGTTGCCGTCATCACTATTTGCAATAAATCTTATTGATGACGCTAATTAACGCCACCGCGAACAAACATCCCCTCCTCGCCCTCATCGAAACATCAAACAAAAACAAAATTCGACAATGTGCCCGAACCGAAATTAATCCGCTACATGCATCAAGAGGGAAAATGATTGATGACCGCGGGCGCGCAACAATAAAACATCATCACCTACGGAGCCACCCGTCCACCCCCCCGATAGACGATAAATCAAACCCGGCCCGGCCAGACGAAATTGCCGCCCCCCTCAACCCATATCCCCGATTAATTACATCCGGATCCAGGAATCTGTTCCTCCAGCAGTCGATGAGGCGGGCGGCGGCGGCGGGGGTGGGTCTGGCTTGCATAATGAATCGATCCCAATCTAAGTCACTTAGTTGGCGCTCCTCCGGAGGAGCAATTAACGTCGCAACGTATCCATCTCGGCTTTAATTACGACATTAATTCGAACCGTCGAAACCTCCAGCGATTGTGATTCCGAGACGGATTTACGCGCGCGAAATTGTGAAATGTGCGGGGAGTATTCCGGGATACCGGTCGATTTACGGCCGGAAAGTGGGCCCGAGTTTTGAATTTATGCGTTTTAAAAGTGAGTTTAGCTCAGGGAATAATTGGCCCCGAGCCCGAATGTTAAATAATTGCCCGATCTTACGACACATTTAGCGTTTTATTTTTTATTTTATTACATTTTTTTACTGTCATTTACAAACTTTAGTAATCATGAATATTTTCTAAATCCGTTTTGAGTATTGCTAAAAAAATATTTATTTATTTATTTAACGAATTTACCTTTTTACAAATATACAATATAATTAATAATATTTATGTATAGTGGATTGTAGAACAAAAATAAAAAAATAATAACAACAACAACAAAAACTAATTGGCGCCGCTAGATGACAATAATGTGCCTTGCTTACATTAATGAAAGTCAGTCTTACGCTATCTAATATCTGCAGATAAATGAGCAAAAGGTTCGCATATATAATTCATAAAGTAAAATATTCTACTCGCGCATAATAGTAATTTATTTACTTCAGTCGCCTGCGACTCGTTCAGCAAACCTCATTCTCGTGATTAATAGCCTTTGTTTACGCGATTTTATTTTCACAATTACTTAGACATGATAATTTATTAAGAAGACAGACACCATGCATTAAAAATGTTTAATAAAAGTAATAAAAAAATAATACAAAATAATACAACAAACATTAAAGATTACTTAATTAAAAATATTTCAGAAAAGAGTATTTATTCACTTGGTCACAGTTATTTAAATATATTAAATAAATTTTTTTATTCAATATATAAAAATATTTAAATTACAAGATAAAATGAACAAATATAATTGAATAATACGCAAGCAATCAATGGTCGAAGCTAATCAGAGAAGACATAAATAATTGTTTTACTTTTCCAAGTGTTTCAATTTCGGTTAAATATCTTGAAAATTGAAAACGAGTTGAGTCATCGATTATTTAATGCCAAGACAAAACGTGACCCGATGAAAAACTCTGGAGTATACAAACTTACATGTAGATCTACATAGGTCAATCTGATGGGCGTATAGGTCAAAACTAGTCACAAAAATAAATTGTGTAGGTGATAACAACAAAGTGTTTAATTTTAAAAATTACCTTATCAATTTAAATATCTTGAATTAAATAAAAAAAATGTACTATATAAAGAAAAGAAAATTATTTTTTTTATACCACTTGGATTTCCAAGTTTTCTTTATATATTGTATTGAAAATGTACCACCAAGTTAACGCCGAAAAAATTAAAGAATTAAAAAATGATTCACCACTGGTTAAGTGAGAAGTTAATTAAGCATATATTTTTTTGTTCACTACTATAAGATTCAGCAATTATTACAATTATTTTCATTTTACAATAATAAAAAAATTGAGTATAAAAATGTAATGTTTATAAATCAAAAATGAAGCCGTTTTTTTTATAAATAAAAATTATAAAAATAAACTACTTCACGTTTATAATTAGAAAAATAACCTCGTGTTTTTTTTTTTCTTGTATTCATCTTCATCCTACAACCCGCTGGTGGCGTTATTATTTCGAAACCAGATATCCCGAACCCATTCAAGGCGAGATATCGAAAATTGAAAGCGGGTCACATTTAAACGCCGCCCCGTATTTTATTCCATCTTGCTGTTATCTCGCCGCCGCCAGCTGGATTCCATCGGAATACGCTCGCGCCTGTCTCTCTGAGGCGGGCGAGACAGAGACGGCTAGCAATCATCGGATTACATTCACATTCCACGTTAACTAGGGCCATTGAATCGGGCCCTTTTCCGAGCGCTCGAAAAAAAAAAAAAATAATTGATTCCGAAAATGAAATTGCACCGCGCGCTCGATTCACTACGAGCGCTTTCGCGATAATTAGAGCGGCGCCCGCTGAATGGATTAGGTCTATTTAATTTATAGATATTTAAATGACGATCATTCAAATAACGTACAATCAAATAGAATCCTCAGTTATTAATAATTTAACAATTACTTAATTATTTTTGCACATCACACGGAGAAGTAGGGAGGCACATATAGCAATGTTATATAAGACTAAAGAAATAAAATAATTATTTTTGACAATATGACAATAATTTATTTAAATAACTTTGATCAAGTGAATAAATCCTTTTTTCAATTAATATTTATCTCGCGACAATTATCATTACAAACAATATACAGAGATTAACTGTACCTCTAGTATTAGCAAATTTTTATAATGGCTGTACTACACATTATAAGAAAGTTAAAAATAGATACTAGTGGTCTACAGACTATGTAGACCATTAGTATCTACTTGCTGATCAAGTGATCTAAATAGTCTATAGACCACCAATACCTATTTTTATTCTTTTTGACAATGACTGTACTATATTATCAAAAATTTTAAAAATAGTCTACATACTCTGTAAACTATGTAGATCTCTAGTATTGTTGAGGCTTCTACTTTGTTACACATTATAATTCAATTTTAATAAATGAAACACTTTTTTACTTTTTTGTATAACTCGGATTGTTTTATTGCTAACTATATATAGAGAGCTTTTTTTAAAGTAAACATATAGGAAATTCGACTTTTTCTTCATTTGTATACATTTTCGATCAAATATTTCACTTGAAATTAGGCAACAGATGGCGCTTGCGTCGCCTTTAATTCATCATGATCTATATTTTTTGCTAATTAATTAATCAATTTTTAAATAACCGATGATCTATATTTTTTGCTAATTAATTTAAAATTTATTCAATTTTTAAATAACCACGATCAAGTGAATACAAAATCCATTTCTATCTTTATTCACCCCCCCCCCCCTCACCTCATTTTGTTTGGATATAGAATTTTTAATCAGCGGCGTAATAGCCGGGGTTACATAATCGCACCGCAAAGGTCACACATGTTTGTCATTGTCCAATTATTGATCAGCGGTAATGGTGGAAGCGCCGGGCGCGCACACCCAAATAATAAGCTGTTGCCATATAATTAAACCGCACGTCACTTCCAAGTGCCGCTAATGGCAATAATCCTTCCCGGAATTCATGTTTAATTAATAATCATTACACGCCGTAATATTATATTAATTATTGTATACCACAACAATAAAAAAACAACAGAAAACTAATTATATTTAAACATACAGGTAATTAGTTAAAGTCATGTTAAAATTTAATTTTATTTATCTTTTTCTCCTTCTGAAATTTAGTAACAAAAGTGCAGTTTTAAATATTTGTTACGGCCGCCACTTATTTTTTTCCGCGCCGGAAACTTTTACTACTCTTCCTCGACGACGATGGCGACGACTATGGTGTTCCCGTTAGTGCGGCCATCATCCCTTTATGCGTGCGCCATCGCCCCACTGATAAGCCGCCTTCCTTTTACAAGCCCTCATTTTCCTCTCTTTTTTTTTCTGAATGACTTTTACGAGCCGTCCATTCGCCTCGTTAATCATTCCGCGAATGAAAGGTGGAAACAATTTAATTTTTACGTTGCGCGATTTTTGATTTCCAGCGTGGATATATTTCAACCTGTTGATTTCTAGATTTAAAAAAAAACAGTCTTATTGGATCTGGGATAGACTGTATGGATAATAGTTCTTTAACTAGACTATGTATATACTAGTGGACTACTAGATTATGTACATCACTAGTATCGATCCATATATAGTCTTGTAGACCATTAGTATCTACTTGCTGCTCTAGTGGTCTACATAGTCTACAGACCACCAGTACCTACTTTTAAAATTTTTGAAAATGACTGTATTACATTATCAAAAATTTTGAAAAATAGTCTACACACTCTGTAGAGTATGTAGACCTCTAGTATTAGCAAATTTTTATAATGGCTGTACTACATTATAAAAAAGTTAAAAATAGATACTGGTGGTCTGCAGACTATGTAGATCACTAGTATCTATCCATATTGTCTATTAGACCATTAGTATCTACTTGCTGATCTAGTGGTCTACATAGTCTACAGACCACCAATATACTGAATAATGTAGGCCCTAGAATAGTACCCTGTGGAACACCGTTTGTTGTCCCAATCAGGTTGATTGTCCCCATTTTTGTCTCTTTTTACCTGAACCACTTCGGACTTCCCTTAATAAATAATAAGCGGAATATATTACATCACATCTTTCGCCTCCCCATATTAAAACATTTAATAAATCCGCGCCGGTTGTCCCTCTGCATCATCCCGAAATAATTGAATCGGCGTCCTTTAAGTGTGCGCACACGGCACGGCGAATGTCGCGACGAGGGGCTTATTGCGTTTTCCGCGAACGGGCGAAAGGGGACGGGAAAGCGGAAAGGGGGGGGGGGCGGGCTGAAAAGTGGAAATAATCCGGCTCATGAGAAATTCATGGCGTATATAAATTTGTACGGATGTCGCCGGCAATATTAAATGGAAAATGAAGCGTGGAGAGTTGTTTCGTTTAAAGCCAAGCCGACGCGATGCGACGCGACGGTCGGACGTTGCATTAAAAATATATGCAAACGAGGAAAAGGGACGCAAAAATTGGGAAAAGCGGAAAGCCGGACGTAAAATCGGCTTATCTAGATTAAAAACAGATTATATATTTTTCTGAAGGGAAATGTATGTATATTCATATTTGTATTTAAAAAATATTTATTAAAAATAATTATTATAACTTTTCATTATTAATAATAATAACTTTATTGCCCAACAGATTAAACCATTTACAGGGCAAGAACAAAAAAAATAGTAGATACAATACTAAAGCAGAAAGAATTTAGATTGATAGCCCGGACAGACTAACACAATATTTATTCGACGAATAAAGCACTAATAACCTTTCTTCACACTTTTATTTGGATTACCAATTTACCGGTGCATTAGGTTCTACAACACATTACCAGACAACATAAAGACAATAGACGTTTCTAAAAAATATAAAAGTGAAATACATAATTTCTTATTGGACTCAGAATTATTATTTTGTAAACATTTCCTGAAATAAAGTTGATTTATTATTATTATTATTATTTTTATTAATTATATACACCACCATTATGTTGGATGGGGATTTTAGATTATATATATATATATATATATATATATATATATTAATTATATAAGTTACAGAAAATTAAACAAAATTAAACAAACAATTAATCAATACTTAAAATTTAAAACCCACTATTTACTGAATTGTGGAGAAGTTGAATGTCATGGCGATAGACATTCAACTTCTCCACTTTTTTTTTGTTGGAGTTATCACGTGACTCCGTCTTCTCCTTCGCAATTTTTTTTTTTTTCGGTGGGGCGCCGTGACCCCTTTGCATAAAATATGGCTCCTCGGGAGATACTAAGGGGTGGCGCGAGCGATTGAATATCCACTCGAGCCATTTGTTAAAGCCGCTCTTCCACCCCCCGGGAGCGCAGCAGCGTCTCCTGAATATATCGACGTTAAAATTCGAGCGGGTGAATCTTTACAACGGCAAACATAGAATGCGAAAAAAAAAAAAACAACAACAGAAGAACGAAATTACCGTTATGTTTAGGCTACAGCGCGGGACATAACACTTTGCTTTTATAACGCTTTTGCATTTAGAAATATCAGCGATGGCGCTGTTGAAGGATATAAAGGGAGAGAGAGGAAATGGGGAAAGATGGTTTTAAGGATCATTCGAATTTAATTGATATTTATTTATATACACAGAAGAAGTTGTTGTGTAATTTGAGTTATGTGAAGAGATTTTAATCACAATTAAATATGTTGCACGTTTCCAGCACTCTATTGTAAAAACTGAGACTGGTTTTAAAAAATGCAAGGAGTATTTTCCATTTACATTCCTTTCTTATTGGTTCTGTGCACAATTAAAAACACTTTTTATTCCATACAGTAAGGAATTATTTATTATTTTTTTATTAAAAAGGAGGCGGAATCATATTCAACTGAATTTACGGTTAAGATAAATGAATGGTGGCTGAACATTTTATTAAATCTCAATAATAGTTTTACCTAATTGTGAATACAGACAGACTAGCACATGCACGTTATGTAAATATTTTTAAATAAAAATGATTTGAAAATAATTAATAAATTATTTCCACATTTAGCTCTCTGACATTTTTACTTACGTTAAGTAAATACTTTAAACGAAAGCACATTAAAACATCTACTTCCCTGGCAAATACCCACGCCGGACATTGAATTACATAATGTACACCTGCTGTTGCACATCAATAAAATATTGCATAATGCAACAAATTTTTGATCTATTTATGTAAATATTTTTGTTATATTAATTTGCATTATTTCTATAGCCTGGAGATGTATTCAGTTTAAATTAAAACAACACACTTTCCGTACTGTCATATTTTTTTTTTAAACTCCGTAAAACTCTCTTTTTCATAAATAATTCATTCACAAAAAATTCAAAAGGGAAGTAACTCGACCGCGAACGGGGAAAATCATGCCAGTCGAGGGGAAAGAGGAAAAAAGAAAAAAAAAGTTGGGGGAGTAACTTTTATTAGGAGCATGTCTGTCCGACTGTCCGGGAGAACTCCGGAACGACGCGAGTACGTGCCCCGCCGCGATATTCCCATAACAATAGACCGAGGATACGTTTTTATTAACCATAAATAACCTCGTTAATATCCCAACAGGACCATCCGACCGTGTCGCTTAGGAAATGACCAGACACAAGCGCGCGCGCTCTGGAGGGATTCTTCTGGGAAATATTCCGGCGACAAGTTATTATTTTTTTATTAAAAAGGAGGCGGATGACGTGCGGCGCTGTAACAGATCTATTTTCTTATTTTCAGTTTATTATTGAAACTAGTTTCGTGGTAATCCAATAACAATACATGGCAAAAAAATATTTAGTAATTCTTGAATATATTTATTCATTATCAAGTCAATGTTATGTGAAGTATCATTTTAGATATAATGACTTTTTCTTTTCTTCTTTCAAAAAATTCTTAATAACCCTCAAATACCCCTGATGATAATAGAAAGAATAAATGTCTATTTGGTTTCCCGAAAAAAAAAATCATTTTCAATCATTCATGCCATTTAAATAGCTCTGATAAATTAACACGGGGCCTTATGGGAATGATTTAGTGTGGACCCGCCAATTGGCCGTTTTGAATGTATCTGTGGTTATAACAAAATTACCAAGTTTACAGACGACTTAGAAGAATGGGCTTTTTAACATTAGATTCTCGAAGAATCAGTCCACATTTTCATTAAAAATCATCTTTCTGGTTCATCTGTGGTCGCCAGAAAAAAATCGTAAAAACGAGATAAAATTTCGCCAACTTTTCAAAGGCCAACTTTGCGAGCGAACTGACTGAAAACTAATTACTGAATCTTCTTCAAATTCTCGTAGTTAATGCTCCCATTCTTTAGCTACATTTTGGTATAAAATGAAGTCATTTCGAGATTTTCGGATTTTCAGCGAAATTTCGCTTTTTTCCATACATACCCCTTACGATTTTTTTAAATTTTGATAAAACATTTTTTCTTTCAAAAAAATCTGAAAAAAATCTCAAAGATCCTTAATGATAATAGAAGAAACGTAGGCTATTTAGTTTCCCGAAAAATAGTAATTTTCAACCATTTCTGGCCACTTAAATAGCTCCACGAAATTAACATGGGGCCTTATGGGAACGGTTTAGTGGAGACCCGCCAAATTGTCATTTTGCAAGTATGCGCGGTTGAAGCAAAATAACTAAGTTCACAGAAATCGCAGAAGAATGGGCCTTTCGGCATTTGATTCCTAAAGAATCGAGCTTTATTTTTATAAAAAATAAACGGTCTAAGTCGCTTGTGGTTAGCAGAAAAAAATCGCAAAAAAGCAGATAAAATTTCTCCCAATTTTTAAAGACTCAATTTATGAGCGAATTGACTCAAAACGAATTACACGACCTTTGTAAAATTCTGACAGCTTATGCTCCCATTCTTTAGCTATATTTTGGTATAAGATGAAGTCGTTTGGAGATTTTTGGATTTTCGTCGAAATTTCACTTTTTTCCATACCTTACGATTTTTTCAAATTTTGATGAAAATTTTTTTCTTTCAAAAAAATCTGAAAAAAATCTCAAAGATCCTTAATGATAATAGAAGAAACGTAGGCTATTTAGTTTCCCGAGAAATAATAATTTTCAACCAATTCTGGCCACTTAAATAGCTCCACGAAATTAACATGGGGCCTTATGGGAACGGTTTAGTGGAGACCGGCCAATTTGTCGTTTTGAAAGTATCTGCGGTTGGATCAAAATTACTAAGTTTTCAGAAAACGTAGAAAGACGGGGTTTTCAACATTAAATTCTGGAATCTTGCAGCTATATTTCCATTAAAAATAATTTTTCTGCGTCGGCTGTGGTCGCCAGAAAAAAAATGCAAAAATGAATACAAATTTCGATCACTTTTTAAAGACTAGTTTTGCGAGCGATTTGACTCAAAACTAGTAACTCAATCTTGCTCAAATTACCACAGCTTATGCTACTAATCTTTAGCTATATTTTGGTATAATATGAAGTTTTTTGGCGATATTTCGATTTTCGTTGATTTTTCACTTTTTTCCATGCATACCCCTTATGATTTTTTCAAATTTCGGTGAAATTTTATTTCTTTTCAAAAATTCTGAAAAAAATCTCAAAGATCCTTGATGGTAATAGAAAGAACGTAGGATATTTATTTTCCCAAAATATAATAATTTTCAACCATTTTTGGTCATTTAAATAATTTCACAAAATTAACATGGGGCCTTATGGGAATGATTTAGTGCGGACCTACCAATTGCTGATTTTGAATGTATCTGCGGTTGGACCAAAATTACTAAATTCGCAGACAACTTAGAACAACGCGGTTTTCAGCATTCGATTCTTAACGAATGTAGCTATATTTGCATAAAAAAATCATCTTTCTGTATCACCTGTGGTCGTCAGAAAATAATTGTAAAAACTACATAAAATTTCGCTCATTTATCAAAGGCCAATTTTGCGAGCGAACTGACTCAAAACTAATTGCTCGATCTTGTTGAAATTCTCACAGCGTATGCTCCCATTCTTTAGCTACATTTTGGTATAAAATGAAGTCATTTGGAGATTTTTGGATTTTCCCCGAAATTTCACATTTTTCCATACATACCCCTTATGATATTCGCAAATTTCGGTGAAAATTTTTTTCTCATGAAAAAATCTGAAAAAAATCAGGAAGATCCTTGATGGTAATAGAAATAACGTAGGCTATTTTGTTCCCCAAGATATATTCGTTTTCAACCATTTCTGGCCACTTAAATAGCTCCGAAATTTTAACAGACCCCTTGTTAAAATATAGGAATTAACAGCCATAACGACTAACCGACATACTAGACATATGACAAGGACTACTGGCTGAAAGACCTAAGGTCGATAGCCATTTATAAGTTTATATCAAAAATATTGTATAATATATGTATATGTAAATACCACAATAAAGATGATTGTATATATATAAAAAAAACATGTATATAAAAATATAATATAAATAAATATAAAATTAATTAACCAATACAGTACAATATTTTTATAAATAATAAATATAAATTCAAAGTAAAATACGGAAAGAAAAAAATCATGACACGATTATTGCGTAAATATTCCTTCCGAGAAATTTCACCCGAAAACAGGAGACAAAGCGAATCGGCTCTGGCGTGCGCTTTTTCAGAGGCTCGTAAATCAAACGGAATATACCATCATTATAAGCCCAATGACGAAAATAATCCCCGCCCGATAATAAATCCGCTCGGTTTAAACTGTTATGGCGAAAATCGGGTTTTAATGATTCATGAAAAAATCTACTTTAAGCGCACTCACGAAAAAAAAAGAGGGAAAACAAAACGAACAACCCGCGCTTTCACGTTTTCGGATTTTAATAATCCGCTTTAAAGAAATTACATATTCTTTTTACTATTGAAAACATTTTAATAAAGTTAAGGATTATTTAAAAAAAAAACAAATATTACAATTATATCTCGATTTGATTTTATATACACACAATCATTCGCAGGCATTGACGGTTTTACGATTTCATTGCTTGCACCTCTCTTTTCTATTAGTCCTGCGTCTATTACTTTGTTCTGTAATATTTGCCGCACAATCTTTCTTTTTGTCTATTTAATGAGTTTGAGCGTTCGGTTGGTATCTTATCATTTTTTACCCCATTTTTTTGCAACGCACAATTTTTCCATGAGTCCTCGTTTGACCGTCGAAGAAGCAAGTCGGGCACGGGTTTGAAGAGAGAGTCGGACGTCAGCATGCTCAATTGAGCCTCGGAATGCAACCCCAAGAGCAGGAACGGGAGCAGCACCTGTACAAAGGTAATATTCCCCGTCTCTTTCGTTTTACCGTCCAGAAAAGTTTCACTTTTTATCTGTTTTGTTGTGTTACTGTTGTTACATTTTTCAATTATTTGTTTGATAGAGTATGTGCGATACTTTCCTGAAGCCACTTTGCCTTTTTTCCATTGTAGGTTCCACTTTTACTCTCAATCTTTGTTCCAGTATGTTCTCGTAAATTTTTAATAGTGTGCTTAATAACGTTATGTCTCTATAGTCGTTACATATTTTTGTGTCTTCATTTTATGTATGGGGAAAAAATAATACGGCCTAGAAAGAAAAAAAAAACAATACCAACGGATTGGAGAAAGGGCGTAATTCTGTAATCCATTCGAATTATTTTTTTTATTATTATTTTCAGGCAGTATTATTAAAAATCTCCCCCCTTCTTCTCTTGAAAGTTTAATCATTTCTTTTGTTATCTTATCATGCCCCGGGCATTCTCATATTTTAGTCTTTACATTGCTTAGTTAACTTCATTGATTATTATTTCGTTCGTTTTTTTTATTATTACTATATAATCTTCTGTATCCTTTTGTGTAGGAGTAAAATTTTAAAATAAAAATCCCTTAGTTTTTCGTTTTTTTTTTTTTGGTATTTTCCGATTTCGCGGATAAACAACGATTATGCAGAAGACGCGGAGGGCAATTTTCCTGCGCCCCGAATAAATTGCGGCAATCCGCGCGTAGGCGCTTTTACTTCCCGTTTTATTCTCGTTGTTCGTGCGCCTCGATTTGATTTTATGGACACTCAATCATTCGCAGGCATTAGCGGTTTTACGATTTCATTGCTTGCACCTCGTTATACCATGTGAACGAAAAAAAACTTTTAGTTAGAAAAAAATATGAATAAAATAATTAATATAAATCGTTAAATAAATTAAACATAAATGATTTGAAAATAATTAATAAATTATTTCCACATTATCTCTGTGACTTTTGAATTACGTTACGTAAGTACATTAAACAAATGCACATTAAAACAGCTACTTCCCGGGCAAATACCCACGCCGGACATTGAATTACATAATGTACACCTGCTGTTGCATATCAATAAAATATTTCATAATGCAACAAATTTTGATCCGAGAAAAATTTAATGCAAAAACCAACAAAAGGAACGTTACTTAATATAAGGCCATCTGCAGACACGTGTTTCGGGATCTAACTCTCGTCAGTACAACTACGTCTTTTCTGATAACATACCCCTTTTTACAAAATTCTGTATTCGCCGTAACCATAATATCCTTCCTAAATACAAACATACTTCAATCATCATTCATCAATTCATTTGCGCAAATCATCGGGGGAGTTCAGTTAGATAGCATAGATTTTTCGGCTCAATCCTAGTATACGTGCTACACTTCACCGTGAAATTGGCCGCGTTACAGCGCTCATATCAGACGTTTCAAATCAAGAACGTACAGCCAGTATAATACGACCAAGAGATGGCGATTTATTTCATTTTATTTAACTTAAAAATCGTGTTATTAGGCGTAAATTAAAAAGGATTATTTCATAAAAAAGGCGATCTATAGGTTAGGAAAATAAAAAGTTTTGAAGATAGAAAGCGAACATTAAAAAGAGTTATTAATCTATTATTGCATAGATTAAACGAAAAAAAAGGGGGAGGATATTTACTAATTGAGAGAGAAAAATGTAGAGCACCATTCCGTTGGATGGCCATCTATGGTTTGTGTGAGAACTAATGTACAAATGAAAACGCAAAAGGCAAGTTCACCGTCGAATGTACACTCAATGAATGACGTGCGGATGACGTAGTTTTGTGAAAATTAAATTCAATAATTTCCTTATTAAATGCCGTTTTAACACGATTAAAGCGTGCTGAAGTGTAACACTAGTGTAAATAGGTGCAGAAAATAACTACAGAATGGTTTTTATTCTGATGGAAATACGGAAAATCAGTGACATAACCTCCCGACTTTCTAGCTGAATTGTGAAAAAAATACAAGTCTAAACACCACCAAAAATCAACTCCTAAGATCATCATTCATCATAAAAATAATGAAATAAAAGATATTTACGAATAAGTAAGCCAAATATTAGTTTATATAAAGGGAATATTTGTTTTAAATTAACTAACTTAATATAAATTGCAAAATTGTATTAATTAATTAATTCAATGGAGACATTTTGCAAACGGTTAACGTTCGGACGTTTATTGGTTAAAGGGAGGGGGGTGGAGGAGGTTCCGGGGTGATGGTGGCAGTAGCAGCAACACAAACGAACGATCGCACCGAAGTAATTGAATTAGGGAAATGTAACTAACCGTACGGCGGCGGTGGCCCCCTTTTCCGGGCGCAAAACGTCAATATTATGAACGCCATCGCCGGCTGGCTGCTGCTGCTGCTGCTGCAAAATCCGAAACCGAATTGGAAAGTAAGGAAATTATAAGAGTTTAAAGACCCGGGGCCCGGGGAGTCTTATTACCAAGAACGAGGGGGGCGTTATTATCGCGATTTAACGGCATCCCCCCTCATTTTCGCAGTGAATTTCAGTTTTCGGGATCGCCGTAAAGCTCAAGCTGAGTGTGATATTTTATTGCAGTAATGCTATTTTAATTACGGGATTTTAGTTAAGGAGTTTAAAGAGAAATTACACTCACCGGTTTAAATTATTTATACTTCTCAAAATATATTATTAAATGATTGTAAGTTGCTTGAAAATTGATTTAAACATAAAAAATAAATCTTGTAATTTCCCACCGGATATTGAATGACATAACAGACATTAATAATAATAATTATATATAACATCTTTATTGAGGCTTTGATACAATTAGCTATAATTCAATATTTGATTTAATAATACGAACTAAATGTCTATCGACCATTGGTCTTTCAGCCTAATAATTATAAAATATCGCTTTCAGACCATTTTACGAGAAGAAATAACCACACATAATTGTAATGTTGGCGAGGGCATCGAGATTGAGGCGTAAAAACGTAAAAATATCTGGGATTTCAACAGATACATTACACATAAAGAGATAAAACAAAAGATTCAAAGCACACTCACCATAAGAGTTAGTCACTTACTGAGAACTAAACTTACTTATACAAAATATTTTCGGCATTAGCATTTCTTTGTGGAGTATTAAATTAGGAATATCTGGAAAGGGAAAGGATGGGTGGGGTGGGCTTACGGAATCAGTGTAGTAGTGGGAAACTAAACGGAAAATGGATTTATCAGGTAGAGCTCGAGGAGGAAACGATATTAACATGCAAATACGTGTATACGGGAACTTCCCTTTGTATCCAACGAATTGACATAATTTCAAGTTTGCGACAATTTCCAGGAATTGGATCCGAAATTAAAATAAACTTCTCAAAATAAAACAAACAGTTTTTGCTCGTTCGATATTGTTAAATTTATAATATATTTTTTCCCCTGTGATTTAATTTTGTATTAGGGAAGATTAAATGGTAGCTCAGAGTGTTTTACAAAAACGATTTTATTCCAAATAAAATTAAATAAATCAATTAAAATAATCAATAAATTCTTCCTTCATTAGCTCCTGTGATATTTTTGACTTACATTACGTAAGTCAAAAATATCACATATCTGTTGCATAACAATTTTATTCCTTTCCATTCAAATAATTGTTCTTGTTTGTAATACTTGAAATAGTACAGAAAAATAAACATCCGTACTTAAAGAACAATACAAAATACTAAAATAAAATAATATATATATATATATATATATATAATCTAAAATCCCCATCTACCATAACGGTGGTATGGGGGTAAAATAAAATAAGAACACGAATAAATAGACGAATCCCGTTGCTTAATATAATTTGTAAAATGATGATAATGTATTTCACGCAATTTATTCGAGAATTATTGTTATTGTGTGTATGGATTCTGATTGAAAAACTCAATAGTTGTACTTGATCAAGGAGTTATTAGTCTAATTATCAAATCAATTGAATATATTGTTGTATTTTGTAATTGCAGCTTGTCATGAATTGTAAAAAGGTGATTTTCCGTAAATAAAGAATTAATTAATTAATTAAGAAAAATTAAGTTCTATAAATAATTAGTTACATTATTACATTATCCTAATCTTCTGCTATTTTATAAAAATCCAAATAATAAAGTAATATTCGAAGTTTGAATTAACAAGGGATAGTAGAACCCTCAATCAAGTCATTACGTTACTCGAAATATGACATGTTGCACAGTCTTGCTGGAACCACATCCAATGCGCACTCTCTCGAAATCAGAAAGTTTAAATTTAAACAACTAATTCTTATAATTCTAAAGATAGCACGAAGCGCTATATTTTGCATATATTTTTATTCATATATTTTTTAATCCCGAAAACTGAAATTCATTGCGAAAATTATGAGGATGCCATTTAATCGCGAGGTCCGAAATGGCCATCACCATCTATCCAAACGCTAAATGAATACTGGTTGAATATTTTATTAAATAAACCTAAAATGTTTTTACAACGTACAACAGGGGATGTTAATAATAATGATGTTATTGGAGAATGCATAATTTATGGATTTCTATACCGTAATCGAATTCACCCCATTTCCTCCGGCCGTTTATAACGCGTCATGTTTTTTTTTTTTAATAATAAAAGAACGCAAGTGTATTACAAAAATGTTTATTGGAATTGACATAATATTTGATGGGTAATCCAACCGCCATCCACTCACATTACATTATTAGATATGATATATTCAACGTAAAAAGACGTGCATTTTATTAGAAAAGAAATAATTTGCTATAATTTCTATAACAAATAAAAACATATTGATTGTTGTGGACTTTACTTGTAATTCACAATAATGACAAAGTAAAAATCTTTTCACTAAGGAAACAGATATTCGCTTATGAGTTACGTAAAGTGATATTTAAAGGAAATAATAAAAGCACTTGGTTTGTTTCAAAAAATATTTTCTAGCAATTATTTAATTACTCAACTAGTTTCACTTTGTACAGCATATTCAAGAGTGTAAAGAAGAAAAGTTGAAATTAATTTAAATAATATTTTTATATGAAAATAAATCAAACTATTAACATCGTTAATTCAGAAACGAAATGAAAGCAATCATCCCCGATCGACTATTTAAAACCCACCCCAGTCGAATTCCCCTGTTTACATAAAACTAAACAAAACGCCACAAATTATTAATACATTAAATATTCGCTTTTGAAACGGCGCATTGGCAACGCACTGAAATAAATTATCGGGTTTATTATAATTAACCTCATTATTTATTGTGATAACGCATTGCGTTTGTAAATTTTGATACGGACGCCGAATTTTGAGTAATGGCCGCTATCTTGCTCCCCATTAAATTACACAACGGCCGTCGGCGTGCAGTAATGTTCCCCGGGATGGTTTAACGCTTGTTCGAATTTTAATCGAGTTGGTTTGAAATGTTTATCTGAATTTAAATCGAATTCTTAATAATAATAATAATATATATATATCTTTATTTAGATAATAACATTACTCAATTAAATAAAAATGATTTGAAAATAATTAATCAATTATTTCCACTTACACACACATTACAATAAACAGCGTGGACAACAATTTTCATCGCCCAAAGGAGTGGTTGAGGACTACAAAATGCTTGCTTTAGAGCTACCAACTTCTGACTTATTGATTTAATCGATACTAGTTTCATTACATTTTCAACAATAATATTTTACGTTGTTTTTTTTTTATTTAACAAAAAAAAACTTATCATCAATATTAAATAAAATGATTTGAAAATAATTTATTAATTATTTTCAAATCATTGTTATTTAATATATTTAAATAACTGTGATCAAGTGAATAAATACTCTTTTCTCTTCACTTATCATCAATATTACGCGTTTAAGTAATTAAGGTCTATACCCCCCGACTGATTATTTAATTATCCAACTCGTCTAATCTAGCAATTCAGCAATTCTTTCCGGTGAAATCCAATTATACAGTACTCGAGCGACTCGCCGACCGCAGTTTTCCAATTGGTTCCGGAGGGGCGAGCGATTTACCCTTTGCAATTCGAGTGCAACTTTGAAATAATGCATGTAAATCGTCGATGACTTTACATACAAATCGGCACAATTAGCGAAAAGTTTAATCGGCCCGCCCTTCTCCCTCCTGCACGCCGTAATTTTTGCATATTAATGCGAAAGGGAAAGCGGCCGGATAAACTCGTGTTCTTAAAACGGAGTTTAAGTTCGGAGTAGAAGTGGAAAAGGGCCCGGGTAATTGGGCTAATGAGTGAATTGAAGGCGGGTTCAAACGCGGAGGATGTTAAATTAGGGGATTAATAATGACGTTAAGGAAGTAATTTAAGTTGGAGTTTGTTTGTGCGGATGCGTTTTGTTTAATCGCTTCAAATTCTTACCGTCCTTGTTAATAATCAAATAAGTAGAGTAGAAGTATTTTAAATTAAGTAAATTAATTTTCACCAATACCAGAGGCTTCTAAGCAACAATTAAAGAAATTATATTACTTATTGTAAACACCGCATCTCTCCAAGCAAAAAATAAATAACGAAATATTAGTATTTTGAAAGTATAAATTTAAAAAAATCATAATAATTATTATCTTTGAGGTATCTTCATGAAACTAAGTGAGGATATTAAGCAAAGCTTGCTCTTTCAGAATATGCAAAAAACAAAAAATACCCCATCCACCGTTTTTGAGATATTTGCAATTAAATCCGAAAAATACGATTTTTGTTGCATTTTAATGCATATTTTCAATTTTAAAAAATCATAATAATTAATATCTTTGAGATATCTTCATGAAACTAAGTGAGGATTTTAAGCAAAGCTTGCTCTTTCAGAATATGCAAAAAACAAAAAATACCCCATCCACCGTTTTTAAGATATTTGCCATAAAATCTGAAAAATGCGATTTTTGTAGCATTTTAATGCATATTTTCAAATTTAAAAAATCATAATAATTATTATCTTTGAAGTATCTTCATGAAACTAGGTGAGGATGTTAAGCAAAGCTTGCTCTTTCAGAATATGCAAAAAACAAAAAATACCCCATCCATAGTTTTTGAGATATTTGCAATTGAATCTGAAAAATACGATTTTAGTTGCATTTTAATGCATATAATGGCAAGTTAATTTGTCAAAACTGCAGTCACAATAATAAAATAATAATAATTGCAATTTTATCTAAATAGAATTAATTATTATAATGCTGGATAATCATTGTTTTACTATATTTAAAACAATTGAAGTTTACGTCTTACTTGAGCCTAAATTACTTACTTACATCCATCAATTGTATTCATACAGCAAGATAACCCCGCGCGATTCTTTCCCTTATTTACATTTAGTGCCCCGTCATAAATCCCCTTATCTAAACCGACTATGCATTTATAATAAGGGTAGTTTCTTCAACTGCACTTAACCCTCCGCCGTCTCCGCCGCCCTCCCGTCGTTACGCGACCCCATCCGCGTTGTAATTAGGGAAGTTTACAAGCGGGATTATTTTCGACTTTGCGCGATAAATTTCCCGCCGTGAGTCCGCGCGACTTTCCCGCGGAAAAGCGGATCCGTTTCGCATTTCCATACACCGGGAACTCCCGGCGGGAGCCACTCCGTCGTCGTATCGAATTCATTAATTTGCAAAACGGGTCCCGAAGAAAAGCGGCGACATCAAAAGATGTACGTAGCTTATTTAATTAGAATTAGAGCACGGTCTGATGTGTACGTGTGTGGGTGTTGGGAAATGTTTGCGTGTGCGGATTTTGTTAATGGTTTGTTTTTCGAGTAAGTCTTCGGATGTTAGTTTTAAATTAATTAAAATCCGAAGAGTTACGACTCGCGATGCTTTTTAATGCCCCGGAATTACGATCAATGGCCAATCTTGCTGCTAACTAGCTGTTAGCCAGGATTTACCTATCAGTTAAATTGTAAATGGCTAATATTGCTGCTAACTAGCTGTACACCAGGACTTACCTATCAGTTAAAATGGTAAATGGCTAATCTTTCTGCTAACTAGCCGTTAGCCAGGATTTACTTATAAATTAAATCGTAAATGGCTAATCTTGCTGCTAACTAGCTATTAGCCAGGATTTACCTATCAGTTAAATCGTAAATGGCTAATCTTGCTGCTAACTAGCTGTTAGCCAGGATTTACCTATCAGTTAAATTGTAAATGGCTAATATTGCTGCTAACTAGCTGTACACCAGGACTTACCTATCAGTTAAAATGGTAAATGGCTAATCTTTCTGCTAACTAGCCGTTAGCCAGGATTTACTTATAAATTAAATCGTAAATGGCTAATCTTGCTGCTAACTAGCTATTAGCCAGGATTTACCTATCAGTTAAATCGTAAATGGCTAATCTTGCTGCTAACTAGCTGTTAGCCAGAATTTACCTATCAGTTAAATCGTAAATGGCTAATCTTGCTAATAACTAGCTGTTAGCCAGGATTTACCTACCAGCTAAATCGTAAATGGCTAATCTTGCTGCTAACTAGCTGCAAGCCAGGACTTACCTATCAGTTAAATCATAACGTGTATTACCAGTAGCCAAATGATTCAATCATGTATTACCAATTTCAAGATATTCTTATTTGGAAATTATTATTTTTTCTTCGACAACAATAAATTAAAGTGAAAATGAAAAATTTACTAATTACATTTAAATTACCCTGATAGAAAATATCCACTGACAGTTACTTAAATATTTATATTTTAAAGTTGATGGAACTTATCCAGTTTTACTTGAGAAATTCAATGTTGACTCGCTTGAAAGACAGAGAATGAAATCTGGCATTTCTTGTATAAAGTACTTCATACCTGAATTGATTTTCCGGATATCTTAAAATTGATTGCTTTACGTATTCCAACTCTTAACAGTAGAAACAGAAGCTCATTTTATGTTGCTTCTAACCGTATATTGTATGACAAGAAAACACCTATTCGTGTAGTATGTGATTTTTTTTTAATCAAGTGTCTTCAATGTGTGATATTTTGCATTATTAATTTGTTTAAATTCTGAATTAAATTTGTATTTTTATTGACTTAAGTCGTATACTATTATTATTGTTTATACGTTTGTAAGAAATTATAAATAATATATATATGTTTTATGTAATTGTATTGTAATTGGAATTGCTCTCCTGTTGGACAATAAACGTTATTATTAATAAAAAAAAGTTCAAAGAAGTGCCCCTTGCTACAAAATTCATCAAAAAATTATTTTGGGTTGCAAAGGGCTGAAAACCTCTACAAAGATAGTTTAAAGTCTGCTGAACTCGAATATGCCCCCAGAAAGTCTTTATTTTGTTCAGAAGTATTTTTTATAATTTTTTAAATTCGTCATACCTGGTTTTATATCTATATTTTTTTAACAAAATATTCAAAAGCTCAATTAAGAATTTTTCTCGCCAATTTTATGTTCTCTTCCCTTATATTATTGTTTGTTGTGAAGTAATCAAGTTTATTCGAAATAGGAATTGAATTAAAAGCAATTTCCGGCTCTCGTGCGACTTAACTAAGTTTAACAACGTCATAAGCGAATTCCGCCCGACTTTACGGCATTATTCGAAGTTCGATAATAAGGTGTCAATCTATATTTACGTGCGGCGGAAACTTTACACGTGAATTATGAATGCGCCGAGTAACGAATATTCGCCGGCGGTTAAATTATTTCCGTGCAAATAAATAAATAATTAGAGAAATATTTCAAGAATAAAAATACAGCCACGAAAAAAATTTATATATTTATAATATATTGCATTTTCTATTTTAGTTTCCAGAAAAAATAAGATTATATTTTTGAGTTCAATACATGACATTTTTATAATAACATCACGATTTATCATTCTTTTTACTTTTTGTAAACCAATAAATCGTTTTATTTTCAACTATAAGATGTTATGATTATTATTAATATTTTTAAGTTAAGACCGACTTGCAGATTAAGAATGTAAAAATTGTTACAGCATTCTTAGCGGCTACACTATTTTTTTAGTATGTGTTAATTGACGCAACAAATTGGTTATACTATCACGACCATCAAGCCGCAGCTTGATCGTGATAGTATAATTATTTGATAGTATGAGAAAATTATTCCGTTAAAAAAAAACTCTTATGGGTCAATCTCTGAAAGACAACAACAATCTCAACTGTTCATATCAAATTGTTATTATTTATAATATTATTAGAAAAAATAAATAAACAAGAATTACGATCATCGACCAAATCTCATTGCTAGAAATTTAGGATATAAAGCAAACATACAAAAAATAAATAAACTATAATTAGCGTCATTGATCGAATCACATTTTAATTTCTAACAATAAGATTTGGTCAATAATCATAATTCTTATTTATTTATTTTTTCAATAATTTTATTCGTATACATTTACAATCGTTGATTAATGAGGCATTTAATTTTTGAAAATCCATGGTTACTTTAATTAATAAAATATGTATGATTTTCAACACTTTTTTTATTTAATTATCATTATTTTATGAAAGAGGCAATTTCTCTCATTCTGTGAAAATTAACAAAATAAGAATAGAAAAAAACTGCGCGCTGTTATTTTCCATTGCCGCGCGGAATTATCTAATTTTATTGTCTTCAATTCTGCGAGCACCGTGCGCAAATTGGATTTATTCTTTTAAGCACCGGTATGGATTCCTGTTGTAGTTGTGTTTTTTTTTTGTATGGAAAACAGTTTCTTTCGTTGCAATTACCGGCGTGGGAAAACCGTGAGATTACTTCAATTAACCTTAAGTAGTGTGAAAAAGCCGTTAACTCAATATTAGAATGAAAAAAAGAACATATTATATGATTGTACCAGAAATCAAAGATTCTATACGTACAGACTGTATTTTAATTTGATGTAATATAGAGAATATTTTTACTGTGAAATTGAAGAAATTCCAGTGTACAACACTGAGATATAAATTAAATTAATTAATTAAATTCCATAGATATAAATATGATTTAAAAGAAATATCAATTTAATTAATGACATTTTTCTATTTTGTTAAGTAATTAAATGAGCACTTTGTGTCTTGAAATGTACATCTAACAAAAAATAAATTGTGAAGTAAGGAATAACAGTCTTTCAATTTGTGATTAAACACTTCACTTAAACTCAAAAAACCATTTAGTAATTAAATGTCTATTTCTAATAATAAAATTAAATGGAAAAATGTGAAAAATGTGGAAATAATTAATTAATTATTTTCAAATCATTTTTATTTGATATTTTTAAATAACTGTGACCAAGTGAATGAATACTCTTTTCTATTTATAAAATTAACTGGGTTATTGGTTTTGATATATATATATATATATATATATAGAGAGAGAGAGAGAGAGAGAGAGAGTTTTTTATCAGTATACATTAGGGGAAGTGTATACCTGCAAAAATGCGAGTCAAACGCATTGAACCGATTAATGTGTGTATGTTTAGTTGACTATTTGGCATATGTGTGTTCAGTTGCGTGTTATAGGCAACTAAACACACATACGTTAATGCATTTGACTCGCGTATTTTGCAGGTATACATAGGGGAAATGTATACTGATAAAAAAAGCTCTCTGTATATATATATATATATATATATATATATATATATCATTATGAATTCTGCCTATTATGAGAAATTACAGCGTATGACTTCAATAATTACTACTGCCGCTGCGTATAGTGCTTCCGTAGTACTTCTGTCTTTCTAAATCCATGGTGTTGGTACTAAAAGATTGTATTATTCTTACTTATCCTAGAATATAAGCTTTGATCAATAATTTTCGCAAATATGGATATAATCGATATTTTATATTTCTGTCTTTTCACCCCTTTTTTTATGGATAAAAATTACTGATATTTTACAAGTCACGTAGCAATTGAAACTTCATGCATTTTATTTATCTCATTTTTTTTTTAATTTCCGCAGCACTGTTTCCGCCAAACAACAATTTTAACAAGTGCTCCTCTCGTTGCCGGCATTCGTGGAAAAACTAATTTTGACGTTGGCTGTAAACTGAAAACTAACGCCGACAATTCGTCTGTCCGAGAGCCGGATTAAAGTTTAAGAAGTCGAGCGGTCAGCGCCGGACGTGCTTATTAAGTCCGTGACCGGAATACGCGAAAAACCGTAGCGTCTATGCAAAAGAGATGAGAAGGGGGTGTCGGGGGAGGGGGATTGTGATGACACGGCGGGCATTCATAAGTAGATTCACACAAAAAAAAGAAACAGTTTGCGAAATATTAAATAACTAAATGTGGTAATAATGCAGACACGTGTTTTGAGATCTATCTCTCGTCAGTACAGCAGTAATTATTTAAAAAAGGGATTGATTGAATTTTATATATATATATATATATATATATATATATATCAAAGAGTCTATATATATATATATATATAGAAAATCTTTATTTCTGAAGATACATTCAATTACATTACAATAATTACATTACAATCATAAACCTCTAGTTAAGCCTCAGAAAATGGCTATCGACCATCGGTCTTTCTGCCTCGAATTTTATTAATCATTTCCTAGTAATATTTCTTCTTTAATTTTATAGTAATTATTTATGTTACTTTGTATTATATTATATTGCATCCCTTTTAATCTAAAGCTAATGAATGTTTACGTTTTTTGTCTATATCCGCAAATTAAATTATATGAGATTACGAATTGTTTATGAAGAATGGGAAAATTTACGAGTGATGTACATTTCTTTTAATTTTTTCTGTATAAGTAAAATCGGGCAATAAATCATAGCGCAAATATTCTTTCTATTACTTAAAAAAAAAATATTAATCGAAAACACGGGGTTTAATTAATTTTAGCAAAATGCGTCGGGCTTTAATTAAATTTAGGAAAACTAATTACGATTAATTGCACGCCGGCGAAATGTTTTATTATGGAATTGTGTTGTTTTTTTTTTTTGTTGCCCATTTCAAAGCTTCAAAAATAATTAAAATCGCGTGTTTATTAACACTGCAATGTTTTCGAAAACCCAAATGAAAGTATTGGGAGTTAATTACTTTTTTGTTGTTATTTTATCCGAGCCTCATTTGAAATATTAAAAATACAAAATAGAAAAAATATAAATTGAGGCTGAAAGACCTAAGGTTGATAGCCATTTATAAGTTTAGATCAAATATATTGTATATTATATGTATATGTAAATACCACAATAAAGATTGTATATAAATTGATTTTTTTAGCAGGTAGATCTAGTATACACCCCTCTCTTCGCTTTGTAATTACATGTACCATATCGTAAGGTAAGTACTCTGCAAATTAATTTGTTGAAACTGCAAAAAAATAATTTGTCAGACCCCAGGTTGATAGCCCGGACAGACTAACAAAATATTTATTTTTGTTAAGTAAATATAAATGTATGTATAAGCTTATGTAATGTTGTCTGAATATAGATTTTTGTATATATATAATAATTAATGTTATACAAACAAAGCTGAAGTGTTTCTACTTCGTTACAAGTTGAAACAAGTTGAATAAAATAACAACTTGTAACGAAGTAGAAGCCTTTAATTTATTTAAATTGCTGTGACCAAGTGAATACATCCTTTTTTTTTCTATTATTATAAATTCTTTCTGATTTTTTTATATCACATACTAAAAATATACAAAAAACTCGATATTTGTTTGAAAGAAAATTTACATCGCCAATTTTCTTTCAAACAAATATCGAGGTTTTTTGTATATTTTTAGATAAAAAAAAGCACACAACGAACAATTTTATGCTTCTGTGATAAAATTTTGTGTGTGTGTGTGTGTGTGTGTGTGTGTGTGTGTGTGTGTGTGCTTTTTTATCTATTATATCGCCAATTTTCTTTCAAACAAACATCGAGCATTAAGAAAACCCAACATAGATTAAACATAATCAAAGCACCAACGAAATTCCCCCGCGCTCCTTTATTCCCTTCCCTCCGCAGCCCCAATCATTATCATCGGAAATTACGTTTCTTCGGTTCTAATTTAAATTCGATTGTGCGTTAGAGGGAGCGGAAGAGATTCTTTATGCGATTAAAAGGATACCCGTGTCCGGGTCCGGATGAAAGGCGTCGCGGTGCGCCGTTGAAAAAGGGAGATATCGGCAGACGCGGTTTCCTAAATTCCGCTTTGAGATGTGATGAAATCGCGATGAGAAGGGGCGTGGATTTCGCCTCGGAAAGGCGAAGGAGCAGTCCTGTTTGAAAAGGAACACGAAAAATAAGACGCTGAATTATTAATATTACATTGATATAATAAGAATAGTTAGGCATAAAGACCTCAGGTCGATAGCTCAAACTAACACCTTCATGCAAACTTATATTGATATAATAAGAATATTTAAGCAGAAAGACCTCAGGTCGATAGCTCAGGACAAACTAAACACCTTCATGCAAACTTATAATTGTACTATATAACTGTATATCATATAAAATTATTATCTGAATAAAGATGTAAGAATTTATACTTAAAATGTATTCTAACTAATACATTTTAAATATACATATCTATATATTTTCTAACTACAGCAAAATTTCAGTTAACCTCGCACTACTTTTAGCCATTCCAGCATGCTTCTGTTTTTAAACTTAAGCTCGCTTGAATATCGGCGAATTATGCTCGACTTGTGTTTCGCACTTAAACTAATTAACGGTTTAATTGACTGTAGTTATTTACTCTCAGTCCTTGACTTTAATTTTTGCATTGCTAAAACCACTAGGGCTAAAGTATTATTTCGAATACCATTTCATTCATCTAACGATGGAAATCACAATCCCATCGTCAGGATGATGAAATATTGCAATATTTTAAACTCTAATTCCATATTTTTTGTTCATGTTTTCTTTTATTTAAGCGTGGTCTAAGGGTTATTGACTTATCAAGTTGTATTATTTAGTTGTATACTTTTTAAAGCAATCATTTGAGTTAATTTGTTACTTTCCTGTATTGTGTGTATAATACTTATTTGTAGTTTCATTTAGATATTTTTTGTTATTATTTTATAATAGAAGATTTTGTTAAATAGGCGATGTCCGTAAATAAATAAATAAATCTAAAATTTGTTTGTGAAATTAAGTGAAAATAAACAAAATGAAAATTTAATTAGAAGATTACATATGTAAGAAGAAAACATGATCAATTATTCAGTTTAAATTGTAGTGCTAACCCGGCGCATTCACCATTTCTTAACTTGGAATTTATTTTAATATCAATAAAAATGTGCTGTGAAATAAAATAACCTTACTCTAATTACTACATTCTCTTTGTTTTGCAGCCTGTAATTTGTTTACTATTATTTTTTAATCAAAATCTACTTTTTGTCGGAATAAATTTTCGAATATTTCAATACATTACGTTCCCTTTTATTTCTTTCAATCATGCATATTCAATGTTGAATCAATACGGGTGAACATTCAAAACAACCCACAGTTTGTTCGGTTGAGTAGAAGAGGGAAAAAATGTCTACGACGGAAAGTTGCGCACTGAATGTTAAGGCGAAGAATTTTTCGTCCGAGCGAATTTCGGCGCGTGGGTGCGCAGCGAAAGTTTCGATGGGATATTTCCAGGCTCGAACGAGCACGATTTTTTTTTCCTATTCCATCCTTCTAAATTTACTTAAAATATATATATATATATAAACTTTAGTACATTATGTGAATAAATTCAAATTTATCTACTTCAAAGTGCAAACTAATGCAAAATAAAGAATCGTGGTATTTATACTGATTAATTGATAGAGAGTATAAATTTCATGATTCTCTCTTAACAACAAAGGAATTTGGAGTTCCCCATCGCGACTGCCCTTGTGACCTAACATTATCATTGTCAATCTTCTCAATTTTACATCGACATGTTTGTACTTGTCATTTCACTAGTTCTTTGAAAATGACTGGTCAATTCAATGTCCGGCGTGGGTATTTGCCCGGGAAGTAATTGTTTTAATGTGCATTTGTTTAAAGTAAAGTAGAAAATGTCACAGAGCTAAATGTGGAAATAATTTATTAATTATTTTCAAATTATTTTTATTTAATATATTTAAATAACTGTGACCAAGTGAATAAATACTGTTTTCTATTTATATTTAAAAATTTAGTGTAACGAAAAATCAAGTGCATTAATTAAAATACTTAATATACATAATTATTACATAAAACATGTTTCATCACGGAATAAATAAGAATTTAATTCAAAATAAAGAAAATCTTAGTAAAACCTAGTAAAAAAAAAAATACAAGTATATCAGACCTGTCTGTTGCGTAGCTAGACGCTAGGGTGGCGTTCGTTTCGTTCCATATATTTTTTTTTGTGTGTCGCGTGTTTTTGTTTACGAAAACAATGCCCGGGCCTCGGTTTTTTCAGCGTCTAGAGCTGAAACGTCATTAAGGGCGGGCGGAATATTTTCGTTCTTTGCTGATTAAACGCCCGCCCCCCATCCCCTCGGCTGGAATTGGATTCGTAATTATCGTGTCGCATTTCGCAATGGAAACGCTCGCCCAGGAACGGAGCCGTGATTCGGAAATAAAGGGGGCTAATGCTCGAATAAAGCGGACGGCTAATGATTTTTTAATGTATTTCGCGGGATTATAACGTATACGGGCCCGGCAGTTGGGGATTTTATTAGAAAATTAGATGGACACACGATTTTTTCTTTATTTTTATTTTGAGTTCATAAAGACAATTATCGAAATATCAAAAAAAAATAGTCGTATATTATGCTTATTCTTATTGTTTAATTTAATCATAATAATATAAATAATTAAAGTAAAAATAATTAATATAAAATAATAATTAAATAAAATAATTTTAACAAATATTGTGTGGGACAAAATAAGTGTTTTTATTATTCCCTTAAATATCATTTTAAAAATATTTCACCAAGTGAAAATGAGAACGTAATTCAAGAAGAAGAAAAAAAAACATGAATAAAATAATAAATCAATTTTTTAATTTTCCTGAAAATATGCCAATAACTCAAAATTTGTTAAAAATATAAAATTATTAATTTTAACCAGTATTTTAGATATACTCAGACATGGGCCTAGTTTGCTAATCGCCACTAACTTGATACTATTTAAATTATTATTATTTGTTTTTAATGTTATTAAATAAAAAAATCCAATTTTTGTTTGAAAAACTTTCTTACCGCTGCGATGTTAATAATGTTAACATTAGGGACTTATCACCCCCTGTACATAAAACTATCATTCATGAAAGATCGTTTAATTATACAGAGAACTTTTATTATCTGTAAACATTTCCCCTATGGGTACCGATAAAAAATGCGAGTTAAACGCATTTAACCGATTAATGTATGTTGTGTTACAGGCAACTGAACATTCATGTCAAATGTTAAACTTCAAATTATGTGAAATATTTGATCGAAAATGTATACAAATGAAGAAAAAATCGAATTTCTTATAGGTAAATGTTTACTTTAAGAAAAAGCTCTATGTATAATAGTCAATTATTTGAATAAGCTAGTTTCTTCATACAATGACTTCCTTTTTAAACTTACCTAAAAATAGAGATTTTCATTAAATTCTACACCAAACAAACCTGTATTTAATTATCATCAATTTTCATATTGGGCATCCGTTCTATAATAATTAATACTTATATTTAAATATTCTTATCTTTTGTAGATTTGATTCAAAAGGGTAATGGAAGATTAGGTTGGGCTTTTAGTACATATTTTAATTACGTATCTAAATTATTTGTTATTCTTGTAAAAAATCGTATATATCTTATATATTTTAATACACATAATAAATAATTACTACTACTGCGCCCTGAATACAAAGGATGTACAAAAATATGTCGAAGAAAGGCAACTGGGATGGTGGGGACATATACAGAGGATGAAGAAAATAATTCCTGTAAAGCAAATATGGGAAGCAAGGACAACTACAAACAGAGGAAGAGGAAGACCAATAGAAAACTGGGAGAACAGCGTAACAAAGGCACTACAAGAAAGAGGAATAAACATAAGAGAAGCAGAAAAAATGAATGGCTAAGGACAGAAACAACTGGAGGAGAGTCATTAAGAAATAGACAATGAAGAAAAACCCCGACACCAATTGGTAAAAGGGGACATCGATTATATACATATATATATATACTACCGAGTCTTTATTATCAGAGAAAAAAACAATCATACATTGTATACAATTTAACATAATATAAAAAAATATTTTCATAATATATTATCAAATAAGAACTATTGTCTATACGTATTTCTTATCGAACATAGGTATTTTTTAAACAATTGTTTATCAATTTGTTGTGGTTGAAGCAATAAAAAAAAATATTTAGTAGTGTTTAGTTGCAATTAGTTGCGTTCTTGTTCTGATGCGAAATTAATAACTATGATATCAGCTACTTTCTTCTCATTAATCACTTGTTAAAATATTTTCAAAACTATTTTGGTTTTTTAATTAAATTATCAAGAATTCTCGATATTAACTGAAAACTAATTGAAAAAAAATATAAAAGAGACAAATATAAAACATAATGGAATATATAAAAGAAACAAAACTAAGTGAATTTAATTTAGACGCCAAAATATAATTCCTCTTACTTCAAATTTCTTGTCATGTCATTATTTTTAATAATACTTAAATGAATTAGCATGTATGGTTTCAATAAAAATATATGCAGAGGTTATTGAAAGATTATTTAAAAGGATTCCATGGCTTACTACGTTTAAATTAAACGTTATTGGTTTATTTAAGGCTTACTAATTTTTAAATTAGTAATAAATATTATTGCTTCTTCTTCACGTGTGAAATTACTTGCTCTGACTTATGAATAATATCACAAGAACGTTTTCTATTTTCTAATTATAATCACATGGTTTGATGTTGTTTTTTTTTGTAGATATTGTTCAAGCTTATTTAAAATAATTACATGGCTTACTATTTTTAAATTTAATGTTATTGGATCTTCTACCTGTATGAAATTAATGGCTTCCATGATCTTATTATTTCTAATAAAATTCATATGAATCAACGGGTGATTTCATTAAAAATCACTGCAGAGATTATTAAAAGCTTATTTGAAAGGATACCATGGCTTACTACGTTTAAATTAAACGTTATTGGTTCTACTTCTTGTACCAAATAATAGGCTCTAATTTCCAAGTTCTATGATGTTATTATTTCTAAGGTTTAAAGAGTTATTTCAATAAAAATCCCATTTTTTTTTTAATTTAAATAATCCAAAGAAAAAAATAATTTTTACGCACCTAAATTCCGTGGTCGGCCCCTCGCCCATCTGTTTACATCAACAAAACCACACCAAAACACAAACTCATGCAGTCTCTTCTTGTTCTTTTCGCGGCGCACTTAGGACCGTTCCGTTCCGGGTTGTTCCGCGGGCACGACTGCCGGTTTTCCACACGAAATGCCGGCGAGTTTTCCTCTGCCTCCTGCTGCTGGCACATTTCGCAGGGGCGCACGCGCCGCGCTCTCTCTAAATATGGATTTTTATCATTATAGGTAATTTATGCAGGTGGGTGAAGGTATTAATGGAGCCCCGGCGCGGGGGTGTTGCATCCCTTTAACCGGTCGCCCCCGAGGAGATTTTTCAATTACTGTTTTTTTTTTTTTTTTTTAGTATTTATTTCTGCATTCGTTCATTATCTTTGGAGAAGAGCGCGCGCGCGGCGCGATTTGATTAGTTTCGCAACGCATTTTTTTTTTGCAAAATAACTTTTATGTGCAATTTCGGCGAAAATCGAAAAATCTTCAAATGACTTTATATTATACCAAAATGTAGCTAAAGAATGGGAGCATCAGCTGTGAGAATTTTAGTTACATCAGGAAATTGGTTTTCGATCAATTCGATCGCAAAGTGGACCTTTGAAATGTGATCAAAAAAGTATGCAGACTTTTGCAATTCCTTTTCTCACGACCACAGGTGATCCATAAAAAATATTTTTTGATAAAAATATAGCTGCATTTATGGAGAATAGAATGCTGAAAAGCCCATTCTTCTAAGTTGACTGTGAACTTAGAAATTTAGGTTCAAATATATTCGCGCCCAGAATGGCTAACCGGCGGGTCTCCTTTAAACCGTTCCCATAAGGCCCCATGTCAATTTCGTGGAGCAATTAAAATGGCTCAAAATGACTATTTTTCGGGAAACTAAATAGCCAACGTTCTTTCTAATATCATGAAGGAGCTTCGTAAATTTTTTAAGATTTTTTGAAGAGAAAAAAATTTTGACCGAAATTTGAAGATTTCGTAAGGGGTATGTATGGAAAAAAGTGCAATTTCGGCGAAAATCGAAAAATCTACAAATAACTTCATATTATACCAAAATGTAGCTAAAGAATGGGAGCATCAACTGTGCGAATTTTAGTTACATCAGGGAATTAGTTTTTGATCACTTCGATCGCAAAGTTGATCTTTGAAAAATGGACTAAAATTTATGCAGATTTCTGCGATCTTTTTCTCTTGACCACAAGTGATCCAGAAAGATTATTTTTGATGAAAACAAAGCTGCATTAATGAATAATAGAATGCTGAAACTCCCATCCTTCTAGGTTGAATGTGAACGTAGTAATTTAGATCCAAATACAATCGTATCCAAAACGGCCAATCGGCGGGTCTTCTTTAAACCGTTCCCATAAGGCCCCATGTTAATTTCACGAAACAATTAAAATAACTAAAAATGACTGAAAGTGATTATTTTTCCGGAAACTAAATAGCCAAAGTGCTTTCTACTATCATGAAGAATATTCGTAAATTTTTTCAGAATTTTTGAAGAGAAAAAAATTTTGACCGAAATTTGAAGATTTCGTAAGGGGTATGTATGGAAAAAATTGCAATTTCTGCGAAAATCGAAAAATCTTCAAATGACTTCATATTATACCAAAATGTAGCTAAAGAATGGGAGCATCAGCTGTGAGAATTTAAGTTACATTAGGGAATTAGTTTTTGATTGCTTCGATCGCAAAGTTGATCTTTGAAAAGTGGACTAAAATTTATGCAGATTTCTGCGATTTTTTTCTCACAACCACAGGTGGTCTAGAATGATTATTTTTGATGAAAATGTAGCTATATTTATGAAGAATAGAATGCTGGAACGCCCATCCTTCTAAGTTGACTGTGAACTTAGTAATTTAGGTCCAACTACAATCGTGCCCGAAACGGCTAATCGGCGGGTCTGCTTTAAACCGTCCCCATAAGGTCCCATGTTAATTTCATGAAGCAATTAAAATTGTCAAAAGTGACTGAAAATGATATTTTTTCTGGAAACTAAATAGCATACGTTCTTTTTACTGTCATAAAGGATCTTCCAAATTTTTTTCAGATTTTTTGAAGAGAAAAAAATTTTGACCGAAATTTGAAAATATCGTATGGAAAAAATGCAATTTCGGCAAAAATCCAAAAATTACCAAATCAATAAAATAGCAATAAACAGAAAACGGTAGTAAGACTCTACGAAGCATTAACTAAATAAATAAATAAAGAAAGAAAACTATATGTGAACAAGATAGATCATTGAAAATATTTACTGTAAATTATAATATAAATTCAAAACATTATTCGTTTTCACAAAAATAAACCATTGTGTATTTCGTATTTATAATTTAATAAATTCCACAATTTATTTTTTTTTCTGTTAAAAGAAAAACAACCCCGACCCGACTTGGATTTTTCCGGCATGATTTACAGTCGGATTCAAATTGGAGTTCGCGCACGGTAATTGCATTTGTTTTATTGAGAGCCGAGAGGCGATAATTTATTTGCACGACCCCCGGTGCCATCGACAGGCATCCCTCCCCGGACCCGACTCGGGATCCCACCCCGCCCCCTCTTCCAGATACGCCTTTACCTTGACAACCCGTCCGGGTCACCTCTGAATAAATCATCCTCGACGGGCGTATAAATAATAAATTAATACAAAAAAAAAGAATCGAGCGCGCGCGAAAACAATTGGGGCAAAAAAAAATGGGGGAAAGATTGAATTCCAGCAGTTTCTGATTGATTTGAATGTGGCAGTGATGCGCTAGGAACGGGAAGCGATTTTAATGAGGATTAATTGTTGATGGTTTGACTTTATTGATGTTTTATTTTTGCGTTTTATATATACCGGGTCATTCATGCTATACGAAACGGAGAAACGGAGTATTGTGGCCAAAGTATACCACTTTTTAAAATTTTTCAGGGCTGTATAGCGGTCTATAAGGACTACTTTCTAAAATTTTCATATTATACAGGGTGTCCCATATATATTAAAAATATCAAAGTTGTGTTTTTTTTTAAATGGAACTCCCTATATATTATTATATTGTTAGATTCTATGTTCAAAATAACTATTGTTTTTTTATTAAGGTTATTAGCACCTAAACCTGACATTTTTTTAAATAATTGCAATTTTCTTAAAATGTAACCTGATTTTCAAAATTTAATTATTTGAGAAGTATTTAGGTTACGGGAAATTTTGTGATTCAATTACAAATTTTATGTTACGAATCCAAATTATAAGTCCTTTGTTATAAGAGTACTCGAATCCTCTAAAATGAGTCTAATCCCCAAAAATATTCCAATCAATCCCATTGAAAAATACATAAATTGTGGGAAATTTAACACTTTACGGGTGCATCAATAGTGTGTTAAATTCGATACACTTGATGTATTTTCCGTTTTAAAATCATCAATTACCTGATTATCCCATTGCCGGTTCTGAATTATCGCATCATCCACGTACGGAACGCCCGCCGATGGCAATCACATTAGCCCCCCAGGATGGACGAAACGGCGGCGTCCTGAAATACCCCCAATGGCACGATCGCGTGCCTCCAAAGATCACCACCGACGGTATTGTGGATTATTTCTGTGTTGTAGGTTGTGACCCGTGCGTGGACATTACGGATCCGCTTCGAAATCGATACGATACCGCGTTAACGTGAATAATTCACAAAATAACAACACACGATAAAATTCACGTCCGCTCCTCCCGTCCCTTTCTATCTGTGTGTGTGTGTGTGAACGTTTTTTTTTACATATATAAAACGCGGAGATTCATTGTTGAATGCGTGAATTATTTAAAGCCCGCAAACGTGAATCAATAACATAACTGGAATTGTTGTAAAAAGAAGCATTTTTTTAATGAGTAATTATTAAAAAGACCACAACATTTAGTAACAATTCACTAGATAGGAATGCAGGAAATAGGGAAACTGTCCAAAAACCAAACACGTATCCTTCAATACAGCTAGACCGCGATTGGAGTTCATTCTGGTATCACGAGGTGAGGACATAGGGATGAAAACAAGGAAGATAGCTACAGAAAAAAAAGATATAATTTTATACTAATTTTTTTGTATATTTTTCTGTAAAGATCTGTTAATAAAGATTATTATTATTAGGCCGAAAGACCATTGATTGATAGCCAATTAACTGATATAAGTTATACTTTGAGTTTGCAATGTTTATATGCAATAAAATTAAGCACAATTAAGCACACGTTTCATAATAATTTTTCACAATATTCTAGTTGTTTAATTTGGGTTTGTTTTAATTATCTAGCAGCAGTTAAGAAGAATAAATTAAAGAAATTGACATATTTACATTACAGGAAAGTTATCATGTCCTCCTTAAATAACATATTTTGTGTACTTAATTTTGTTGCACAGAAGTGTATAAGAAATAATTTAAGTAAATATTATAAATAAATTAAAATCAACACTCAATGGTTTATAACTTGTTATAATCTGTTAATAAAGATTATTATTATTAGGCCGAAAGACCACTGATTGATAGCCAATTAACTGATTTAAGTTATACTTTGAGTTTGTAATGTTTATTATTCACTTATTTATTTTGTATATTTTTCTGTGTATATATATATATATATGTTTATAAAGATTATTATTATTATTATTAAAAAATCGCTTTGTTAATTACCACACTTGAGTCGCTTTTTAAAGATGCAATAAATGAGAGTCGCAACAGCAGCGTTTTAATCTCCGCGTCCCGAGCCGTATATCTAGACTTCAGGCAGAAAAGCCAAAGGATATCGAGCCAGGAGATCTGCATTCACGTGTAAGCCGATTAATGTGAAGAGGGTGAGCATGAATAGGAAGGAGGAAAGGCATTGCGTACACACACACACACACACACAATTACGTAGTAGACACAGAAGCGTGTATGCAAACGCGATAATTGCAAAGATTAAATTTAAATTGGCCGGAAGTGTCGGGCGCATCTGATCCCGCAAATGTGCACCTGCATAACTGAAAAGATTAATGAAAAACAGTGCAGGAATATTATAAAACTCGAAAGTGTATATGCACTGCAAAACATAATTAACAAAGCCCGATCGAAAAAAAATGAACCCCGTAAATTGAACATCTAAAAATTGCGCTGAAATATAATTCCGAATAAATAAAATATACATTCGGAAAAAGCAGCACTCACCAAAAAAAAAAAGAGGTGATATCAGGAATGCAATTACCGCTGCTGGTATAAATTTCACAGGTATTCATTTACGCTGTACATTTTTCCGCCACCCTGGGGGATTATTGGAACAACAAGAACTCGGGATATTCCGACAATTTCCAAACACGGAATAATTCAGCGTTCTCTCCTGGGGGGGACGGGGCGCCTGCTACCTTTCCCTCTCTGTCTATCTCACTCACTCACTCCCATCGTTTGATTATTTTGATGTAAACGAAATGCAATGAAATATAGAGAGTTTTATTGTTATTGGATATCATTTTATGGAATTAAATCTGCCTTAATCACTTTAAAGTAAACACGTTTGTTATAACTTTCAAAAATTGTTTATTTTGTATTTCACTACAATTGTTTCGCCACCTTGTGGCTTCTTCAAGTGAAATACAAAATAAACAATTTTTGAAAGTTATAACAAACGTGTTTACTTTAAAATGATAAATATGAACTTTCAACAACTATCAACCACCTCGATTAATAGATTAAATCTACCTTAAATTTGTTTTTAAGAAAACAAAAATACACATTTTCAGAATCACTTTTTTTCAACAATTATATTGAATTTTCTATAAATTTATATTATTTATCATAATATTGAATAAAAACATTATTTTTATTAATCTTCTTCATATTGGTTGTTGGTTGTGGAGTTTAATAAAAAAAATAAGTAGGAGAAAGGACAACTATTTCTTATTTAAATAATTATTTTTATTATTAAATATTTCAGGGACGAATCAAATCAATATTTATTATTATTATTAAGTATTATAATAATAATAGATTTTATTCGCAACAGAAATCTGCTAACTAATTTTGTATATTTTATACAAAATTAGTTAGCAATAGGATTGTCCTATTACAGCGAAAAATATACAAAATTAATTAACTAATAATATAACTAAACTAAAACTAAAATACAAATTAGGTGAACAGAACAGATAAATGCTGCATGTACTTTTTATGATTATAATGATATATATATCGATCGCTTCCATAACATACTTATAATTCCGCGTCATTGGGGAGTTGTAATACGTGTTCATCCGGCTACGATGGCATAAGATTTGTTAAACTTTGTTTAATCCATTATAGGATTATCGTATTATTAAGGATTAAGCTGATTAGCATTAATTTTGGGTTAGAAAGAGTTTTACACACTTACCTTTGATTTATTTTGAAGCTATTTACGGCGTCCACGCTCACCGATGGAAAAACTTCAAGAGACCGGACAATGCAGCTAATTAAATATCCAATGGATATCCACCATATATCAAAATATGCAAATATGTTCGGCAACATACATCTAATTCATTCTCTAATGAATATTCATCAAATTATATTCAATGGATATAATTTCATTGATTAAATATGGATATTTATTTTGCTATATCCTATGGATATACATAAAATGTTTATTCAAAAAACAGTATCAAATTATGTCTTTTTTATGTTAATTGAAATAATTGTGAACAAAACTACTTTAGAATCAATTTTAAATACCTTTACGTTACTTACAATTACAATTAAAATACATATTAATTAAATATACGCCATATATAAAAAAAAAAACAAAAAAAAACAAAAGTTGTTTATTCATGCGGAAAATGTTTTATTTTCGTTTATTAATCGAAAACGAACGCTGCTATGAATGAGGCGTACATAAAAGCACTTGCTAATTGATCAGGCTCAAGCTGATAACAATTAATTTTAAGTTAGAGATGGTTTTACTCACTTACGTTTGATTTGTTTTGGAGCTCCTCATGGCGTCGACGCTCACCCGTGGAAAAACTTCAAACAACGCCACAGTGCAGCCAACTTCGAAATATGAAAATTTATACAGTGAAAAGGATTATTTTTTTTTATTATTATTTATTTTAAAAATTATTCTCAATGTTTCAATGGAACTCAGGAGGCAAAAAGAGAAGAAGCAGACCAGGAAAAAAACAACATGGACGTCAGCAACAATACCACACTATCCTAAAAACCTATCAAATTATGTCTTTTTTAGTTAATTGAAATTAATTGTGAAAGACCAAGAAAAAAACGACATGGACGCCAGCAACAAGACCACACTATCCTAAAAAACTATCAAATTATGTCTTTTTTACGTTAATAGAAATTAATTGTGGACAAAACTACTTTAGAATCAATTAATTTTAAATACGTTTACGTTATTAGTTACAATTAAAACACATATTAATTAAATATACGCCATATAAAAAAAAACAAAAGTTGTTTATTCACGCGGAAAATGTTTTATTTTCGTTTATCAATCGAAAACGAACGCTGCAATGAATGAAGCGTACATAAAAGCATTTGCTAATTGATCAGGCTCAAGCTGATAACATTTAATTTTAAGTTAGAGATGGTTTTACTCACTTACATTTGATTTGTTTTGGAGCTCCTCATGGCGTCGACGCTCACCCGTGGAAAAACTTCAAACAACGCCATAGTGCTGCCAACTTCGAAATATGAAAATCTATACAGTGGAAGGATTGCATTTTTTTATTATTTATTTTTAAAATTATTCTCAATACTTCAATGGGACTCAGGTGGCAAAAAGAACCGAGAACTATATGGATACAAGAAGTAATAGAAGATCTGGAGAATATTGGCGTTAGAAAGTGGCAGGACTAAACAAATGACAGGAAGAAATGGAGAGAGGTCAGTAAAAAAGTTTAAAACAATTAAAATTACATTTCTAAGTTTTTACGATTTAATTCCTATACATTCATATACATCTATGTATATATACACTTCTATGACGTTTGAAGTTTCTCCATGAATGTGCGTCGACGCCATTAGGAGCTCCGAATTAAATCAAATTTAAGTGAGTAAAACAAGCCTTACATTAAAATTAACTCTTACCAGCTTAATCCTTATCAATTATCGATCATATTTTATGTAAAAATCACTTATTGGACCGTTCGTGCTGTTAAAATACAACAATTTTCATTTCGGATTTCACGCGAGTAAACAACTTTTGTTTTTTTTATTATTATATTTGCGTCCCTTTCCGAGCGATTGTCAATGAACACGTTAATCCTACGATTCATCTTTTTCGTTCAGCCCCATTCCATAGCGATTGTGAATCTGCAATTATTGTACACTTTTGTGCAATAAAATTAAGCACAAGTCTCATAATAATTCTCACAATATTCTAGTTGTGTAATTCGGATTTGTTTTAATTGCCTAGCAGCAGTTTCAATAAATGATCAAATTAAATTAAAGAATTTGACATATTTACATTAAGGAAAGTTATCATGTCCTCCTTAAGCTATAACATATTTTGTGTGCTTAATTTTGTTGCACAGAAGTGTATAAGAAACAATTTAAGTAAAGATTATAAATAAACAAAAATAAACACTCTATGGTTTACGTAATTATTTCGAAGTTGGCGGAAATGCAGTGCAGTTTCCACTCCCTCCGCTGTGAGCCACCCACGCCCGGACTTTCTGCGATTTAAATCGTCTTTCGCGTAAGTAAAATTTACAAAATAAATACTTTAATCTTAGTTTTGTAAATATTTCTACATGAAAGAAAAAAAACAATCAATATTTCAATTATTATTAAAAATCAGGTTATAAAATCACACCGGAATTTTCAACAAGAGAAGCCATTATAAACAAATGATTTGTTTTAATTCACATTAATTGCGTAAGTAAAATTTAAAAAGTAAATACTTCACACACCTCACACTGAGAAGTAGAGAGGAACATATAACGTTGTTATATATATAAATACTTCACAAGTAAAATAGATTCGCAAATATTTGTACTTGAAGAAACCATTATTGCGACGGCGAGGTTTCAATTAGTAATAAAAGTCAGGTTATAAAATCACGCCGGATATTTCAACAAGAGACGCCATTATAAACAAATGATTTGTTTTAATTCACATTAATTGCGTAAGTAAAATTTAAAAAGTAAATACTTCACACACCTCACACTGAGAAGTAGAGAGGAACATATAACGTTGTTATATATATAAATACTTCACAAATAAAATATATTCAGGTTATAAAATCACACCGGATATTTCAACAAGAGACGCCATTATAAACAAATGATTTGTTTTAATTCACACAAAATTACGTAAGTAGAATTTCTAAAGTAAATACTTAAAGTAAAACAGATTCGTAAATATTTCTACACAAAAAAAAAACATTATTGCGACGGCGAGGTTTTAATTAGTAATAAAAGTGAGGTTATAAAATCACGCCGAATTTTTCAAGGAAAGACGCCATTTTAAACAAATGTTTTGTTTTAATTCACAATTTGGACAATTAGATGGAAAAGGGCGGCCATGAGCAGAGACATTTGGAGGCAAAGGTTAACCGAGAGCGGTTTATAGAGCGATTGGAGAGACAAGACAGCATAAAATAATCTGAAATAATGGCAATTGGTCTTTTTTGAGTGCAAACTTGGATATTGCTACACAAGTTTTCTCTTTTTTTGTACAGATTTTTTTGATTAAAAAATGAGAAAAAAAATACGGCGTATTCGGCTTATTAGTTCATTTTTGGCTTAGCCATAATTTTTTATGCTCCTCAGGTAATTTGTTTCATATCTTTAATTAATTACTCACGTAACCCTTTTGATCTATAAATCACTTTAAAAAAAACACTTGGCATTGTGATATTTTTTAACCAGCAATTTATAATTTGTTTCATGAAGTATTTTAAGCGTTCATAAAGTATTTTGAATTAATTTCTCGCTTAACCCGTGGTGAAACATATTTAATTAATAGACTTTCACTGATCAGTGAAACAAACCAAGTGTTTTAATCAAAGTCTAGTTCATAAAGTATTCATAAAGAATACTTCCTTCCAGGTTTCTTAAAGCGAATCAAAAATTGTTGCATTATACTATTCTATGAAGACATCAAGTATTCGGAAAGCTGCAGAGTCTACAAATTAAATTAAATAAAAGAATTTCAATATAATTAATTATCAATCATCTTCCCTTTAGTTATTGTGACTTACGTTACGTTCGCTCCTATAAATTCCTGTGCTGCCTCTTTTATAGCCAATCTTTCTCTAATTGTTAAAGATTTTAGTTGAGTTTTTACTGGCGACAACAGTGCCTTTTAAGCAAGCCGTAACCAGCCTAGGCAGCACTATTAGTGAGGTGTTTTTTTTTTTTGGGGGGGGGGGAGCAATCTGAGAAATTGCTTCACAACCATTCCTCTTTGTTTTCTACAGATTTTTTTTAATATGTAATGAAAAAAAAATTATAATAACGCCTTATTTGATGTAAGTATGATCACTTTAATTTTAAACGTAAGCTCTTTATTTTATATGCGTGCGTATTTTTTTTTTTTTTTTGCTGCTTTTAAATATCACGATGGCGATTCAGTATTTTATTCGCGTTGTACATTCCCCCGTCCGAGATAATAAATTCAGATCTGTATGAAGCGGCGTAATCGCTACACATTTATTCAAAGCCGGTTTTAATAAATCCCTTCCCTCTTCGCGTCGGGGCCATGTAAATATGTAAATACGTTTATAAAACAATATGGAAATAAAGTAATCACGGCGGCGAGTTGATTGATTGCCCGTTCTTATTATGCGGCGGATGCTTCGTATTGCCATTAATGTCGCGTTCGTTTTGTCCGCTTCCCCGCTGCGAAAATATTTTTCCCCGGGAGATTAATATCGGCGCGGAATATCCAATAAACAAACGATGAAACTCCGGTGCGGGGGTGGGAAAAGTCCGGGAGATTGGACTGCGCCCAATTTTTACAAGGGTGAAGTTTTTATGTTCAGTACTTGTTGAATTCAATGAGAGAATAAAATTGTGAAACTTACAGTCGACGGCTCGTATTCCAACGAAAAAATAAAAATTTTCAAAAAAATGTTTTTTCTTTTCAAGACTAAAGAGATGCTTGAAAATATTTCACACTTTATCATTGCCACATTGTACAACATTGCTCAACAACGTGGTGAAAAATTATTATTTTTAACTTTAATCAACTTTCCTTTTTTCTTGGATTTTTCCATTTTCCATTAAAGACTCTTTTTTTTTCGATTACGCTGATGTGTCATGAGTTGGGTTTTTGCAAAGAGTGCCTTAGAAATGACAGCTACGCTTTTGTTTAATAAAGTAATTTTTGACAGCTCTAAAACTAATAAAAACCTGTTTTAGACTGTAAATTAATAATAAAAGTCAGGTTATAAAATCACACCGGACAGTTCTAAAACTAATAAAAACCTGTTTTAGACTGTCAATTAGTAATAAAAGTCAGGTTATAAAATCACACCGGACAGCTCTAAAACTAATAAAAACCAGTTTTAGACTGTCAAAAATTACTTTATAAAAAATACCGTTTTCAAGTGAAGAAAAAAAAAACGCGATATGTCAGAACCTTATTACGTGTTTCAAAATGTATCCGTCGTCAGTACAGCTCTTCCCTTTTTAATAAAAAATTGCTTTCGTTATTGAGTTTAATTTATTTTAATTTACAGGCTTAACACACACACAAAGAAGGAAAAAAGGTAATGAAACAAAAAAAAAATACGGATGAAAATCTTAATTTGACTCATTACGAAAACGCGCAAGAATACGAAATTAATGGAATCAATTCCGGGCGGCGTTTCCCCTCCCTTGACGTCTCCGTCTCTTCCTGTGTGTTTGTTTCACTCTATGCAAATATCTAATTACACTGCGCGGCCCTTTTAAATTAATTTATATTCATGTTTATTCATCGGGGCTTTCTACTCGCATAACGCAAACATCAGCACGTTTGTGAATTCTTATTTAAGAGGGGGTTGAATTTATATCGATTCGACTGAGGATGTGAATTTTTGATTAATTATTTACAGAATGGTAGCGGAATAAACGCAGTACTTCAAATGTGACAAATATACATGCTTTTAAATTAATGTAGAAAAAAATCAATTAATTATTCAATTACATAAATTAATTATTAAATTAAATAAAAATTAATAAATTATTTCCACTTTTAGCTCTGTGACATTTTGACTTACGTTACGTAAGTACATTAAACAAATGCACATTAAAATAACTACTTCCCTGGCAAATATCCCAACGGACATTGAATTACGTAATGTACACCTGCTGTTGCATATCAATAAAATATTGCATCATGCAACAAATTTTTGATCTGAGAAAAATTCAATGTAGAAACAAAAAATAACGCTACTTAATATAAGGCCACCTGCAGACACGTATTTCGGGATCTATACCTCGTCACTACAGCTCTGCCTTACATAATTTAAAGATGTTAAATTAAATGTCCGGCGGAGTATTTACCCTAGAAGTAATTGTTTTAATGTGTATTTGTTTAAAGTACTTACGTTACGTAAGTCAAAAACGTCACAGAGCTAAATGTGGAAATAATTTATTAATTTTGATATAAAGAAAATGTACCACGAAGATCTCCCTTCAAGATCCCAGAATTTATTAATTATTTTCAAATAATTTTTTATTTAATATATTTAAATAACTGTGACAAAGTGAATGAATACTCTTTTCTATTTATATTAGTTTTTCACATTTTTAATTTGTTCCTATTCTAAGGTCAATGTTTTTTTTTTGTGGACATAAGAAAAAATGTGTAAATTATAAAAAAAAATTGAATATATTTCTCAACAAGACCACACCTAAAATAATCCAATAACAAAACAAAAAAAAAATCCAAAACTAATTGCTCAGAAACTCGTTGATCTTCACGTACATTTCGTTGTTCTCCAGGATCGTCACGTGATCGCCCTCGAAGGACTCGATTTCCACGTTTTCGGCGAACCTGCTCAGATTGTAGTCCTCCGTGATGTCCTTGAGGGCCACCGACGTCGGCTTGCACAATAACACCTTCGATTTCAGCCTATCCTCCAGCTCAAAGTCGATCTCTGTGAACGACATGATCAGCGAAAAGATGCTCTGTCCCGTCTCGTACATGTACCTGCCCTCGTTGCTGTCCGGGATGGTTTCCGCTGCGATCTGTTTCAGTTCTTGCGTTGTTTTCTTAGTTACCATACGTTCCTGCAGAAAAAAAGAGTGTGTCTCAGAAATTAACATTTCTTTTTTGTTGAATTAAAAGAAGAGAATCAGAAAATAATTAATTATTAATCATAATAAATTAAAGACGACGCAAGCGCCACCTTTTGCCTAATTTCAAGTGGCATCGTCAACGATTTGGGTCTACAAGGTAGACGACCGTGAATCATTGTTTCGTCCACTAAAGGAAGGCGAACTTGTCCTGTTTATTTCATTAAATGTGAATTAATTATTACTTTACAATGAAGTTAAACAAGGAAAATTTTTGGAAATGATCAATAAAATTTGATCAATCACTTTTTCAACTGCTAAAATTTCTTACACTGTAAGTTTATGACAAACATCTACAAAAATTAAAAAAATCTATTGTGTGATTTTAGTTCAGACATGACTTTAGATTTCCAATGCCAACTTCGTCGTCAATTTTTGTTATACGCTCGATATAAACAAATATGTCAATATATGTTATAATATTCGTCCATACTATAAGGTTCCAAATTATATAACATTTCATTTTTCAGCTCAGTTTTTTTTTTAATTTAATGTAATATAAAAGCAACCTCTTTCGTTGCCGTTCCATCTCAGCAAAGCTTTTTTTTCGAAACTGATTATTTTCTTTTAATTCAATTAAAACCTCAAACATTTCAGCCATCCTTATAAATGTTATTATTTATTCTTACCGATATTTCCATTAAATCTTTCATCGGTATGTAGGATTCCATCAGCCGTAGCAGGATTTTGACTTCGAACTCGTTGCCGAAATTCGTGTCGATCGTCTTCAGAAGTTCCAACATTAAATCAGGCGCACTATCCAATAGCACCACTTTTCCTAAGCGTCCTTCTTTCTCCATTCTGGAAGCTATTTTCAAAGCGAGCACTCCACCGAAGGAATGTGCGATTATATTGAAGGTTTCCTTAGATTTGAGCACATTTGAAACCACCTACGAAAACAAAATATTATTGAATTTTATAAAGAATTGTTTAAAATAGAAAACAAAAAACAGATTTTTTTTTTAATAATTGTTGTAAAATAAAGAAGATTTTGTTTATTTCTGATATCATAAGTTTCAAAAATCTGAATTTTAAATGAGAGGCATTCGTACAAATTAGCAAGAAACATTTTGTGTTTCAAAAAAAAAGGTTGACGTGAAAAAAAATTTCGAATGTCGTGATTTTATCAAAGTCTATTATTACACAAAAAAAAATAAGAAGAATTTGAAAATAATGTACATAATGTACATCTGCTGTTGCATATCAATAAAATATTGCATCATGCAACAAATTTTGATCCGAGAAAAATTTAATGTAAAAACAAACAAAAAACGGAACATTATTTAATATAAGGCCATCTGCAAAGTATTTACGTAACGTAAGTCAAAATGTCACAGAGCTAAATGTGGAAATAATTTATTAATTATTTTCAAATCATGTTTTTTTTTTAATTGATTTAAATAACTGTGACCAAGTGAATAAATTTATATAATTCAATGTGTGGCGAGGTATTTGTCCGAGAAGTAGTTGTTTTAATATACATTTGTTTTAAAGCAACCTAAGTCAAAATGTCACAGTAGCTAAAGGGGGAATGATTTATTAATTATTTAAATAACTGTTAATACTATTTTTCTATTAATAAAAATAATAGTTTGATAAAAAATAATTATCTGCAAACTAGTGTTACTTACGTGATAACAGTAGTTGAGGAAATCTTCGAATGTTTTGTGGTCCGGTTGCATTTTATACTGAAAACAGGCCGAGGCGTATTTTAGTGAGTCCATCAGCGCGACCAGGCTCACGGAGGAGCCTTCGATACCCGGTAATAATAATACTTGTGCCGTTTGGTCTTTGCCCGCGGTGTTTTCGATCATTATCTTGTGGTGGTTTTTTTCGTCCAACAGTAAAAAGCTCAACAGTTGGGAGAAATCGAATGCTATCTCTTCGGTCGCTGTTAGGCCACCTTTTTTCGATTCGTTAATCTCTATTAATCTAAAAAAAAAATGGATTGAAAACGTATATGAAACATATATCAATATTTCTTTCTTTTCTTATTTTATCCTCTTTTCAATTGGGTGTCGAGGTATATCAATATTTAAAAACTGTAAATTAAATTTTCCAAATAAGATATTGTCTGAAAGACCTTTGGTCGTGAGCCAATTCCACAATAAGTTGTTACCAGCGTAAAATTGTTGCTGAGATCAAGTTACCAGTGAAGTTGATCTCAGCAACAATTTATGCTGCACCCTAATTACGGGCGACATTTTTTTTTTACATGATATATTTTCAATACGTGGAACGATGGTCCCGCCTTATTGCTTCGATCTATTTTTTTAAAATTGTATGAACCATAAAGTGAAGTTGTTCGAGGTAGCTGAGATTCTAAAGATATCAAATTCCACTTACTTGGCGAACGTGATCGTCCTCATATCCTGTACAGACAAAAACACATCATAATCCCTTTCCAGCGTCTGCTTGATTTCAACGGCCATCATAGAATCCATCCCCAATTCGGCTAAACTCGAATGCAAACTGATAGTCTTGAGATCAGGAAGACCCAGCATGTTCAAAACGGCGTCGACCAAATTATCCGTATTACCCGAACCGAACTTTTCGGCCACCACGATACTCGAAACGATTGGCTCCGTTTGTTTCAGGAATTTATCAAACACGTCCAAACAACTGGTTATCCTCTGCTGCAGAGTCCCCCCGATGGCGATCTCCCCGGCTTCCTTCTGCATCTCCGCCACCAGACCGACGTCCCCGACCGCGCCCCATTGCACCGCCAACGCTGGAAATCCATCGCGCTTCCTCTTCTCGCAAATCCTCTCCATTATCGAGTTGGAGAAACCGTAGTTGGTCTGGCCGGCGTTGCCGCGGCCGCAGGAGACCGAGCTGAAGACGACGAATTGCTGGAGGCGGGGGCAGAGTTCTCGGGTGAGTTTGTCTAGATGGGCGGTGGCCATGGCTTTCGGGCGCAAAGAGGTGGTGAAATCGGCGGGGGTGAGGTTTTCTATGAGGGCGTCGCGTAGTTCGACGGCCAAGTTGAAGAGACCGCCAACAGGCGCAAGCTCGTTCGATTGGGTGAGTAGGTTCTTACAGCCGTCGTAAGTGGAAATGTCGTCTTTGAGAATTATTGTTTTCACACCTTGTGTAGACCAATTTCTAAGAAAAAATATATATTTTTAAATTATAAACAGAAAAAAAAAACAATTATAAGTTATCCTATAACCTGCTTGTAAATAAATTAGATTCTAGAATTACATTTCCACAAAATACACATCTTCCATATAATTCGCCCATCAATGTAATCCTTCTTCTCTTCTCTGATTCACACTTAGGTAACCTTTTTCCATTTGCACAAATCTCTGTTTGTGAGGTACCTTGGCGGACTCCCATGCCTCTGCCATCTTTTATACAGTGAATTTTACCCACTCCCCTCAATCAGTCCCTGTTGCTCCTGCATTTCCACCTCCATCCATTTCTCTCTCATCCAATCTTCCACATTTACTCCCTTCTCGAACCATTCTTTGACCTTATTTTATGATAACCCTCCTCTTTCATACATCTTTCTTCTATCCATTCTTCACTCAGTTTCCTCTACTTCCACACACACTCTCCATAAATCCCTCACTAACCTTTCTCTACTTAGTTCACTCATTCTCATTTCATACCTCGATACACGCTCCATCGTCTATCCATACAAATTAGCTCTACCCGTCTCTTGAAACAGTATAATCAAAATGTTAAATCATTTAATAATTAAGGGTAGACTTTTCGACCTTCAGAAACGCATACTACTCTCTTTAAATACACTCATACACTCTCGTTCTCCACACTTCTACTTCAGAAACAATAAATTTTACATAGAAATAACCTCGGCAAAAAATAATCGTATAAAATCAGCTTTGTCCTAGATGGCGTTATTGTCGCTAAATCAAGGTCAACTCATTTTTTTTAATAAAAACCCCTATAGTTAAAAAAATAAGAAGAATTCTCTTAAATTAAATAAAAAGAATTTCAAAATAATTAATTAATAAATTATTTTCCCTTCAGCTACTGTGTCATAATGACTTATGTTGCATAAGACATATTTTTCTATTAGAATTTATTTTTTCGTCAACATGATAATTGGCAGTGTAATAGCAAAAAATAATTGACTACAAACGGAGCTAATAGTCTTCAGCATTCTCTTGGGTTACGAATTCAATCACTGGTTCGTTTTAGGCAGTCAGTGTCCGCAAATAAGTTGACGATTCGGAGAAAAGTCATGAGACACGTTTTTTTTTTTTTTTTTTTTATCAGGATACGTATCTGCTTACAAAGCACACGCAGCAAGTCCATTGTGTTTAGCTTCACCACATATAAAAAGCATGTCGACTCTTTCGGCGATTGTAAACTGCATCAGTTTATCGTGTCTTCCGTTAAATTAAAAAAAAAACTTACAAATTACCAATGTCAATTTTTGTATTTAGACGCGAACGCAAGCTTGAATACATAAGAGACCGATGCAGCATCATATTTTGCGTATACATCTCCATCTATCATGCTGACGAAAGAACAAGCTACGTAAACTCTTATTTTTTAACGTGGAATACGATTATGTAATAAAAATAGGGATTTTATTTTTTTTTAAAATAGTTGACTTTGATTTAACGACAACAGCGTCATCTAGAACAAAACTAATATTTCATTGTTATGGCCCCTCTGTACCATTTTTTTGCGCAGGTTATTTCTGCGTAAAAATTATGGTTTTCGAGAAGCTTCCTGAAAATACTTTAAATGGACCACCCTGTATATACATGTATAGACTTAAAAAATGGCTTCTCCAATCCGTAGTAAAAAATATCTTAAAGTTATTTGGGGCTGGTGAATGGAACAAAATCAGTGCCATTGAGCAAAATGGACATACAAATGTTGCATCAATAGATTAACTTTTAATGTTGTTTTTAATACTGATTAAACATTTTTCAGATATATATATTTTTTTTTTGGTATAGTCGTAGACCATATTTCTTCTGCAATTATTTAGTATCACTTTGTTAAATATTTTATTACCAAGTTACCTATTGAAAAAAGTTCAAGTTATGTCCTAATTCATCAAAAAAATATTTTGGGTTGCAAAGGGCTGAAACTCTCTACATGGATAGTTTAAAGTCTGCTGAACTCGAATCTGCCATAATAAAGTCTTTATTTTGTTTAGAAATATTTTTTATGAATTTTTAAAGTCAGGTAAAAAAGTTCAAAGAAGTACCTCTTACAACAAAATTCATCAGAAAATTAGTTTGGGTTGGAAAGGGCTGAAACCCTCTATACAGATAGTCTAAAGTCTGCTGAACTCTAATATGGCCACCAAAAGTCTTTATTTCGTTTGGAAATATTTTTTATGAATTTTTAAAGTCAGGCGGAAAAGTTCAAAGAGGTACCCCTTACAACAAAATTCATCAACAAAAATAGTATCGGTTAGAAAGGGCTGAAACCCTCTATGACGATAGATTAAAGTCTGCTGAACTCGAATATGCTCACCAAAAGTCTTTATTTCGCTTAGAAATATTTTTTATGAATTTTTAAAATCAGGCGGAAAAGTTCAAATTATTTCAGGTTTTTTACATAATTTGAAGTATGTATTATTGTCGGGAAATAAAATTATTATTATTAATAACCCCACTAAACAAACATTAAAAATAGCATTAAACATTAATGCATTATTGATGCAACATTTTTATAGTCGTTTCATGTCGACGTACCTTATTCTACTATGCTGATATCCCGTTGTGATTCCGTTCCTCGAGGACAAAACTAAATACTTGGCTCCTCTCACCATCAACCAATCGGCCAATTCTAAACCGAAACCACCCAAACCGCCAAGGATTACATACGATAACTTCGGATCACAGTAGAATCTAAAAAAATTCAAAACAGAACAAGTTTGATAAAATCACAGACTCAACTATTAAATATAGAGTTTGGTTGGCTTGATGAATCCTTAGCTCTTATAAAAAAAACATATAAGCTTATTTTGCTTATTTTTTACTTCTGGAACATGTTTTTTTTTAATATTTACCCGAATTACATCATATCAATGTTTCATTTTAGTCATGATGTTTTTATGGCAGTTGAGCATTCATTAAACCAAACTTGTAATCGAAGAAAAATCTCAACCGAATTCTCGCCTTGTATAAGTGTAATATCAAGAATGCTATTAACTAACTAACCATCTTTATTTAAATGTGTATATGTATGTACAATAATATTCAAAAATTAGAATTATATTCTGATGATGAATCGGCTATCGACTGGAGCGAGTGCTATTATTTTAGCATGTTTTTTTTGAAATGTAACTTTCAATTATTATTATTATTAAGTATTTAAACCTTACCTAGGATACGCAAGATGTGTTATTAATTTCGGCTTCGCGTATCTATCCTCCTCTTCCTCCCTAATCTTAATCAACACCTTCCCCATATGTCTCCCAGTCATCATGTACCTGAACGCCTCCTCCAGTTGATCGATCTTAAAAACGGTCCTCCTCAGAGGCTTAATAAATTCCTCCTTCAACAAATTCCTGAAGAACTCAATGAGCACCGGATCGTTAAAATTAGAATCCAACATGATACCCTGGTACGTGCAGCCCTTCGCCAGCAAATCCGCGCTGATCCTCGTGTCGTTCGAGAGGTCGTACTTGCCTATCTCTATGAAGTGCCCGCCCTTCGCGAGACATCTCACGGACGCGTGCAATTTGTCGTCGGCTAGCGAGTTTAAGACTATGTCAACCCCCTTGCCGTTCGTCTCCCGCAACACCATCTCCTCGAAGGAGGTGTTTCTGGAGTTCCCGATGTGCGAGGGTTTTATAAACGGGTAGTTTTCAAGTAGAAACTGCCGTTTCTCTTTCGTGCCGACTGTAACGAAAATGTCGGATTCGTAGAATTCGCAGACGTTCAGGGCGGCTTGGCCGATACCGCCCGTGCCCGAATGGATCAGGATTGATTGTTTGGGTTTGAAATTTGCTTCCTGCAACAACAACAGAAAAACAATAACATTCAGATAACTGCAGAATATCCATCGGCTATCAAAGTTATTTCCACCATAATTAAACGCGTCTGTGATTGGATCAAAATTGCTAAGTACACAGAGAACTTTTCAACATTCGACTCTTAAGGAATCCGGCTACATTTTCCATTCAGATCATTGGCCGTCAGAAAATAATTCCAAACTTTCGCAATAATTTCACCGATTTTGCAAAGGTCAATTTTGCGAGAGAACTGACAGAAAACTATGGTTCAAATTCTCACAGCTCATGCCCCCATTCTTAAGCTACATTTTAGTTTAAAACGAAGTCGTTTGGAGATTTTCGGATTTTTGCCCCTTATCGTTTTTTTTCAATTTTCAGTATTTTTGCTAAAAAAAAATCTCAACTACCCTTTCTGATAATAGAAAAAACGTAGGCTATTTAATTTCTCGAAAAAAATAATAAATTTTAACCATTTTTGGCCTATTAATTAAATACGCGAAATTAACATGGCGTCTTACGGGAACGGTTTAATGAAGGCTCGTCGATTGGCTATTTTGGACGCGTCTGCAGTTCTACTAAAATTGCTAAGAACACAGAAAACTTAGGAAAACGGGGTTTTCGCCATTCAATTCTTAAAGAATTTAGTTATATTTTTTCCAAGCACAATTTTCCAAAGTCGACTGAGGTTGCCAGAAAACAATTTCAAAATTTTGCAAAATATTCACCAATTTTACAAAGGCCAAATTAGCGAGCGAACTGACAGAAAAATAATTCCTCAATGTGGTTAAAATTCTCACAGATAATTCTCCCTTTCTTTAGCTACATTTCGGTATAAAATGAAGCAATTTGGAGATTTTTGGATTTTTGTCGAAATTTCACGTTTTTCCATGCATACCCTCATGATTTTTTCTAATTTCGGTGAAAATTTATTTCTTTCTAAAAAATTTGAAAAAAATCTCAGAGATCCTTGATGATATTAAAAAGAACGTAGGCTATTTTATTTTCCAAAAAATAATCATTTTCGTCCATTTCTAGCCACTTAAATAGTTCCACGAAATTAACATGGAGCCTTATGGAAACGGTTTACTGCGGACCCGCCGATTGTTCGTTTTGAACATGGTTACGGTTGAATCAAAATTACCAAGCTCACAGAAAACTTAGAACGACTAGCTTTTCAACATTCGATTCCTAAAGAATCTAGCTACATTTCAGTAAAAAAATCATCTTTCTGCATTACTTGTGTTCGCCGGAAAAAAATCGCAAAAACGAGATAAACTTTCACCTACTTTTCAAAGGCCAACTTTGCGAGCGAATTGACAGAAAAATAATTCCTCAGTGTGGTTCAAATTCTCGCAGATAATGCTCCCATTCTTTATCTACATTTTGGTATAAAATGAAGCCATTTGGCAATTTTTGGATTTTCGTCGAAATTTTGAAATTTTTGATTTTTTTCAAATTTCAATGAAAAATTATTTCTCTCCAAAAATTCTGAAAAAAATCTCAAAGATATTTAATTTTCCAATAAATAATCATTTTCAGTCATTTCTAGCCACTGCATGCTAGAAATGCCGATTAGCTGCAGACCTTCACTAAACCATTATAAAATACTTTAAATAAAACACAATGTTTTTAATAAGTTTCACAATAATTTTATTGTAGAAAAATAACACATGTTTCGGTACACAATACCATCACAATTATTGTGAAACTTATTAAAAACATTGTATTTTATTTAAAGTATTTTATATCTAATTGTAATCATCATGATGGTTGGCCATTCATCATTATATCACTGAATTACTATGTTTTTGCTACAATAATTTTGATAAAAAGCATAGTAAGTGTTTATTCAGTGATATATCTAATTGCTTTAAAGTCAGCTATGGTATTCCACAAGGGCTACATTTGGGCCCATTCCTATTTTTACTACATATTAATGATCTCAGTGGTGTACTTTATTGAAAGTGAGTTTCATTAAGATTTGATAAATATATGAAACACTTTATACACTTTTATTATTTATTAACAGATGTATATTTCGATCATTACAAAGAATTATTTGTAAAACATAGTAATCGAAATGTACATCTGTTAATCATAATAATGGATGCGACCGTAACTACGTGGTAATTCATAATCACTGAATAAAACACTTACTATGTTTTTACCACAAAATATTTATTGCATGTATATATTTGTGTAATATAATATATATACATACAATACATATTTTGTGGTAAAAACATAGTAAGTGTTTTATTCAGTGGTACATCTGTTAGTTAATAAAAGTGTACAAAAATGTTTCATATATCTCAGCGGTGGTCTTAAGTATTCGCATCTGATGTTTACTAATAATATCGAGCGTATAATAAAAATCGACGACGAAGTTGGCGTTGGAAGTCTAGAGTCATGTCTGTACTAAGATCACACGCGTGAAATGCTGGTTGCGGTCAACATGACAACCAGTACTTTACGCGTGTGCGTGTGATTTTAGTTCAGACATGACTTAGGTTTCCAACGCCAACTTCGTCGTCGATTTTTGTTATGGGCTCGATATTTATCGAGACGTACCCGCGGAAAACGCGTAAATATTTAATTTTATTTGCTTATTACTAAATTAAGGTTCGTAATAAGTTGTGCTTACGTATAAAGATTTCAGGACCGTGAGATAAACAGCCGGCACCGTCGCTGCTTCCTCGAGGCTCCATTTGTCCGGAACGGGCCATACTGCTATGGTTTTGATCAAATTCGAATTGGCACCGCATTGTGTGATGCCCATTACTCGGTTTCCACTGTAAACAGAAAAAAAGGAACTTGGTAATACTTTTTCTACATTGAATTTTAAATATACTCTAAAGATACGTTAATTAATTAATTATCAAATAGTGAAAATTAATATACCATATGATCGAAAATTTGTCTTCTCTAGAGTGCTATGATTTTTTTTATTTAAAAAAAAATAAGTTGGCAATAAAAGTAAACTAAATAATCGTTTACTTTTATTGCCAACTTAATTAAAAATTAAGTTTTTAAAAATATAAAACACTTGATTATATTAGTAAAATTTCACTAATACATTTTGAATAACATAACCTATAACCTGTGGTTACTTCAAAAATCACCGGATCTTCAAATCAATGTAAAAAAGCGACCCTTTAATATACATCATTCTTCACGTGGTGAAAAAACGGTTCCAAATCGCTTATAAAATATTTTTTGAATACATTTCTCATTCTTCACGTGGTGAAACATTTAGTCAAGTGTTTTATATATTTTTTATAATAATAGTTAAATATGTTTCACCACGTGATGAATGACAAACTTATTCAAAAAATATCTTATGAGCGATTTGGAACCGTTCTTTTTCTAATGCATTAACATCCCTATAACTCTCGTGAAACTTCGATGCACACCGCTGGCATATATATAAATTTGTTATCATATTATACCGCTACAATTAAAATGTTTTTTTTTTTTCATTTTTATATATGGTAAAAAAACATAGTAATTATTTTCATCGAATTACAAAATTGTGTATTCTCTGTATCTACCTACCACGCAAATTAATTATGCAAATATCTTTATTCAGGCAGCACAATTAAAATCCTTTATAAATATTTATGTTTACAATACATATAGATGGGTTAGTAGTTTGTTATGGACTATCGACCAAAGGTCTTTCTGCTCTCAAATTAATTATTTTCAATTTTTTTTATTTTATTTAACTTACTTTTGGTCTCTGCCGGAAAATTCGAAACCTTCCACGCACATCTGCATCATTCTGTTTTTGGTGATCGATTCGACCGGCAGTTTTCCCGAAGCCAGCATCACGTCTCGGAAATTGAGCGCTGAGTAATAAATCTGATATAGGATATAATTTTAGTTCCCAATTTATTAATTACAGAAGTTAAATACAGGGCTATTATAAATGACGGACGCGTTTAAAAAAAATCGTATTTATTAAAGTACAAATCAAAAATTAACCATGAAAAGTAAAAGTTTCATTTTTTTTTATTCAAATGTTAGTTGTGAATGATATGGCTACTGTGAAGTACAACGTTTTCTGCGTGCTTGAGTTCGGAAAAAGTGAGTCGCAAATTGTAGGGCAATGCCAAATTCGGAAATAATTTATTAATTATTTTCAAATCATTTTTATCTAAATTCCAAATTCGGTATTGAACCACTAACTAGAAAATCCATTAGTTCACGCCGACTTATGGGTTATGGTTATGTTAAGGCAGCTGTTTACGGCCCGCCTGAATCAACAACTTTGATCGATCTGTGAAACAATATCACTGCTGTCGTGCATCAAACACATTGAACATTTATAACGTATTAAAAAAAAAACTTTGCAACTTCCTCTTTTCATGGCCACAAGGTTTTTTTTTAATTTTGGATTTGTCTTTAATAATAAATAACAATTTTAAAAAATGTGTCCATCATTTATTTGTATTATTGGAATACTACAAACGTATAATTACCTGAAAAGCGTCTTCGTCATTGGGCGAAAGCCTTCCTTGGTACCAATCACAGCTCGAAAGATCCCCCCTCAAACTAGTCGTTCCGAAAAAGTGCTCGCACTCAACCTTAGCGTTCACGTCACAAATTAAATGCCTGTACGTCCCCCACTGTCCATCCTCGTAAACATTAATCGCCATCCCCTTTTCGAATTGCTCCTTGTAGAACGGCGCGTCTTTATCAAAATCGGGGGCTTTATCCTTCATGAAGAAACAAACGGCACCGCTCCCATTCGGCTCCCTTCTCATGCAGTTGATCAAACCCAAAATTCCACTCAGATCATTCTGCGAGTACAGAATCACCGGTGTTTTCTTGATGTAGTTCGATTTTATCTGCTCCAACCAACCGTCTAGCTTGTCCAAATCATCAACGTTGATCGCCACCGAGGGTTTCGTTTGTGTTTTTTTCTTTCTTAGGAGGTGGATGAATTTGCCTTCGACCTTGTGGGTGCTTAGGGCGGTTAGTGGTACTTCTTTCGGAATTTCAGGACTCGTTTCGATCGTCACGATGAAACCCTCGTCTTCAATAGCCGACATTGCCAATTTTAAAGACTGCAAATAGGAATAACAATAAAAAACATAAAACAACGCTACTTAATACAAGGCCATCTGCAGATACGAGTTTCTATATTATCTATATATTTTTCTTTGTATCAATTGTTGAGACTCTCAATAAAATTACCGTTTCATCTCGGAGAACACTGCTGGCTATATAAATAAAATGCGTGCGATCGAACGACACCGCCTTCGTCTCTAAATGAATCCCCTTCATCTCTACATTCTCGCAAAGATTTTCCTTGCTGAACAGTACGATTTCCGGTTGAATCAGCGGCAAGTCCTCCAAAACGGCCACGATATCCGGACTCAGGGGTTGAAGCTTGTCCGAATCCTGATTGAGCAGTTCCAGGATTTTCATATTGACGACCGGCTTGTTCTCCAAAACTAGCTGCATGTTGACCCTCGTCGAGCAGGCCTTAGTCGTTTCCAGCTTGTTGGGCACGAATCTGTAGGTTTCTAAAACCGGTTGGTTCTTCTGCCGTTTCCTGGCGATCGTCGAAGCGCCCAGGCCGACTATTTGAATTCCTTTAGTGCTGAAACACAAAAAAATTATAATAGAAAAAAAAATATCCCAGGGCGGACAAACGTTTATTTTATACTCGATGTTTGTAAAAATGTAATTCAAATTCAAATTTGATTCACCTCAAATAGATTTAAATATAATAACACATTTTTTATAAATATTTTTTTTATATTAAATAAAAATGATTTGAAAATAATTAATAAATTATTTTCACATTTAGCTCTGTGACTTTTGACTTACCTTACGTAATACGTACTTACAAATGCACATTAAAACAACTACTTCCCGGGCAAATATATAATATATTTGTTTTGTTTTAGCTTTGTCTGAATTAAGATATTTGTATAGAAAAATAAATAGAGCTAAAGATTAATTATTAAATTGAGTTTATTGCAGTGACTGCGACTGTTTGTTTGACGTTGCGTAAGCACTTTAAAATATATAAAACAAACATCCATAGAAACAACTATTTCTTGAGCAAATATCCCGCCAGACATTTAACTACATAATAAACATATAATTCAGATAACTGGGTTTTACTTTTTAATTGTTAAGGCTTCCACTTGGTTGTACATGGTCCATTATAAGTTAATAAAACACATTAACTTTGTTTCCTTGTTCCTTTTTTTCTTTTTGATTTAGTTTCGATAACATTAGCGTATCATTATCAAATTATGTTTTTTGTTTCATTAAGTTATAACTGTAATTTATAAATAGAAAAAGTATTAAATTATTTTTATTTAATAAACTGTAATTTATTTTATTTAAATGTCCTTTAAATTGTGATTTCATTAAAATTCAAGTTTATTATTTTTATTTCTAAAAACTAGATTTTTAACCATCTAAATGAAATATTACAAAAATGTAATTCATGAAAAAATACGATTTTCCATGAATAACCTTCTAGTTATTAATTCGTAGAAAAAGTCTGAATTTTATATATATATATATATATTTTAATTCGAATTACAGCATTTCCAGCTGAGTTTTAGGAAGAATCTAAATGAAATCCTCCCAGGAGATACTTCAAAATATGCAATAATATAAAAATACGCTATCCGTGGTTTTTGAGTTATTTTCATTTATTTGCCGAAAGAGCCTAAATTTTATAATTTTTTCTTGAAATTCGAACTTCCAGCATTTCTAGTTTCTGAGTTTTTGGGTAAATCTTAATGAAATCTTCCCAGAAGGTACTTCAAAGTACGCTCTTCAGAATACGTAATAACATAAAAATACGCCATCCGTAGTTTTTGAGTTATTTTCATTTGTTTGCCGAAAGAACCTAAATTTTATATTTTTTCTTGAAATTCGAACTTCCAGCATTTCTAGTTTCTGAGTTTTTGGTTAAATCTTGATGAAATCTTCCCAGAAGGTACTTCAAAGTACGCTCTTTCAGAATATGCAATAATATGAAAATACGCCATCCGTGGTTTTTGAGTTATTTTCATTTGTTTACCGAAAGAGCCTAAATTTTATAATTTTTCTTGAAATTCGAACTTCCAGCATTTCTAGATTCCGAGTTTTTGGTTAAATCTTGATGAAATCTTCCCAGAAGGTACTTCAAAGTACGCTCTTTCAGAATATGCAAAAATATAAGAATACGCCATCCGTGGTTTTTGAGTTATTTTCATTTATTTGCCGAAAGAGCCTAAATTTTATAATTTTTCTTGAAATTCGAACTTGCAGCATTTTTAGATGCTTTGAAGTATGCTCTTTTATTTTTTTTGTCATTTAATACTTACTAAATTGTATTCAATTTGGGATTTGTGAAGCAGGCTACGTGCTTGTCCTCGCTGAGAGTCTCCACGTGGTCGAGGAAATGCATCGGGTCGATAAACAGGCGGTCTATCGCAGTGGGCACCGCCAGAGACCTGGTGTCTTCATTGATGATGCACAGCTGAAGCATGTTATCCAAAAAGGAGATCCAGTTCGTGTTCCACGCGATTATTCCCTTGTTTCCGTGCATTTGTTGAACGGCTTTGAAAGCACCCCTATACAAAAAATAATAATATTTTTAATAGCGTAAACAAAAATATTTATTATTCATTAATTTTGCCGGCGTTAACTAGCGCATAATATTGTTTTCATTGATTACTTGATCAAAAGATTTGAACTAATATTGAGTTTGAAATTAAAAGCACTTGATTTGTTTCACTTTTTTTTATTTTCCAACTAGTTTCGACTTTATGAATGAGGTATATCAAAATAACTTTTTTCTTTAAATTTAATAAAACACTTTAAACTTTGTTTGTATAACCCTAAATTATATTTATTGTGACTATAGTTTCAACAATTTACACTTGTCATTATCAAACTTTTAGTTTGATAATGACAAGTTTAAAGTGTTTTATTAAATTGATAAACAATGTATAATAAAGTTGAAGGCTCAGTTATTAATAATTTAAAATAACTTTTTTTCTACTACTACTAAATCCAAGTGGTAGAAAATAGTTATTTTGTTTTATATATATTGTTATTAGTTGTTGTTGTTTTTTTTTCTATCCTTATGTATGTATTCATGGGATATTAATAAAAGAGCAAGTGCACACATGTTACACACTGTTACAAAACTAATTTCTTACTTACTACCTATCCTACCCTTAATCCAACAACCCGGGTGGGGGGTTTATTGCCCCAGGCCCAATACCCGTCTGGTGAGGGCGTCGGCTTTAACACCTTACTTATTTGATTTAATCAATAAGGATTAATTGTAAACAAATCGTACTTATATTGATATCCGCGTAATCTTAATTCCTTATAGATATCCTTTTGTGACATGGGAAGTTGATCATCAGCTGGATCAGCAGGCTCCGGCCAATCTTCGCATTTATCGGCAATATAGACCCTGCCTGAGACAACTGGGGCGCCTCCTTCGACCACCTAAAACATAGATTTTTACTTGTTTGGTGAAGCCACTTTTTCATAATTTACTAATTAACAATAATACATTTATTTGCGGAATATCCTTTTTAATAACAAAACTAGACAGAATGAAGAATACACGAATCAGAGATGAACTACAAATCCAATCCATGGACGAATATATAGAAGAACGTCAACTGGGATGGTGGGGACATATGGTGCGGTTGAATGAACAAATGCAGGTAAAGAAGGTCTGGACAGCAAAATCACAAATACTAAGAGGGGTACATTTTTTTTTTTTAATTTTGGGTGTTTTCTTTAATCAGCAATGTCCCGGATTCCGGTTGAACGGATTGACTCCTGAATTTAATTTAAAAATTCTAAACTAAATGTTTGCTTACCTCGAAGAATCCTTCTTTATTGATTATAACCGCAAACGAGACTCCGTCCTTCGAAAACGTGGTCGCCCTGAGGAATTTGATGTTCTCGAAGCACACGCGGATGTGTTCCTGAGGCTCGCCCACTACTTCCGCAAACAACTGCCAGACGCAGACTAAATAACCGGTGGCCGGAAACAAAATTCTCCCTGAAAAAAAAAAAAATAAATAATTGAGTGAGTATTAATAAACATTATTTATGGACTAATCATTAAAGCCATTATAGGACAGCATCCTATCTATATGGTATTATAAAAATGTTGTTTTTTTTTTTGTTCTTACGGAATTAATAATTTTAAAATAATTTATTTACTAGTTAGGTATAATAATAATAATCCTTTATTAACGGTGGCCATTAAGAACATTAAATACATTAAAAACAATAAATACATTAAAAGCAATAAATTAACATATTAAAACTTAAAACTAATATATGAAATACTAAATATAAAACACGAAGTTTAATCTGAATAAGCCAAGCCTTATATGTTTATTTTAATTTTATAATCTACGAAGTTTTTTTTTTGGTTGCGAGATATAACAAAAGACATACCGTGTGTCTGAGATAAGGGGCGAACATAGGAATTTAACATATAATATTAAATGTTTGTAATTATTAACAATTAATTTCAGAGAAAAATAGTAAATGAATGTTTTTTAGAGTATTAAAAACTGTATTAAATGTACCCACCTTATTTACGTTTGTACCAGAATCGATATTATCGAAATGCTAGATGTTTGTAAAATTTAAAGTGTAATTTGTTGATTGTTAAGGCTTTCACTTGGTTATACATTTTGAATTTATTAAATAAAACACTTTTTCACTTTGTTTGTATACAAACTACTACGTGCCCAATTAAATAAAACACTTTTTCACTTTGTTTGTATACAAACAAAGTGAAAAAGTGTTTTATTTAATTTACAGTGTAAGTTAGAAAAAGGAATTGATCATTCCCAGAAAATTTCATTGTAATTTAAATAACTGCAAATGTGTGAATCATCCTCGTTTCATTTTATTTCATTTACTATATGATTGCTCGTGATTTTGTGTTTTATACAAAGAATCTCCTCTTACCGTCAATCACATGTCCCTTATAAAATGAGCAATCCTTTTCGAGCATGTTGAAACCGATGTTCTTCTCATTGAGTTTGGTGACGAGGTTTTGCTCTTTCCTGGGCACGTAGTAGGAGCTTTCGTGGTTCCACTTGATCAGGGGCGAGAACATCGCTGTACCCTTCGATACGGGAAACTCGATTTTCGGAAACAGCTCCTCTACATATGGATTGTAACCCAGTTCATAAAGTCTACAATAAAAAAATCGTTACTTACTTCATAAAGTCTATAATAAAAAAAAAATTGTTACTCAACGCTTCTTTTTTGTTATATCGAGCGTATAACAAAAATTAACGACGAAGTTGGCACTGGAAATCTTTAATATTTGTTGTTTTTATTTCGTAAACAATTGTTTCGCTACACTGTAGCACCTTCAGGCTAAGAATGACTTTTTTTCTTCACATAATAATAATAATTTATTTCTCAACAAGCAGAGCCTAATTACAGAGAAATATATGAAGATGCTACAGCACCTTCAGGCCAAAAATGATTTTTTTTCTTCGCATGAAGATGCTACAGTGTTGATTTTACACAATTGAGTATAAAATGTTTTGTTGTAAAAAAAAATTATTTAAAAATGGTGGAATCGCCGGGTTATTATTGGATTTATTGCCGATTTTTCACATATTACCAATTAATCCTTTATATAGGATTTTCATCCCCGTTTTCTTTGCTCAAACGTTTCGAACGCCGTCTCGAAAGAGTTAATACTCCCATCATGAAAGATATTCTCATTTTGTTTGTTGCCCTAATCTAATTGATTGTTAATAGACTTTGATTAAATATATTTCACCACGGGTTAAGTGAGAAATTAATTCTAATTGATTGTTTCCACTTTTGTGGAAACCCGAACCATTTCGGATTTACCTCGAAAGGGTTAATAAATTCACACGATTAATTATTTTTTTTTTTAATTTCTTAAATTCTTATCCATAAAAAAACATGACCTCGACGACCCAATACGGGTAAAAGAGGATAAGATTAAGAAAGAAAGAAAAAAACATGACATACCTGCCAATGCAATCAAGGACTTGCACAACATCCGAATCGGCTTTAACCAACTCCAAATTAACCAGAGCGTCCTTCAACGATCCACTCTTGAAATCAACGTTCAAAATCAGGGCGTCTTCCTCAAAGCCCGGATACGTCTCAGCCACCAAACCGGGATTCAACAAATTGAACAAGAAATACTCCACACTGCCATACTTGTAACCGTTCGCCTTCGACACCTGCATCTTGTTGACATTCCTCTCACCCGCGCTGAAAACCTCGCGCAGTTTCACCACCAGCTTCCCGACGACCTGCTCGTCGGATTTATCCGTTTCCAAAAAGTGCTTGCTGATTATAAACGAGGCCATCAGGGCTTCTTCGAGGCTGAGCGAGCCGTTGGCGTAGCCCGCGGTGAATTCCCCCATGGAGTACCCGCGGAGGTGGTCGAAAGGCACGTCCGCGGTTTTCAGGGTGTCGATTAGGCCGAGATGGATGAGGACGGTGGTTAGGACTTTCTGGAGGATGTTGTTTTGTTCGTCTTGTTTCAATTGGATGTTCACGTTGTTTTTGTTTAAAATTTTAATACACCTGAAATTAAATAAATAATAGCACGAATGATATTAAATAAAAATGATTTGAAAATAATTAATAAATTACTTCCACTATTCTATTTATATAATTAATATTATAATTATTGGGGATTCTAAAATGTTCGTAAAAATAAAAAAACAGTTTTCTATTGTAGATTTTATCACGTTTTTTCACTATTTTCGCTTTTATCTTCTTAATTACTTTTTTTACATAAATATAAAAGGGATAAAAAAAATATTAATTTTGATAATTTTACCTGTCGTAGCATTTCTTAAACGGCGTCAACTTTTGTAGATCCTCGAGCAGGGCGCAGCTGTGCACGTTTTCATTTCCGAAACACAGGTAAACCGTGTGTTTCTCCTTCTTGAACAACTTCGTCGACCTTTTCAGTTCATTGTCCGGCAGAAGGATTAAATACCCGCGATAAATATGATTCGATATGTTTTTCCTAAAAAAAGAAAGAAAACAGCAATTTTAGTAAAATCATCTTTACTTACAAAAATTATTTCTTGAAAAAACAGCAATTTTAGTAAAATCATCTTTACATACAAAAATTATTTCTCAAAAAAAAAACAGTAATTTTAGTAAAATAATCTTTACATACAAAAATTATTTCTTGAAAAAAAAAACCAATTTTAGTAAAATAATCTTTACATACAAAAATTATTTCTTGAAAAAAAAAACAGCAATTTTAGTAAAATAATCTTTACATACAAAAATTATTTCTTGAAAAAAAAACAGCAATTTTAGTAAAATAATCTTTACATACAAAAATTATTTCTAAAAAACAGCAATTTTAGTAAAATTATCTTTAGATACAAAAATTATTTCTAAAACAGCAATTTTAGAAAATTCTTTTTTACACACAGAAACTCTAAGAAATGGCAGTTTAAAAAAAATACACAAAGAAACTTTTTTAATACAAAAGAGATTTTCTCACTTTTAAATAAAAAGAATTTAAAAATAATTAATTAATAAATTAATTTATCTTTAGCTACTATGACATATGCTAAATATAAAATAATTAATTATTTTCAAATACTTTTTTTTAATTCAGAAACTTTTTATTAAATTGCTGTTTTTATATAAAAAAATACACACAGAAACTTTTTATAAAAAAATGTAATTTTATAAAAAATCATTGTGTGATTTTAGTTCAGACATGACTTTAGATTTCCAACGCCAACTTCGTCGTCGATTTTTGTTATACGCTCGATATATACAGAGAGCTTTTTTTATCAGTATACATTTCCCCTATGTATACGTGCAAAATACGCGAGTCAAATGCATTAATGTATGTTTGTTTAGTTGCCTATAACACGCAACTGAACACACATATGCCAAATAGTCAACTAAACATACACACATTAATCGGTTCAATGAGTTTGACTCGCGTTTTTTGCAGGTTCACATAGGGGAAATGTATACTGATAAAAAAAAAACTCTCTGTATAATAATCCTTATTAACAATTAAGTTTACAATAATATAGCAAACATTGATTAGCCAGTTGGCAAATTTAGTCATAATTAGTGTTATTGTCCGGTCCTAATTATTCTGTAGCGTTAATTATGGCAAAATAAATCCTCACCTGTGAATCTCTTGAATCAATCGGACGAATTCGTAATCGAGTTCGTTGTTGCACAAATGATCCTGAATCGATTTCAGACTCTCCTCCGTCCTTCCGCTGATGCACACCAGTCTGGGCGTGTCGTCGTGTCGGATGACTTTCTTCTTGCTGCACTTTTCCATCAAGACGTGACAGTTGGCTCCGCCGAAACCGAAGCAGTTGATGGCTTAAATATTTTTGAATTACAATTTCAACAATATATTTTTAATATAATTATTATTATTATAATTTCAACATCTCGACACCCAGTACGGGTAAAAGAGGATAAGATTAAGAAAGAAAAAATAATTTCAACAATATAATTTTTTTACAAGTTGAGTGCCATGGCTATTTGAAGAAATCTTTTCTCCTGAGCCAAACTATTTTTTTTATTACCATCTACTAGTAATTTATGTTATTATTTTTATTTAGTGTTGGGCAAAACCAAGTGAATTCAGAAATCGAGCATTTCTAAATAATAAGGGGACATCGATTGTATGTATATGGTATATAACTGCAATTATTATATTTTTTACCGGCAAGTTCGCTGTGTTCCGGCCATTTCGTCTTTTCGGTGACGACGCAGAGGCGATTCTCCATCAAACCGGATATATCGGGCCTCGGATTGTCGTAGTGGATATTCGGCGGAATCATACCGAAATTCATTGAAAAGACAATCTAAAAAGTAATACAAAAGTAATACAGACAGCCTTGTAATTATGATTTGTGTGTGCCTCTCAGTAAATATTTTCGTGTGTAATGCACAGTCCTACAGACATGCAACAATAACCTATTTGTTTAATTCAAGTCCGATCCTACATCAAAAATACTTGCTTCAATAGACCAAATGTTTACTGTAAATTTTTGATCCATTGAAGCAACTAATTAAGTAATTTTTCCATCGTTGAAAAATAAGAATATTCGAAAATTCAAGGGCAGAAAGACCCCAGTTCGATAGCCCGGACAGACTACCATAATATATATTCTTGTAAATATAAATGTATGTATAAGCTTATGTAATGTTGTCTGAATAAAGATGTTTGTATATACAAGGTGTACAGAAAATGTGTGATTACCTTCAGGTAACTCAATTCATTAATTTAATAGAAAATCCAAATAAAAAAATGTTGTATGGTTCTTCATTGAGGCTCACGAGGTCTTCGGAATTTTAAATATGTGACTATAAATTAGTACTGTTTTTTTTAATATTTTGTATAAAATCAATAGCATTAACAATCAATTAGACACGTATATAATTCCATTGATGTAAATGATTAATAAATCGGATATTTTTACAATTTTATAACTTCATCAGAAGCATTCTTTTAATAAAAATAGATCTGGCAACGACGCACGCTCGCTTGTAAAAGAAAAGGTGTATGCAACACCTCCAGCGGATGATGTAGCAGTTATAAACAGGATAAATGCACACTTGTTTGATCCAGCGTTGCCAAATGTATAGTTCTTTTAAGTGGCCCGTGAGGCTTAAGGAAGGACCGTGTGACTTATTTTCGTTAATATTTTTATCTAAAAATTAGTCAAAGAGTCACGCTACCTAAAGCTTTTCACTCATTTTCTGTACACCTTGTATATATAAGAATATTCAAGAAACCACAATGATTAATTAATTAATGATTAATATGCAGGTGTACATTATGTAACTCAATATCCGGCGGGGAATTTTCCCGGGAAGTAGTTGTTTTAATGTGCATTTGTTTAACTTAAGTCAAAATGTTACAGAGCTAAATATGGAAAAATATTATTAATCATTTTCAAAACATTTTTTTAAAATTTATTTAATTTTAATTTTTGTTGCTTCTATTTTTTTATAAATATTTACTTGTTTTTTTTTTATAGTTAAAAACCTCAAACTTACTTTAGCGACTGAGCACAATCCGGAAGCAGGCTCAGAATGTCCGATGTTGCCCTTAACGGAGCCAATCAGTAGCGGCCTGTCCCGATTCGCGCAGAAGAACTTATCAATCGCGGCCAGTTCTTCCGGATCGCCCACTTTCGTGCCTGAAAAAACAAGGATCATTACAGAAAAAAAAAAGCATGTGTTTTCAAATCATTTTATTCCATTCAGGCTTACCGGTTCCGTGGGCCTCGACGAAAGCCAGCGTTGACGGATCCACCCCGCATTCCTCGTAAACGTCCTTCAGGAGCTGCAGCTGATCCTCTCCGGATGGATAGGTGATGCCTTGCTCTTTGAAACCGTCAACGTTTACTTTGGAATGCACAATCTAGAAAAAAAAGGTATTTTTTGTTGTTGTTGGAAACAGGCAGCAAGACATATCAACCAGTGAAGTTTAAAAATTTAATAAAATGTGCAACCACTAACATACGCTAGATGCGTATGGATAACGCAATATGCGTTATTTATTTATTTAATTAACGGAGGCCATTAAATACAGTAACATACATACATGATGCAATGATATCCATAATAACAGCTGAAAGAACTTCGCCTACACTCATAAGATTTCATCACATCTAGCGTATGGATAACTAGTGTAACAGCTAAATGAACTTCGTCTACACTCATAAAATTTCAATCGTGTATTTTCCGTGATAAACAAAGGTATTATTATTATTATTTTCCTCAGTTTTTTTCACCTGAATCTCTCAAGGTGTTTTGTCTACACATATCAGTGTATTTCTACTAACGGTATGGCGTTGTTTTTGATTAATACCTTTCGTCTTATTATTATTTGAACAACTAGTTCCGGGGCAAATACCCACGCTTTTTTTTACATGGTTAATTTTGTTTTTGTAGAATTTTTATATTAAAAAAAATGCTTTATCAACATTGCTGAGATTCAACATCTTGTGTTTTTTTAATAAAGTTAATGCATGTCGTGCTACACTTTTGATGGTACCGTATTTTACAATTTGATGAAGAAAAACGCTAGTTTATGGAACACAACAAATGTTTTTCACTTCATCAAATTGGAAAATATTGTGTATTTTAAAGCCCGGCGTGGTGTTTGCCCGGGAAGTAGATGTTTAAAAAGATATTTGCATTTTCTTTGTACTTACTCAATAAGTATTTGATTGCGGATCAATTAGAAAGAAAATAATTCATTATTTGTTTATAGGTTTATAAAAAAATCGGAAAAACAAAAATCTTATGGAAATAAGTTATAAACATATTAAAATTAAAAATTATTTGTGAAAAAATCAAAAAATGGAAATATAGTATAACTTATTTCAAATAAATGGGTTTTGAGTTCACGTGAAGTGTTAGTATCAATAATAACTCAAGAGTTTTTTCCTTACTTCAATAAAAAGTGAAGTAAGGAAAAAACTCGTGTGTTATTATTTATAACTTATTTCCATAAGATTTTTGTTTTTCCATTTTTTTTATTTTTTCGCAAATAATTTTTAATGTGTTAATTCTACCCGACGTCCTAAGGAGCAACTAGGGATAGCAGAAGAAGAAGAAAATATGTTAATTATAAATAATAGAAACCGCAACAAATATTTTATTTAAGAAATTTTCACTTGCCTTGGCGTATATCCTCCTTGAATACTTCTCTTTCTGCAGCACTATCGCCACGCATGCCTCCGACCTGGTGTATCCGGTTGCATCGCGATCGAACGGCCGGCAGCCCGTGTTCATATTCAAAACTCCTAACCTAAAAGAATCAATCAAAAACAAAAAAAAAACGTAATTCAGCTGAACAAAATGTTATTTTTATTTATATATGTTTGTAGTAATAGATAACATTCTAGATATTAATTTTAGATTTATTTATTTTTTAGGGATTGTTAAGTAAGTTTCACTTGGTTTGTTTTACACGTAAAAATTACTTATTTTCGACTAGTTTCGGCACATTGCCATTATCAAGAATAAATGTACAAGAAATTTTACAGTTATTTATATAATCTTATTGTCGGTATTTTCGGTTGTAAGGGCGTTAACGATAGGGGAGTCCCACAGTTCCTCAATGTCATTAGCGACGTTTTTTCCGGCTTTTACAGCTTTACTTATTTCGAGGCCTTCCCGATAATTCAACCTTAATCCCTTATTACCTGTATGTAATATTTTGAATTTATTATTATTGAAGAAATGATTTTGAGCTATACAGTGTTTTGAAACTTACTTAACAATCCCTAATATTACTAAAATGTTTTACCAAGTGATTAATGAGACTCAAATTGAAAATATTATTTATTTTTATTTACATGGAGTTTCATCTACTAAAAGACTCGACCATCAATTATAAAAAAAACTTTTATTGGTATAAATCCATAAAATAACAACCACTGATCTACTTCTAAAAAGACAAAACAAAAGGTATTCCTTCGTTATAATACATATTTACAATCTATTATGCCCAACACCCATAAGGGTACAAGGGTTTTTTGATAATAATTATAATTATATATACAGAGAGCTTTTTTATCAGTATACATTCCCTCTATGTATACCTGCAAAATACGCGAGTCATATGCATTAGTGTATGTGTGTTTAGTTGCCTATAACACGCAACTGAACACACATATGCCAAATAGTCAACTAAACATACACACATTAATCGGTTCAATGCGTTTGACTCGCGTTTTTTTGCAGGTACACGTAGGGGAAATGTATACTGATAAAAAAAACCTCTCTGTATATATATATATATATATATATATATATATATATATATAATCTATTATCCCTTTTCTTCTTTTCCCACACCAGCTTCTTCAATATCTATACAAAATCTCTCATCCAATCCACAAAACTCCTGCTCCCTTCCACCCAATCTCTACATACTCCATCAATTATATTTAATGTTTGTTTTCAAATACCTGGCAAATTGTAAAGTGACGTAAGGATCCAAGCACATATTGGCAGCTCCAACAATGGCCATGTCGCATTTTCCCTCCCTTATGAACCGATAGGCTAATTCAAAAGCGTACAAACCGCTGCTGCAGGCCGTATCCATGGCCATCGATGGTCCTTTCAGCTGCAAGCTGTAGCTTATCCTGTGTGCGAGCATTGATCTTGTACAACTGGAATTAAATCATTAAACGAATAAAAACTAAATCTTTTAGGTGCAACATTTTTAATATTAATGTTAACAAAACGCAAAATAATTTTTTCTATCTTTAATCAGCACTACCTTTTTTGATAGGTAAAATCGATTAATATTAGTGATTGAGTATTTCTAAATGAGAAATTTTATACAAATAAAGTCAATAAGTAACAATTGATGTTTTTCAATAATTAAGGAACTGTTACTTATAGTATTAGAACATTAATAACATTGCCATATTCTTAATTTTACAGTAACAAAAAAGATCAACTTTGTCCATCTCTATTTTTTATACACAAAAAGTGTTATATTTTACAAGTTTTTTTGTATAAGTTGCTATTAAGATCAATTCTGTTTCCTTGATCTTAATATTAGAAAAATAATTAAATATATTATTAAGTGCGCAACTAAGTTCTCGCTATTTTTTTTTTTTATGAAATTTGTAACCATGTTTTCACAATAAAATTGTAAATTGAGATGGGAAAAAGTTGCCGCTAGCGATGGGCAATATTTTGAATGATTTATTTGCATTCAAAATATTGCCCATCGCTAGCGGCAACTTTTTCCCATCTCAGAGTAGCATCTTCGTGGAGTTCTCGATGGGCTTCAGCCGCCGTTTTCTTCAAATGAAAGAAGAAAAGCAATGCGGGAGGCGTCGATGATTATTTTCCACACAGCCAAAAATATGCGACGCAACAACAAATGTCAAAGCGGTTTATTTACATACGTCTAAGCTTGCTTCATGACGTTTTCATTAAATGACAATCGGGCAGCGCTTATATTTTTTTTCAAAAACAACAGCGAGAATCTAATAATACGGTACTAACCCAATAATCGAATACGTATTCGGGTGCAGGTTCGAGTAGAAACTGTACTTCTCGGCCTCGGAATGGCAACCGCCGATGAAAACCCCGGTGTTGGTCCCCTTCAGCTCGTCCGGATTGATCCCCGCGTCCATGACGGCCTCCACGCAACGCTCGAGTATGAGCCGGCACATGGGGTCCATCCAGTGGGCCTGCAGTTCGGGCACGCCGAAGTAGCCGGCATCGAACCGGTCGACGTCGTAGAGCTTCCCCGAGAACTTCGGGATGTCGTCGCTCATGTGGGCCCAGCGGCGCTCGTCGTCGTCGCAGAGGTCCACCTTGTTGAGGAGGTTCTCCATGAAGTGCTGCGCATTGTGGGAATTGGGAAAATGCCCAGATAATCCTTAAATACGACATGAAATAAGGTATAAGAAATAAATAAGGGATTTTATTAGAGGTTGCATTTAATTAAATACGAAAATGTTTAATAAACGGGGCAGAAATATCCATACAATCCGTTATAACAAAAATGATTGACAAATTGATGGCTAATAATAATAATAATAATCTTTATTGTTCAACAGATATACCATAAAAGGACAAATATTAGAAAAAAATATATATACAAATCAATTAATTAATAACTAAAAATGGTTCAATAACTACACTGCTGGAAATGCTTTTAGAATCACTCGTTTTTTTTTTTACTTTTTCCAAACGTCTTTAAACCTATCAAAATAAAATTTTCACAGAACATTTAATGTTTAAAAAAAATGTCACATCAGGTGTACCGCAGGGATCGCATTGTAGACCGATCCAGCGGAAAAAATATATGCAAAAAGAAGAAATTTACAATGCTTGATATAAAACATGAAGTTTATGACAATTGTCTTCGTGTTATTTATAATATTAATATAGGAAAGTTTTACCTATTGATTAATAAACTCAATTTTATTGTTATTTAATAACTTTAGCTACTTAAAATTGGTTATTCAGAAATACTCGATTACTAAATTCACTCGATTTTGCCCAACACTAATACAAATATTTTAATTTCAGGTAATAAGAGAAGTCAGTAAAGCAGATAAAGGTAATACCGTTTCAATAATGCTACTACATTAAAAAAAACTGAAACATTATTAAAGTCTGATAGTTTTTCAATTTTCACCATTTTTTCCTTCCCCATTACCCGAGGACCGGCGGGAAAAAAATTAACAGCACAGTGAATAATACGGCTGACAAAAATCAATTCCGACAGGCCAATCAATATTCAAAAGCGCGCATTTTTAAGTTAACAATTTAATTCGTTAGCACAATTTTCCATTACAAATGTATATTGCGTGCCTATTAACCCACCTTTTTATATTTATGTATTTACTCGTATAACCATCGGCATAAATGAATAAAATATCATCTCGGCTTATCTTATCTCAACGAAAACATAATTTGTAATTTGTATATATTTTTTTTAAATAATGCTCGTACATATTTTTTTATAAGAAAATGGAATGTTAGAAGCCAATTTATTAATTAGGATGTATTGCTCATTTATAAATACTCGATTACTAATACTACTCGATTTTGCCCAACACTAATTTTTATGTAATAAATAGCGTGTATTTTTTTTTTAACTGAGCCTTCAATTTTGTTATACATTGTTTATCAATTAAATAAAACACCTTGAACTTTGTTTGTATAACGCAAAAAATGTATTTATTGCGACTATTGTTTTAACAATTTACACTTGTTATTATACAGGGTGTTTCATTTAACTAAATATCTGAAAAATAAAGCATTATATCAAAAATTGAAACATTTTTTGATATAATAATAATTTGCCCCAATAAGCTTTGCAGTCAAAATCACTAAATGGATTTTTTCATATTATAATAATTTGCCCCAATAAGCTTTGCAGTCAAAATTACTAAATGGATTTTTTGATATAATAATAATTTGCCGCTCGAAAATATTGTGGTTGGGCAATATTTTCGAGGGGCAAATTATTCTGTTATAATAATTATTGCGTGTTGTAAAACAATTTACAACCGAGGGAAGTGTAAAATGCAAAAAGGGAAAATTTCTGATGAAAATATTGAAATTACAATGCTAGCTGCAGTGGCTTAAAATCCTCACGCAACAAGCACTCGAGAGATATCTCATAATACTGACATTTCTCATTCTTGTGTTTTTAAGATTTTAAGACATTACAAGTTTCATCCATATCAAGTCTCCATCATCAACTTTCTTAATTAATCTTCTAATACCCATAGATTCTAATTTATGCATTAGCGAAATGTAAAGGCAAAGGCATTTTGTTGTCAATCTAGAAATATGAAAAAACTACGTGAGGATATCAAGAAAAGCTTGCTCTTTCAGATTATGTAAAAAACCGAAATTACCCCATCCATAGTTTTTGAGTTATTTTCAATTTTATGCGAAAAAAGTGGATTTTATTGGAATTTCTGCATATTTTCAAATCAAAAATTCATAAAAAAATATTTTCTTCGAGGAATCTTCATGAAACTACGTGAGGATATCAAGTAAAGCTTGCTCTTTGAGATTATGTAAAAAACAGAAATTACCCCATCCATAGTTTTTGAGAAATTTTCAATTTTATTCGAAAAAAGTGGATTTTATTGCAATTTCTGCATATTTTCAAATCAAAAATTCATAAAAAATATTTTCTTCGAGGAATCTTCATGAAACTACGTGAGGATATCAAGTAAAGCTTGCTCTTTCAGAATATGTAAAAAACAGAAATTACCCCATCCATAGTTTTTGAGAAATTTTCAATTTTATTCGAAAAAAGTGGATTTTATTGCAATTTCTGCATATTTTCAAATCAAAAATTCATAAAAAATATTTTCTTTGAGGAATCTTCATGAAACTACGCGAGGACATGAAGAAACGCTTGCTCTTTGAGATTATGTAAAAAACAGAAATTACCCCATCCATAGTTTTTGAGAAATTTTCAATTTTATTCGAAAAAAGTGGATTTTATTGCAATTTCTGCATATTTTCAAATCAAAAATTCATAAAAAATATTTTCTTTGAGGAATCTTCATGAAACTACGCGAGGACATGAAGAAACGCTTGCTCTTTGAGATTATGTAAAAAACAGAAATTACCCCATCCATAGTTTTTGAGAAATTTTCAATTTTATTCGAAAAAAGTGGATTTTATTGCAATTTCTGCATATTTTCAAATCAAAAATTCATAAAAAAATATTTTCTTCGAAGAATCTTCATGAAACTACGCGAGGACATCAATAAAAGCTTGCTCTTTGAGATTATGTAAAAAACAGAAATTACCCCATCCATAGTTTTTGAGTAATTTTCAATTTTATTCGAAAAAAGTGGATTTTATTGCAATTTCTGCATATTTTCAAATCAAAAATTCATAAAAAATATTTTCTTCGAGGAATCTTCATGAAACTACGTGAGGATATCAAGTAAAGCTTGCTCTTTCAGAATATGTAAAAAACAGAAATTACCCCATCCATAGTTTTTGAGTAATTTTCAATTTTATGCGAAAAAAGTGGATTTTATTGCAATTTCTGCATATTTTCAAATCAAAAATTCATAAAAAATATTTTCTTCGAGGAATCTTCATGAAACTACGCGAGGACATCAAGAAAAGCTTGCTCTTTCAGAATATGTAAAAAAACAGAAATTACCCCATCCATAGTTTTTGAGTAATTTTCAATTTTATGCGAAAAAAGTGGATTTTATTGCAGTTTCTGCATATTTTCAAATCAAAAATTCATAAAAAATATTTTCTTCGAGGAATCTTCATGAAACTATGTGAGGATATCAAGTAAAGCTTGCTCTTTCAGATTATGTAAAATACAGAAACTACCCCATCCATAGTTTTTGAGTAATTTTCAATTTTATGCGAAAAAAGTACAATAAAATTAAACAAGGAAAATCAATCAAATTTTATCATTCAACTGCGAAAATTTTCAAGCACGAAACTGGTCGAGATTTTAAACGAAGAAATTTCTGGACGTTTAAAACTTTCGACCGAGAATTCACAAGTTTCGAGTTTTATTCTGATTCCCAGAATATTTCGTTTCAAAGTTCAATAAACAAGTGAAGTAAGGAATTCTCACCGCTTTTATTACTAGACACTATTCCGTTTACGCTTTGGTTTTTTTTAATTATTTTTCCTGTAATTTCACAATATTTTTTTTTTTGTTTGAATTACAATCAGCACAATTTCGAATTAATCGAATTACAATTATCACGATTCTAAATTAATCGAATTACAATTAGCACGATTCTAAATTAATCGAATTAAAATTAGCACGATTCCGTTATTTTGTGTACACTATAAGATATGATTAAACTGTAATCATTTCTATCATTTAAATCATTTTTAATCAACGCACTTATTTTTATATATAAAATTATTATTTAATTATTTTGATTGTTTATAATTACCGCTGATAACTAATTGTTCTCCCGGTGGTGCGTCGGCGAGTTTCTGGCCGGCGCGCAATCTTCGGATGTACTCCTCGTCCATTGAATTTACCTGAACCATGTTCAACAACCAATTGAGTGATGCAACACGTGGTTATTGTTTAAATACCACGCGGTCGTCCGCCAGTGGCGGCGTTTTGTTTTCGTCTTTCCGCTCATTTTCATGCCGATCCATCGATTTGTATAACATTAATAATAATTAAAATTTAAAAATTACATGAAAACAAGACGATGCGATTTATATAATATTTTTATTCATTTTCTTCAGTACTTACCACTCGAAATGTGAATTAAAATAAAGTTGTTAATTGTTGAGGCTTCTACTTTGTCATACATTGTAATTCAATTTTAATAAATTAAACACTTTTTTGCTTTGTTTGTATAATTCGGAGTTATACAAACAAAGTAAAAAAATTAAAATTTATTATAACAAATAACAAAACAAAATTAAATTTATTAAAACGAATAAAAGTGACTAGGCAGAAAGACCGATGGTCGATAGCCGTTTTCTAAGGAACATATAACATATTATAAGAATTATATTGTTAATTTATTGTATATAAAATTGTCTTCGGCAGAAATAAAGATGTTATATATATAAAAGTGACTAAAAGGTTTTTCGTTACTCCACAAAACTCAATTAAATCGATATGTGGAAAATCTTTGGTGTCTCTTTCGAGCAGTTATAAATCGGCAATCGGGGAATAAATTCAATCTGAATACACTGAAATAATATTTCCAAACGAGTTGGATTTTCACTTGTTTGGCAGTTTCTTGAATGGAATAATCACAAAAGCGTTTAAACGTAATTATCGGAATGAAGTTTAAAATGGTTAAAATTATCTTGTTACGTGGTACTAAATTAATTGGTAATTTCCACAAATTATTCTCTCTTTACCCGTTTATTTTGACAACGAAACATCTTTTTCGCCTGTTTTCATGCACCAACAAGGTGTACCCCAAGGATCCTCACTTTCCCCTACGTCATATAACAATTTAACTGTATATTTTCGAGTTTACGTGAAGTGATTGATCACAAAATAGGAAGACTGTTATTCCTTACTTCACTTTTTTACTTTTTAAAAAGTGAAGTAAGACTGTTATTCCTTACTTGACTTTTATACTTTTTAAAAAGTGAAGTAAGGAATAACAGTCTTTTAATTTGTGATATAACAATTTGTCGGGTCGGGTGTTTTATGAGGGGTTTGAGTTTTTTTAAGCAATTCAGATCCAAAAAATTATGTCTTTCCTCGTTCTGGGCCTGTATTGATAAAAAAAATAGTTTAAGAGGGGCTCTGTTTGATCGTTGAGAAGATGTCTCGTGTGTTTTCTTTTGATGTAGAACTTTGAAGTTTTCATCGAAGCGCTGGTTTTCTTCTATGAGGTGGCTGGCGTTTGTGGAATTAGTTTTTTTTTTTCAGCTGGCTTTATATGTCTTGAGAGCAGTCTTTACAATTTAATAAATAGACACCACTTTGTTGAGTTTTCTTAATTTTAGCTTTATTATTTTTGAATATTTTTCCTAACATGTTGATTGTTCTGTATGATGTATGTATATTATTCTTTTTTTTTTTCTGACAGAATCATAGCCAATGCTTATTGTAGACATTTTTAAGTTTTACAAACTTAAAATTGATAAAATTTTATCGATTTTCCTCGTTTAATTTTATTGTAGAAATTTTTAACTTTTAAAAACTTAAAATTGATATTTATTATTTTTGAATATTTTTCCTAACGTGTTGATTGTTCTGTATGATACTTTATGTTGTTCTTATTTATTTTTTTTTTTTTTCTGACAGAATCATAGCCAATGCTCCCACTATCCCAAAAACACTAAGCACTCTTGATCTATACAAGTCTATCTGTAGACACGTGTTTCGGGATTCATACCTCATCAGTACAGCTCAGCCCTGAAATCATCTCTATTTTATTTTTATTTTGTTTTTTGTGATTGCGATGATTTTCGATAAAAATAAATATATTTAAAATCGACAAGCTGCGCCAATGACGGAAAATTCTATTAAATAACAAAATTTAAAATTCCATTCATAATACGGGTATTGTGTTTTCATCGACGTTGAACATCGCGACCCGCGATAGCCAAAGTTGAATCGCTGCGATCAAGGTTAAGAGAAAATGCCTCCCCACGCTCAGCAGCGAGTGTGTAGCAAATAAACATTTTTCCGATTTTGGGAAATTCATGAGATCGGGGACGTTGCCGCGCGAACACGAGGAACAGGACAATAACCTCAACACACACACAAAAAAATCATCCATTTTATTGTTAAATAATATTAATAATAATTTTTATTTACAAGTTTTCATTACAAATTTAACACGAATGGATAATTAATTAACTGCTTTCACTTTAACCACTGCATTAAAGTAAAAACAATTAATTAATTGTTTTCACTGTTTGTTTTCTTGTTTTAACTATTTTCACTTTAACCACTGCACTAAACTGAAAACAGATAATTAATTATAACTCAATAAAACACTTTTAACTTTGTTTGCACAACTAATAAACCATGTACAACCAAGTGGAAGCCTTAACAATTAACAAGATAATTAATTGTTTTCACTTTAGTGCAGTGGTTAAAGTGAAAACAGTTAAAACAACAAAACAAACCTTAAAAACAATTGATTAATTGTTTTTACTTTAGTGCAATGGTTAAAGTGAAAACAGTTAAAACAACAAAACAAACAGTAAAAACAATTAATTAATTGTTTTCACTTTAGTACAATGGTTAAAGTGAGAACAGTTAAAACAACAAAACAAACCTTAAAAACAATTAATTAATTGTTTTCGCTTTAGTACAATGGTTAAAGTGAGAACAGTTAAAACAACAAAACAAACAGTAAAAACAATTAATTAATTGTTTTCACTTTAATACAGTGGTTAAAGTGAAAACAGTTAAAACAACAAAACAAACAGTAAAAACAATTAATTAATTGTTTTCACTTTAATACAGTGGTTAAAGTGAGAACAGTTAAAACAACAAAACAAACAGTAAAAACAATTAATTAATTGTTTTCACTTTAGTACAATGGTTAAAGTGAAAACAGTTAAAACAACAAAACAAACAGTAAAAACAATTAATTAATTGTTTTCACTTTAGTACAATGGTTAAAGTGAGAACAGTTAAAACAACAAAACAAACAGTAAAAACAATTAATTAATTGTTTTCGCTTTAGTACAATGGTTAAAGTGAGAACAGTTAAAACAACAAAACAAACAGTAAAAACAATTAATTAATTGTTTTCACTTTAGTACAGTGGTTAAAGTGAAAACAGTTAAAACAACAAAACAAACAGTAAAAACAATTAATTAATTGTTTTCACTTTAGTACAATGGTTAAAGTGAAAACAGTTAAAACAACAAAACAAACAGTAAAAACAATTAATTAATTGTTTTCACTTTAGTACAATGGTTAAAGTGAAAACAGTTAAAACAACAAAACAAACAGTAAAAACAATTAATTAATTGTTTTCACTTTAGTGCAGTGGTTAAAGTGAACACAGTTAATTAATTGTATTATTATTTTTAAAATTTCTTTTTATTGTTTTTTTTTTGCCTTGGATTTACTCTCAGCTTATTATCCTTTGATTCACCAACTAATAAATAAATGTTGCAAATCGAAAACTGTCGATTTGCAACATTTATTTATTATACATACCGCAATCGATGTCAATAAATTATGGAAAGTCCTCTAATAACAAACGCAATCAAATCAATTATTAACAACGCGAACCGCATTAATGGTAAAGCCGTCGGATTTATATCTTAATTATTTCAGTAATATTCGCTTCGAACTCGCGCGAGCTTCACGTTTATTCCTACATTTTTAATCCACCGACAAGTGTATCATTGCACTATTTTAGTGAATCAAAACAAAAAAGGAAATTGGAAATAGGATCTTCCACAATCCACAAAAGTCCAAACTTTTTAATAAATAAGAAACATCTTTATCTACAGGTAATAAATACTTAATAGTAGTGAAAATTCATATACAGGGTGTCCAGATAAGAAAGGTCACCGGCTATATCTCAGGAACTAAGACTCCTAGAGCTTTCAAATAAAAAAAATTGTTAATAAAAGTAATCATGAGAAAATGTTGGAAATATATTTCAAGTTCGTATCTCTTCCAGTGGGGGGCGCAATGAACAGTCGAAAAATAATTCTGCGATTATCTCAAAAAAAGTTCAAATAAAGGCACGATAAAACTGCACTTTTTGAAATTCATGAAACAAAAATTTTACAGAAATTTTTCTCTTACTCTTGAAATAAAGGGTGGAGGAAGGTCAGAATTTATTGAGATCAAATGTCAAATAACTCTTTTGTTTTTTTAACCGATCTTAATGATTTTTGTTCTTTTAAATCAAAACAGTTAAATCAACCTTAATATATTTAAGGTTTGATTTTAATAACATATAGTAGGTTAAGACGAAACCTCGACACCAAATACGGGTAGAAGAGGATAAGATTAAGAAAGAAAGATTAAGACGAAAGACGTTCGGTTTTCATCCCAGATAGACTAACACTAAACATTAATAATCAAATATTTTAAAGAAAATTGTATCAAAAATTATCCTAATAAAGATAGTAGTTGCTCTGGATAATACAACAACACACAATTACAGAATCGTTTGTTTTTTTTTTTAGGATGTCGAAACCGTCCAAGACCTCCCCCCTTTCGCCCGAGGAGGAGAACAAGAGGCGAACGCTGCTCGTGGACAAATCCCTGGACGTGCTGATGCGGATTTTCGGCATGGGCGCCGTTTCCAGGGGCACCGACAGCATGAACAAGATCAACATCGCCCACGGAACGTTCATCGTAACTCTTCACGTAATCGCCGTTTTGGTCATCAATATATTCTACGACTTGAATGTGAACTACGCGTAAGTGTGGGAACCGGCAATTTCCTTTATGCGAAAAGTATACTCACGCTTCTCGGAATTAATTCAATAATATGGCTCATAATTGTTTTGATTCTACAGAAAAAAAAACCTTTAATTTCGAATTCAATATTAGAAAAAAAAAATTTATATTGGAGGGATTTTTATAAGATTTTTTTAAATTTAAACAATATCCTCTATATAGTGTTGATCGATATAGAGAAAACGTTAAAAATATGATATATAATGGGGACTACTTGAATTGACTTTAGAGTCGAATCAAAATTCGAAAAAATCGTGTCTTATTTAAAATAACTAAAACTATTTATCAATAAAAATGTTCCACAAGGCTCTTCATTATCACTCATAATAAAATGTATTATACTAAATGTTCTGCAGGGCTCGCCATTATCACCCATGATAGAATATATTATTTTTCTCTCATTCATTTATCAATAAAGTTTTCTACAAGGCTCTTTATCCACACTCATAATAAAATATATTATTTCTCTATCATTTATTTATCAATAAAATGCCCCACAGGGCTCTTCTTTAGCACCCATAATAAAACATATTGTTTCTCTAGCATTTTTATCGATGAATAAATCGATAAAATGTTCCAAAGGGTTCATCATTATCACCCATAATAGAACATATTATATCTCTATCATTTAATCATCGATAAAATATTCCACAGGGCTCGCCATTATCACCCATGATAGAACATATTATTTTTCTGTCATTCATTCACCAATAAAATGTTCCACGAGGCTTTTTATTCTCACTCATAATAAAATATATTATTTCTCTATCATTTAATCATCAATAAAATGTCCCACGGGGCTCTTCTTTATCACCCATAATAAAACATATTGTTTCTCTAGCATTTTCCACGAGGCTCTTCATGATCTCCTGTAATAAAACATTATTTAATTTAATTAATTAATCAATAAGTTATACTCGAATATAATCCACTGGGGTAAAATAATTAAGATCACTGCGTGTCCGTTATTATATAATATTTTTTTAAATCAATTTTAGTAATCCGCCGCTTATTTATTGAAATTTATTTTAAGCTTCATAATTGTATGCAGCATAGATAAATAAAAAATATTTCAATAATCTTAGCATAATCTTTACATGTTATTCATTTGAATACACAAAAATACGCAAATTAATTCGTAGATACCGTACAATATTTTTGTGATTTAAAACCAATTTTGACATTTTAAATTGTAATTATTCCGATACGGGGACATTGTATAATTAATGCGACGTCGTATAATTAACGATTACCAAATAGAAACGTGAGGATAAGAGATAATTTTAATCTATCTTTTTTTTTTAATTAACTATAAATTTAACTGGGCTTAATCCTTGAATCAACCTGGGATTAATTAATCCAGGATTAAGTCCACTGTTTATATACATACATTTCGATGCGATCCAATAATTGTTTGTTACGTAATAGCACATTACATAACAAATTCCGTAAGTAGCGTTTTGCACACGAGTGAAGTTTGAGCCATAAGCGGTTAGGAGTTACGACATCCTAGATTTTTGTATTAACCGAGGCTTTAACTGTATTACACATTAAATAAAATGAAACAAAAATTATTCACGCATTTGCAGTTATTTAAATTACAATTATTATACATTGTTTATCAATTGAGTTCAAAGTTTAAAGAATTTATTCAATCCTATTTTTTTTTGTTTACAATATATTCTAGGATTATGTTCAGTGTTTATATATATTTTAATGCGATCCGATAATTAATAGTTATATAAATAACCTTTATTTTGCATTAACACCTACTTGTTAATTGTTGAGGCTTCTACTTTGTTATACATTGTAATTTAATTTTAATAAATGAAACACTTTTTTTTACTTTGTTTGTATAACTTGGATTACATTCCGTATAACTCGGAATGTAATCCGAGTTATACAAACAAAGTAAAAAAGTGTTTCATTTATTTAAATTAACACCTACTATTCACAATTATAATTATTTAACCTTTCTTTACACCCCTTTCCTTAGCTACTCCTCCGTGGCCTTTGTTTTACCACTTCCATTATCACTCCCACACCCCGTCCACTCGACTTAAACGACTTAAAAGTATGTGTGACATACTTTTAAGTCGACTCATACCTTTTACTCCATTCCTTACTTGCAAACCAATACATTCTCTCGTCCAGTGTTCCCACTCACTTCATATATTCTTCATACATCCACCATTTCCTTTCCCTTTCCTAGCTCTAGCTAAATCGCTCCAGTAGTTGTCCTTCGTCCTTGTTTAGTCTTTGAAAATAGCGCGGGGTCCCAACCAACACCTGTAATTCTTTGTAATGGGGGTTATTAATAGTTATGTAATAGTATATTACATAACAAGTCTCGTAAGTAGCGTTTTACACACGAGTGAAATGTGGGCCATGATCTGTGACATCCTCAGCTTTTATGAAAAAAAAAATGTGTTTATTGCCTAATATTGACTTTAAAGTCATCATACTTTATAATTTTATTCTCGTTGTTGTTGTCTAATGTTGATTTTAAACAGAGTTATTCTCGTTGGCTGCCTTTAAGACTCTTTTATTGCCTAATTTTTGTTGTTGCCTAATGTTAGTTTTAAGTCTTCATCACTTTTATTGCCTAACTCTCAATTAAAGACGAGTTGTCGTCACCTTTATTAACTAATTCTGACTTTGAATTCAGCTATCGTCGTTTTTATTTGCCTAAATCTGCTTTTATATTACCTAGCCTGAATTAAAATACAGCTTTCGCAATTTTTACAGCCTAAATCAGATTGTAGAAGCACTTTTGTACATCCTTATTGCCTAAAAGCTAACTTTTTTATATTTTTATTGCCTAAATCTGATTTATATTGCCTAATTATGATTTAAAATGCAGTGTTAGTCATTTTTGTTGCCTTAACAGACTGTAAAAGCTCTCTCGTATTTTATTATAGCCTTCATTGCCTAAATCTGCTTTTATATTGCCTGATTCTGACTTAAAATACAGTGTTGATTATTTTTATTGCCTAAATCAGACTGTAAAAGCTCTTTTGTACATTATTATTGCCTAAAGCTAACTTTTTTTACATTTTCGTTGCCTAAATCTGCTTTCATATTGCCTAATTCTGACTTTAAGTCACTTTTGTACATTATTATTGGCTAATACTTACTTTTTTATATTTTTGCCTAAATATTCTGACTTAAAACACAGTGTTAGACATTTTTATTGCCTAAATCAGACTGTAAAATCTCTTTCGTGCATTATTATTGCCTAAAGCTAACTTTTTTTATATTTTTGTTGCCTAAATCTGCTTTTATATTGCCTAATTCTGACTTAAAATACAGTGTTGGTCATTTTTATTGCCTAAATCAGACTGTAAAAGCCCTTTTGTACATTATTATTGCCTAAAGCTAACTTTTTTATATTTTTGTTGCCTAAATCTGCTTTCATATTGCCTAATTGCGACTTAAAATTCAGTTTTAGTCCTTTAAGTCACTTTTGTACATTATTGTTGCCTAATACTAACTTTTTTTTATATTTTTGCCTAAATATGCTTTTATATTGCCTAATTCTGACTTAAAACACAGTGTTAGTCATTTTTATTGCCTAAATAAGACTGTAAAATCACTTTTGTACATTATTATTGCCTAAAGCTAACTTTTTATACTTTTGTTGCCTAAATCTGCTTTTATATTGCCTAATTCTGACTTAAAACACAGTTTTTATCGCCTAAATTAGACTGTGAAGTCACTTTTATACATTTTTATTGCCTAAATCAGACTACTAAAGCGCTTTTGTAGATTATTATTGCCTAAAGCTAACAATTGTACATTTTCATTGCCTAAATCTGCTTTTATATTGCCTAATTCTAACCTTTATTGCCTAAATAAAACTGTAAAAGCACTTTTATACATTTTTATTGTCTAATGCTAACTTTTTTTCATTTTTATTGCCTAATACTAACTATAAAGTTTCTTTGCTAAACTTTTTTCGAAAGATTCTTTCATTGTCCAATCTTAATTTCGAAGTATTTTTGTTGTCTCTTTTTAAGTTTATACTTTGATTGCCTGATCTTGACTTTAAAGAAATTTAAGACCAAACATAGGATTGGTTACGCTAAAATTAACAATTTATACACACAAATAGAAAACATTATAATCTGTTGTATACTCAAGGCTAAAATAGGCAATATACATTCTTATGTAAATCAAAATAGGCTTCATAATGTTACTGGCAAACATTTTTTGCCGGTCAGAATACTAAACCTAAGGGTGCGGTTTAGTAAAAAAAAAATAGATAGCAATTAATGGAAATAATCATTCCAGGCAAAATTCCTTGACGCGCTCGAGTTTCTGGATCCAATACTACGGCAAAATCCTGATCAACATCACGATGATCGCATCCGTCATCAGAAACCGCGAGCTGGTCTACACCATCAAACGCGAACTCTCCGACCTGGAAGCCATCTGCCGCAAATACAAAAAGGAACTGCACGTCTCCCGCAAGTTCACGATCTACGGCACGTGCGCCTCGCTGCTAACCATGCTCGTCATGATCCTCTTCGACGCGATCAACAACGCGAAGAACCGCAACTTCTTCCTCATGTGGACCGCTTACGTCCCGGGGATCACCATGATTGTCTACACGGCCTACATGTCGAACCTGAAACGCCACGTCAGCGCGGTCTTCGTCGCGCTCAATTCCTACTTGGGGGATTTCGCCAAGGATATGCCGTGGCAGAAGAAGCTGATGATGCGCGTGAAGCCCAAGGCCCATTTGGAGGATTCCATCGAAATTGATAAGCTGCATGATTTTTTTATCGTCCACAATAATACTTATAAATTGACGGTTAAACTGAATCATTTGTTCAGCGTGCAGTATTTGTTGTTCATGGTGTTCTGCTTGCATGGGGTTATTTTGATTATTTATTTGATTATTCTGGATTTGGTCAGGGTGCGGACCATGCAAGGCGTTTACGTGAGGGAGCATCACTTCACCGAGTATTGGTCCGTTATGTATTTTGTGGGGTTCTTCAATATAGTTTTGGCCTCGCATAAAATCAACGAGGCGGGAAACGAAGCCAGCTCGATTTTGCACAACATTAGAAGTATTTACTATAATCTCAATGAATATGTAAGTATAAATAATTATTCTTATAATGTTTAATAAAATGTTCAACAACCGTTGGTTAAAGATTTTATTAAACGAATTTCGTTTTCTGTTCTCATAAACAGGAAAAATTCGCCTTCCTTTAGTGAACGAAACAACAATTTTCGGTCGTCTACTTTGTAGACCTCAATCTTTGACGATGAAATTAGGCAATAGATGGCGCTTGCGTTATCTTTCATTTATTATGATTCTGATCGTGTTTCTTAAATTAATATTCTATTTTTTTTGTTTAATTGTTTCAGTCCTCAGTCTACGCTTTCCAGTTAATGTTTACAAAAGTCAACACGACGGCTGCCAGCTTTTTCAACCTCGATTATTCCACTCTTTTGGGGGTAACTTGGAATTTTGCACTTTTTATACACTATGGCTAGTTTTTTTTTTTTTTCAATTAAAACTTAAGCTTTGTTTAATTAAGCTTTATTTCAATATTTTAAATTTATGAATTATATACATATAAAAGAGAGAGAGATTTGAGGTTTGTAGGGCGCTACGACGGCAAAGGTCATTCGCGCCGTACATATAAAAGAAAAAAGTGGATTTTGGTGAAAAAATCCGAAAGTCGCGAAATAACTTCAAATTACACCAAAATGTTCCCAATGAATGGGAACATCAACTGTGTAAATTTTAGTAATAGAGTGCGAATAGTTTTCGAACAGCAGGCATGTAAATTCGGACTTTGAAAAATGAACCAAGAAATTTATCAATTTTTGGGAATTTTTGTAGGCAATTACAAAACCTCAATTTTATTCAATTTTTATATAGAATGTATATTAATTCTTCCTGAATCCAATTCTTAAAGTTCGAAGGCTCTATCGCATTTTTTAGAAAAGTTATCTTAGCTTAATGAACATCGCGTCCCAAAGTGTAAATTGATGGGTCTTGCTTAAAACCGTTCCCATAAGACTCCATGTAAATGGAAATATTCGATTAAAATGACCTTAGTAAACCGAAAATTATTTTTTTCGTAAAAAATAAGTATCTCACGCTTTTTCTAACATCTTGAAGAGTCTTTGGGATTTTTTTCAGATTTTTTCAGAAGAAAAAAAATTTCATCGAATTTTGAATATTTTATGGATTTTTCGTGAAAAATTCGAAAATCACTGAATAACTTCAAATTACACCAAAATGTTCCCAATGAATGGAAGCATCAACTGTGTAAATTTTAGTAATAGAGTGCGAATAGTTTTCGAACAGCAGGCATGTAAATTCGGGCTTTGAAAAATGAACGAAAAAAATTATCAACTTTGGGAATTTTTTTAGGCAATTACAAAACCTCCATTTTAATGAATTTTTATATAAAATGTAGATCAATTCTTCCTGAATCCAATTCTTAAAGTTTAAATACTCTATCGTATTTTTTAGCAAAGTTATCTTAGCTTAATGAGCATCGCGTCCAAAAGTGTAAATTGATGCGTCTTGCTTAAACCGTTCCCATAAGACTCCATGTAAATGGAAATATTCGATTAAAATGACCGAAAATGATTTTTTTTCGTACAAAATAAGTATCTCATGCTTTTTGTAATATCTTGAAGAGTCTTTGAGAATTTTTTCAGATTTTTTCAGATTTTTTCAGAAGAAACAAAATTTCATCGAATTTTAAATATTTTATGGAAAAAATGGATTTTTCGTGAAAAATTCGAAAATCGCCGAATAACTTCAAATTACACCAAAATATTCCCAATGAATGGGAGCATCAACTGTGTAAATTTAAGCATCTTAGTGTAAATAGTTTTTGAACAGCAGGCATGTTAATTCGGGCTTTGAAAAATGAACGAAAAAATTGATCAACTTTGGGAATTTTTGTAGACAACTACAAAACCTCCATTTTAATGAATTTTAATGTAGAATATAGATAAATTCTTCCTGAATCTTATTTTTCAAGGTTCAGTATTCTGTCGCATTTATAAACAAAGTTATCTTATTTTAATCAAGATCGCGTCCAAAAACACCGTACGACTCGTCTCGCTTAAACCGTTCCCATAAGGCTCCATGTACATGAGACTCGTCAATTCTAAACGTGACTGACTCTGACGATAAAAAATGACATACTTATCATTTCCCATACGGAATAGCCTCGAATAGTTTTCCTAATTTAATTTTTATTTTACACCTCTCTTAGCTATTAATTTAATTGTTATTTACTCCATATTAATAATTTAAATTTAAATTCCAGGTTCTGGGCATAACAATTAAATATGTGTTCATTCTGATGCAGTTCGATCAAGGAGCCGATATGTATTACGTCGATTAATCGCAAATGGATTAATTTTGACTCTAAAAAACAACAACTACACGAAAAGCGAAGCGTAACCTAATATTTATATATTAATTAACTAATTAATTATAAAGGTATTAATTTTAGCCCTAGGCACAACACTAAATGGAACAAAAAGCTTTAACTAATATTATACAAACATCTTTATTTGTGAAATTCAATCAGCACAAAACAACATATTACAAAACCATCGCACTCAATTATAAATTTCACGAATTGATTATCGACTAGTAGTATTTCAGTCTACTTATATTTAATATACTAAATTAAGTGAATAAAAGCGCTTGTTGTGTTCTATAATACCTCACACTGAGAAGTAGAGAGGAACATATAACGATGTTATATAAGACTAAATAAATAAATAAAATATTCTATAATTGTATTACCAGACAGATATCATGATACCTCTTGCACGGCAAGGATATAACGCGAAAAATAAAGCGGAAAGACTACTGATCGACTGCCAATTAACAGATATAAATTATACATTTCATTTTTTAACCTTATCGATATTTCGTATTATACGATAATTGGATTACATCGAATTTTTATTATTTATTTTGAATCAAATAAATGGGTTTTGAGTTCACGTGAAGTGTTAGTATCAATAATAACACACGAGTTTTTTCCTTACTTCACTTTTTATTTAACACGTTAGATGTACATTTCGACCACAAAGTCATTATTGATAATGACCACTTTGTGGTCGAAATGTACATCTAACGTGTTAAATAAAAAGTGAAGTAAGGAAAAAACTCGTGTGTTATTATTTATTTTGAATAATTTTTCATATATATTTTTTTTTAATATTAATTATTTATAATATTTTATAGAGTATTAAGCAGCAAATAATATTGCGTTTTCTAGAATTTTAAATATATAGAAATTCGAATTTAATGGATTATCAAAAAAAAAAGTCAGAAATAAAATCCAGAGATGAATAATTCATTTCGTCATTGTCAGGCCATTATTGTTTCGTACCAATTAACGAATACAATGAAAATGCTTATTTATACATATCCTTAGCATTTGCATAATATTTCTTTTATTCCGCATTAACATTAAATCATAAAAACAACACACAATTTCACAATTGACGGTGTTAATTTATAATTACAAAAAAAAACGGAAAGAATCGATTTTGCTATATGCTTGAAATTTTAAGTTTCCTTTGTAAATCAATAAATCAAAACTTGGTTTATTCCTTCTTTCACTTTTTATTTACACGTTAGATGTATTTCGTTCACAATGTGGACATTATCAAAAACAAACTAAATTCTTAAAACTAATGAACAAAATGTTGAATCAATATTAAAAACAACATTAAATGTTAATATAACATTGATTATATCAGTTTTAATCAGTGGGTATATGTAGGGATTATCGAAAATAAAAAAAAACAGAAAGTAATTGAGAAGATTAGTTGTTGGAAATGTTTGGCGGATGATTTACATTATTTCTGTTTGGTGTTGTAGGCGTTCACTTTGTGGTACATCTTAAATACACTTGTAAATAAAACACTTTTGTTTTATTTACATTATTTCTTATTCTTTTAGATTTTAGTTCCAATAAAGGGATATCTATGACTCAGATCATGATTTAACAATACATTTTTTATTTTTTGTGCATTTCTATGGCCTCAAACATATTCAATTTTAAATTGTTTGACGAAAACATGTGACTTGTTGCTATCAATCAAGAAAAATCAGCCATAGTTAACCTACCAGCTATTGCTGAATTTTCTTGATTTGTATATTTAAAATGATATTCATTTTCTTTGAAACGTATTAAAATGTTCCTTCGGGTTTGTCTCACGTAGAGTTTATCACAATTATAATAACATACCAGATTATTCCTTTGTAAAACTTGCACTTGTAGAATTTTATTAAATAAAAATTCCACGTTAACATTAAATCTAACAATGAATACGCAATTTCATAATTGATATTATTAATTTGCAAAATGTTTACTGATAAAAAATGCTCTCTGTATATTTATATAAATCGTATTTAATAATTGTTTATGAACTTATTCATAAAAAATAAGAAGTTTATATTTAAAAAATCAGTTTCAAGTTAATAAATAAAAACCAAGCGTTGCTATATTATAAAGAATAACTTACCAGGTGTAGCTTTGTAAACTACAATGTGAATAAAAACTAGTGTAATTTCTGACGAATACTAAATAACTATCAATAATAATTCATGTGATGAACATCAATCAAATTAAAAGACGGCCAATTGATCCTTATTTAGAATATCTCTAATGTTTTATTTAAAATATAATACATCGTACAATACGACAAAACGCACATATAATTTAAAAAAATGACAAAACCTCAAAATTAAAATATTTTAAATATTCCACTTGAAGCTATAACGCATCCAGTGCTCAAGTGAACAATTATTGCTAAGTTTATCAATGCAATAATTAATTATAGTGTATGTAACTTAAAAATTGTACATTGTACTAATGTAAAGTATGCAACTATAATTACTTTCCCATTTTGTATATTGTGTTGCATATATCCGGAAATAAGTGATTGTTTAGTTGCCTAATAAATATATGAATGATACATACAATTTAATATACACGAATTAATTTTCTTTTATTTAAACACTTTTTAAGTATGTTGAATGTATTAAAAATAATGAGCCCTTTACACATTCCACTGATTATTCATTTTTTCATTTAAACTTATTTTTAAAATATTACTTATTTGAAGTATGCAACTTAAGTTACTTTACAATTTTGTATATTGTGTTGCATATAGTAGTAAGCAGTGTATGTTTAGTTGCCTATAAATTGTATCAATGAAATATGCAATTTAATATACATTTCTTTTTAATTTAAACACATTTTCAAGTATGTTGACTGTTTTAAAAATAATGAGCCATATACACAGGCCACTGAGTATAAAATATTTTTATTTAAACATTTTTTTTTAATAATTTTTGCCTCAAACAAATTTTCCACTAAAGTGACGTATGCAACTAATTTTTTTATTTTGTATATTGTGTTGCATTTAGTTGTACGTCATCTATATTTAGTTGCCCACAAATTATATCAATGATAAGCAATTTAATATACACTAATTTTTTTTTTTAATTTAAACATGATTTTAAGTATGTTGAATATATTAAACATAACAAGCCATTTACACAGTACACTGATTATGAAATATTTTTATTTAAATACATTTTTAAAATATTTTTTTGTTTAAACAAAATTCAATTTTATTTTAATGATAAGTATGCAACTTAAGTTACTTTCCCATATTGTATATTGTGTTGCATATAGTCGTAAGTCGTGTATGTTTAGTTGCCTACAAATAGAATCAATAATATATGCAATTTAATATACACTGATTTTAAATTTTAAAAATGTGTTTAAGTATATTGAATGTATTAAAAATAATAAGCCATATACACAGTCCACTGTATTTAAACACATTTTATAAAATAATTTTTGGTGTAAACAAAATTCGATTTTATTAAATTTAAAATCGAACTTTGTTTATTTATTTAAACGTTGGCTTATTAAAAATAAAGGACAAGATTCCTCATGAAACCTAAAAGAAGTCTTCTCGTCGTTTATTAAATAATTAAAATTGATATAATTGATGGTTTAAGCTATTACTTTGTGAACATTTTTGACTAATGTAAAAAGAGATGTGTTTAAAAATTAAACACTTATTATTACTTATTGTATTTTATTTTGTCATTAATTATTTTGTGATACGAGCAAAGTATTTAGTTTTTAAACCCATCTGTTTTTACATTAAATTAAACTGAATTTCATTTGTAACAGAAGTTTGTATCTATGAACATATATAAATTTTTAATTGATTGCAATTTTTTTTAATAACAACTTAAACATTTTCAGTAGGTAAATTTAAGTTAATTAATTATTGTTTATAGTAGGCATGGCGCCACTTGGGCCAGACAGCCTTGAGACTGCCTATCCCAAGATGGCCGCCATAACGGCATCAAGGTCACCGGATGTGATGACCGTGCCCACCGGAAGTGGTGACGTGTCATCACATACGGTTGATAAGCCACGCCTCACCGGAAGTCCTTATCAGTAACATCCCGGTGGTGTGTGCACTTTTGAACCGAAGTCCCATAAGAGCCAATGTGTTAGAGTGAGATTCGGAAGTGAATGAAAGAGTGAGATGCAAAATTCAGTACTGCCAACCTAAAATTGTCTCCGGAAATAAGAATGAATGTTATTGGTCGGTGATAAGACACCGTTTCCGTTTTTGGACAGACAGACAGACAGCCAGACAACCTTGAGACAACACTTTCAGTGTCAGATTACTGCGTTGTGTGAATATATATATATATATATATATATTTGTGGGGGAGGAGTGTAGGCAACCTGCTGAACTTTTTTTATTTCATAATTAATTAATTCATCGTGATTTGAACACGGGACTGTTGGATTGTTAAGCGGACGTGTTACCACTCGGCTATCACGTCGTACTGATAAGAAAAAATGTTGTATATATGAAAAAAGGAAACGTGACGTTCATGAACGCATCGAGCGCCCTTTTGTGATAAGGACTGACAATTAATTGATGAGTGTGAAGATTGGTGCCTCTGATGAAATGTGTCCATCCGGAGTAATTTAAGAAAGTCTTGCGTTAATAAGATAATGTGTGTGTGTGTGTGTGTGTGTGTGGAATATTAAACGTTAAATTAATATCTAAGAACGAAATGTAACAATGACCAGAAGCTAAAGATTACAAGAAAATATAAGAAATTGGAATATAATTACCAGAAGCTGAAGAATGGTGCCTCTGATGGAATGTGTTCATCCAGAGTAATTTCAAAATAGATGCACTTCACAAACACACCCGATCACTACAAGAGTCGTCACTTTACAAACTGATAAGAAACACATCCGAACACTACGAGAGACAGGCACTGACTGATTAATTTTGTATAAGACACTATCATATAAGAGTATTAGTCTACGGAGCATGCGCAGTATATTGAGATTCTGCCAGAGTTAATTGTGCCAGATTTAAGTCACGTGATAAGTCTAGTAAATTAACGGCAGGAAAATTTAAATTCATCAAGTGTTTGTATAATTAATTCGAATAAAAATAGGCTTATGGGGTGTCATTTTAAAGGTAATTCAATGAAGGTGTCGAATATGAAATTATAAAAATGCAATGTTAGGTCCTTAATAATAAAGAATACTGTTAAATATTCTGCGGTCTAATCTTGATAAGGAGTCGAAAGTGATAAGTGATGACACATCACGTAGGAAATAATTGCTCACACTCACGTATTGACATTGGCGCGTGCTTGCAATGCATTTTTGGCGGTCATGGATTATGTGCCAATGCACTCCACTACACTGATAATAATTAAAAATTGCTGGTAAAAGATGTCTCGCGTCCGGTGTAAGTTTCGGTTTTAAATTTGTTATTTCTTTATCCGTAATAATTTCTAATAAATATTCAACCGACATGGTCAAGGAACCCCGTGAACTGATTACAATTCGTCAACAGCTGACCGTGTTCTTCCGGTGTGTGTGATTGATAAGATAAATTAATGGCTGAACCTAGCGAAACAGACGCTATTTTTACGCGCAATGTTTTTATGCTTTGTGAGATAATCAAATGTGAATTCCTAACTACAAGAAGAAGAAGAAGGAAGAGCAAAGGGTTTACAGTATAGTTCATGTGTTGGCTAAGGTAGGTGTACAAAATCATTACAGCGTTCAATGACAGAAATAAATTAAGTGTCTCATACTTATAGGTGAAAATAATGTTTGAAGAGATTGAAATCAGAGGAGATGTGACAAAAGACATAAGATTAATACGCGGTAAGTTGTGAAAATAAAAAATATTAAATAAAATAATAATAATTATTTGTTAATTGTTATAGCTACGGTGGAGCCATCTAGTGAATGCAGTTTAGATCAATGACAGAAATAGATTAATTATGAAGAAATGGACGAGTGGAATGAGAAGAAATTGTGTGTACGACAATATAAACATGTGTAACTTTAAAAATAATTTAGGTTTAATGAAAGTACTAATCATTTTAAAATAAAATGTAATTCATTAATCACCTCACGCTAAATGTTTTATCAGTTGTATATTGGGTTGCCTATGCTCCATCGCTTAATTGTTTACATATGTTATTTAATATATTTGTGTGGAAATTAATTGCATACGTAATAAACCTATCAGATAGTAAATTAAAATTTGGAGTTGCATGTTAATGGTATTTACCTGTTATATTTCTAAAATTATTAATTAACATTAATGTGTTAAGTAAATAAAATACAAATAATTTTAAAATCTATTTATTAGAATATATTATAAAACGTAGAGATTGCATTAGCTTACACACAATAATTAAATATTTATTTACATCGTAATAAAACTAAAATTTATGTTTCTTATAGCCATAAGGTACAGAGTTATAGTCTTCAAATTTCCGTTTGGTAGAAAGTGGTTTATACATTTTTGTTTCAGTCCGAGTCACTAATTGATGTTCAGCTGTTCTGCGAATTTTTGTTGTTACCACGGGTATGGGGTCACTTCTTTTTAAAACCATTTCAGCAATCTTTTCAAATTTTATTAATTTAGAAGTAGTATAGTTGAGTGTTATACCTTTAACCTTCACTGAAGCATTTATACCTTTTTTTGTCCAAACACCTCATATCCGTAATTTTTCGGACCACCAGACACAAACTTTAAAATAAAACTTCCCTTGCCGTACAAGGGTTCCAACTCGTCCGTCATCTCACCTATGAAATTTCCTGTAGGTACATCGTATTCTCCTTCACGTCCAATATAAATTACAGAGTCTGTGTCGTAATAGAGTACTCGATCTCCTAATTTTTCCAAATAACTATAAAGTTTAAGTCGTGCTTGAGCAGTTGTGTATGCAGCAAGTGTTACATTTACTGTACTGAGAGGATCGTATGCCTCTTCGATAAACTCGTAATTTACAATCACCGCTTCCTCATTTATCAGCAAAATTCCGCAAACTTCTATTGACGGGTTTGTTAATAATCCAAAAAGTTCTTCGGGTTTATTTATAATGGATGTTTTCGGTTGATTTTCCTTCTGTCCTAATTTTCCCCAGAAAGAATTCAGAATGAGTTTTGCTAAGGAACGTAGACCGGGGTTTTCCAAAATTTGTGAAAATTCCAAACGTACACCTTCGGCTTGGAAAAATTCTTCAATATACTTGTCCTTTTCTTCTTGAGTATTTAAATTTTTAGGCCACCCAGAAGCTTGTTGTTTATATTTAATAAAGGTGTTCATCATTTCAGTGAACAAACCTTCGGAATTTAATTTAGAGTCATACTGCATTGATTTGTACTTCCAAATTTCTTGAATTTCAATCATTTTATAGCCTTTTTGTAGTGCCTTATGAACTTCTTCAATAACCCATGTTCCGTGTAAAGTCCTATCCTCGTTGTAGTGATTACATTCAGCATTTTGGTCCATATCTTCTCCACATTTTCGACAAAGTACAAACATTAATTTGTTATTCATTTTAAGAGGTAGCACAGGGTGATAGAGATCTGCAGGTGGTAGGATTGAACATTTAATTAACCCGCAACTAGTACCAAGGTCAATTTTCAAACACTCTTCATTGCCAATTATCACTTCAGGGTGGTCAATTGGATATCTTCCGTACTTGCAAGCCCACGGGTAAAGGGAGCAAACATCAACGTATTTGATTTTCTCACTTGGTAAAGCCTCATAGTACTCCTTGCAATTGCCTGTCCTTCCTCCGTAAAAGGCATCGCGAGGATTAAGGGGTAGAGAAGCCAAAAGATGATGGTTTTCTGTATATTGCATAATCTCAAGTGATTCTCTCAATTGCTGTCTGAATTCACATTCCCACATTTCGACAACTTCGTGTCCGAGTTCCCTGAGTCTTGCGGATTTGGACAGAGTAGATTCATATCTTGTATTTAGGGATTCATTGGGGTTGTCGTGTAAAGGTGTGTCACGGTTATGTTTGTAACATCGAATACAGCCGTGGTAATAACATCCGTGGAATTCAAACACTTGGTGTGTTTCTTCACAATATCCGTCCACCTCTACACCTTTTACAATTGCCTCTCTCTGTTTTGCAGAATGTACAATATTTATGTCTCTTTGTTTTTCTTCCCACACCAACCACTGTGTACCTATTTTGGACTGATTGTTACGCCACCTGTATCCACCTTTCGGAATTATTCCTATGGTGTTTGACTTAAGGAAATTACGACGATACACTTTATTACATGCAGAGGCAATCGTACAGGATTCTGTAAAGGGACAAACATTTCCAACATCCAGAAGTAGACTTCGAAATTTAATACATGCAGCTGTTAAAATCTCCACATCACTAATACAATATTCAACTAGCTCTTTCTTAAAATCAAATTCGGTATCTTTATTAGCTTCGTACCACTCAAGAAATGCGTCTCGAGCCTCTGTCTTCATTAAATCGGGGCTATAGTAGTCTTTGGAAGGAAGAGGGCCTACGTAATCATCATTTTCTGTTCTGTTAAATAAATGGGGAAAATATCCTTTCTTGAAATTATCACCAAGGCCGAAAGCTTTAGGAAGAGCACTGAGAGCCATAGGGAAAAAGTTTAAACTGTCAATAAACTTTACATTATCATAAGCCATCTGTATAATTTTAGAACCACGCATAATCAAATCAGGTTTCAAATCAGTTTTTGTTAAAATATAATTAAGAATAAATTGATGATCATACGCTTGGCCATTATGGGCAATAACCACAACATTTTTAAATATCTTTCGCTGATTAAGAACATATTCCAGGAATCTCTCAATAGGATTCGTTTTCAAAATATTTAATCGATGTCCACACTTATTGCAGAGTTTGATATCACCATCGATACAGTTTTCGCAGCACGTTTTAAAAACGCACAAGTTTGGTTCGTGTAATAAATCTCCATTTTCTAGATGATTTTCTTGTCTTGACTCTAGATCATAGAATACGAATAAAAAGTCTTTTAATTTCGGTTTTCCTGTATCTGGACGCATATAACACAAGTGATTTCTCGGTAAATGTTTTTGACAAATTTTGCAGTAAATTTCACCACATGTATGTTGTCTATCACTTTTAACAGTTTTTAAACAGTTATTACACATTCGTATTTGTTCGCACACTGTTCCTTTACCCAAAGATTTAGGTTTCTTATGATTATCAAAACAGTCTTGACTTCTAAATGTTCTATTACAATCAGAACACTTTACTTTTTGCTGATTTTGACAAGCCGGTGACTGCTGACACGCCTGACATGTGCCACCACACCTATGTTTATTTTTATGATCGTAAGGAATATGGCACTCCTCACAATAATAGTGACAACAAAAAGCGGCAGTTAGTGATGTAATCACATTATAGTGTCCATCATGATATAATAAATTTAGTCTTTTGACACTTTCATTTAAACCTTTAAACACCAAGTCTCTACCTTTACAACCGTACCGATAAACAGTAATTTTATAATCACTCAAGTAATGCTGGAATTTACGTAATTCTTCAACACCCGCGCCTTCTTCAGGAACTTGTACACCGGAACCTTCAATTAATGCTTTAGCTCTAGATGTTTGCAATTTGCCTATATCTTTACGCACTTTTTATAGTCCGGGTCTTTATCAACATGAGCTATCGCAACCACTAACGCACGAGGTAAACATAAATTGTCTTTGTTTTCAATAGTCACTATTCCTCTCCTCATTGCGCACTCTTCATTAAAAGTGTTATACCTCTTTCCGCGACCACGTCCCTCGGGCATGCGCACTGATGTAACACTTAAGCAGAATGTATCTGTATTAAGCCCCGTTGAGTTTGACTGGAAAATTCCATTGATAATGGACCATACATCTTCAGTTGATAGTTGGGATGCGTTTCTGAATTTCATGTAGCCCGATCCATGTTGAAATTCCTTTGAGCAGAAGGTAACTCCCACCTGGTCGTTAGGGTGTAAGTGATCAGTTGATTTCTTCACGATTTGAGTGATGGCATCTTTAACCCATCCAACAGGCTCAATATTCTCGGGAATTGGTTTAATTTTGAATTCCATAGTACGCCCATGTACTTTGAACCTCCTGTTCATCTTAATGAAATCTTTCGCAATAGTAAACTTTTCCATTTTCAACTGTAAGAATTGAGAAGAAAATTTAATAAAACTTCTGTACAGTTTGACGTCTAGTCAGCAAATAAGTAAAAGGTAGATCATGACTCAGCTTAAATACCTTCAATTATTTGTATCAACCAATAAGAAACATCGTTATTTTGACCAATAAATCAGACGCTGATGTTGCACTTTCGAGCAAGTCGTTGCATCCTTGGTCGAAGGCCATAAATCGACAAGTAAGCATATTACGCCGCTGTTGTATGGTGGTTGTTGAACCTCGAGAGGTGTCACGTTTGATATTTCCACAACGAAGAAGCGCATCGGAAATAAATCAGACGCTGATTTTGCACTTTCGAGCAGGTCATTGCATCCTTAATTGAAGGCCATAAATCGATAAGTAAGCAAATTACGCCGCTGTTATAAGGCGGTTGTTGAACCCCGAGAGGTGTCACGTTTGGTATTTCCGCAGCGAAGAAGCGCATCGGAAATAAATCAGACGCTGATGTTGCACGTTTGAGCAGGTCAATGCATCCTTGGTCGAAGGCCATAAATCGACAAGTAAGCAAAAGAGCACAAAAAGAGGAAAAAAGAGGCTGATTGGAAAAAGAGGCTCATTTAGAAAACAGGATATATGCTACAGTATGCTATAGCTATAGCTATGCTATGCTATAGCTATGCTAAAGCTATGCTATAGCTATAGCTATGCTATGCTATAGCTATGCTATGCTATGCTATAGCTATAGCTATGCTATAGCTATGCTATAGCTATAGCTATGCTATAGCTATGCTATAGCTATGCTATAGCTATGCTATAGCTATGCTATAGCTATGCTATAGCTATGCTAAAGCTATGCTATAGCTATAGCTATGCTATGCTATGCTATAGCTATGCTATGCTATGCTATGCTATGCTATGCTATAGCTATGCTATGCTATGCTATAGCTATAGCTATGCTATAGCTATGCTATAGCTATGCTATAGCTATGCTATAGCTACATATGCATATGCTACAGTATGCTATAGCTATAGCTATGCTATGCTATAGCTATGCTAAAGCTATGCTATAGCTATAGCTATGCTATGCTATGCTATAGCTATGCTATAGCTATGCTATGCTATGCTATGCTATGCTATGCTATGCTATAGCTATGCTATGCTATGCTATAGCTATAGCTATGCTATAGCTATGCTATAGCTATGCTATAGCTATGCTATAGCTATAGCATAGCTATAGCATAGCTATAGCATAGCATAGCTATAGCTATAGCATAGCTTTAGCATAGCTATAGCATAGCATAGCTATAGCTATAGCATACTGTAGCATATGCATATGTAGCTATAGCATAGCTATAGCATAGCTATAGCATAGCTATAGCATAGCTATAGCTATAGCATAGCATAGCATAGCTATAGCATAGCATAGCATAGCATAGCTATAGCATAGCATAGCATAGCTATAGCTATAGCATAGCTTTAGCATAGCTATAGCATAGCTATAGCATAGCTATAGCATAGCTATAGCATAGCTATAGCATAGCTATAGCATAGCTATAGCTATAGCATAGCTATAGCATAGCTATAGCATAGCTATAGCTATAGCATAGCATAGCATAGCTATAGCATAGCATAGCTATAGCTATAGCATAGCTTTAGCATAGCTATAGCATAGCATAGCTATAGCTATAGCATACTGTAGCATATATCCTGTTTTCTAAATGAGCCTCTTTTTCCAATCAGCCTCTTTTTTCCTCTTTTTGTGCTCTTTTGCTTACTTGTCGATTTATGGCCTTCGACCAAGGATGCATTGACCTGCTCAAACGTGCAACATCAGCGTCTGATTTATTTCCGATGCGCTTCTTCGCTGCGGAAATACCAAACGTGACACCTCTCGGGGTTCAACAACCGCCTTATAACAGCGGCGTAATTTGCTTACTTATCGATTTATGGCCTTCAATTAAGGATGCAATGACCTGCTCGAAAGTGCAAAATCAGCGTCTGATTTATTTCCGATGCGCTTCTTCGTTGTGGAAATATCAAACGTGACACCTCTCGAGGTTCAACAACCACCATACAACAGCGGCGTAATATGCTTACTTGTCGATTTATGGCCTTCGACCAAGGATGCAACGACTTGCTCGAAAGTGCAACATCAGCGTCTGATTTATTGGTCAAAATAACGATGTTTCTTATTGGTTGATACAAATAATTGAAGGTATTTAAGCTGAGTCATGATCTACCTTTTACTTATTTGCTGACTAGACGTCAAACTGTACAGAAGTTTTATTAAATTTTCTTCTCAATTCTTACAGTTGAAAATGGAAAAGTTTACTATTGCGAAAGATTTCATTAAGATGAACAGGAGGTTCAAAGTACATGGGCGTACTATGGAATTCAAAATTAAACCAATTCCCGAGAATATTGAGCCTGTTGGATGGGTTAAAGATGCCATCACTCAAATCGTGAAGAAATCAACTGATCACTTACACCCTAACGACCAGGTGGGAGTTACCTTCTGCTCAAAGGAATTTCAACATGGATCGGGCTACATGAAATTCAGAAACGCATCCCAACTATCAACTGAAGATGTATGGTCCATTATCAATGGAATTTTCCAGTCAAACTCAACGGGGCTTAATACAGATACATTCTGCTTAAGTGTTACATCAGTGCGCATGCCCGAGGGACGTGGTCGCGGAAAGAGGTATAACACTTTTAATGAAGAGTGCGCAATGAGGAGAGGAATAGTGACTATTGAAAACAAAGACAATTTATGTTTACCTCGTGCGTTAGTGGTTGCGATAGCTCATGTTGATAAAGACCCGGACTATAAAAAGTGCGTAAAGATATAGGCAAATTGCAAACATCTAGAGCTAAAGCATTAATTGAAGGTTCCGGTGTACAAGTTCCTGAAGAAGGCGCGGGTGTTGAAGAATTACGTAAATTCCAGCATTACTTGAGTGATTATAAAATTACTGTTTATCGGTACGGTTGTAAAGGTAGAGACTTGGTGTTTAAAGGTTTAAATGAAAGTGTCAAAAGACTAAATTTATTATATCATGATGGACACTATAATGTGATTACATCACTAACTGCCGCTTTTTGTTGTCACTATTATTGTGAGGAGTGCCATATTCCTTACGATCATAAAAATAAACATAGGTGTGGTGGCACATGTCAGGCGTGTCAGCAGTCACCGGCTTGTCAAAATCAGCAAAAAGTAAAGTGTTCTGATTGTAATAGAACATTTAGAAGTCAAGACTGTTTTGATAATCATAAGAAACCTAAATCTTTGGGTAAAGGAACAGTGTGCGAACAAATACGAATGTGTAATAACTGTTTAAAAACTGTTAAAAGTGATAGACAACATACATGTGGTGAAATTTACTGCAAAATTTGTCAAAAACATTTACCGAGAAATCACTTGTGTTATATGCGTCCAGATACAGGAAAACCGAAATTAAAAGACTTTTTATTCGTATTCTATGATCTAGAGTCAAGACAAGAAAATCATCTAGAAAATGGAGATTTATTACACGAACCAAACTTGTGCGTTTTTAAAACGTGCTGCGAAAACTGTATCGATGGTGATATCAAACTCTGCAATAAGTGTGGACATCGATTAAATATTTTGAAAACGAATCCTATTGAGAGATTCCTGGAATATGTTCTTAATCAGCGAAAGATATTTAAAAATGTTGTGGTTATTGCCCATAATGGCCAAGCGTATGATCATCAATTTATTCTTAATTATATTTTAACAAAAACTGATTTGAAACCTGATTTGATTATGCGTGGTTCTAAAATTATACAGATGGCTTATGATAATGTAAAGTTTATTGACAGTTTAAACTTTTTCCCTATGGCTCTCAGTGCTCTTCCTAAAGCTTTCGGCCTTGGTGATAATTTCAAGAAAGGATATTTTCCCCATTTATTTAACAGAACAGAAAATGATGATTACGTAGGCCCTCTTCCTTCCAAAGACTACTATAGCCCCGATTTAATGAAGACAGAGGCTCGAGACGCATTTCTTGAGTGGTACGAAGCTAATAAAGATACCGAATTTGATTTTAAGAAAGAGCTAGTTGAATATTGTATTAGTGATGTGGAGATTTTAACAGCTGCATGTATTAAATTTCGAAGTCTACTTCTGGATGTTGGAAATGTTTGTCCCTTTACAGAATCCTGTACGATTGCCTCTGCATGTAATAAAGTGTATCGTCGTAATTTCCTTAAGTCAAACACCATAGGAATAATTCCGAAAGGTGGATACAGGTGGCGTAACAATCAGTCCAAAATAGGTACACAGTGGTTGGTGTGGGAAGAAAAACAAAGAGACATAAATATTGTACATTCTGCAAAACAGAGAGAGGCAATTGTAAAAGGTGTAGAGGTGGACGGATATTGTGAAGAAACACACCAAGTGTTTGAATTCCACGGATGTTATTACCACGGCTGTATTCGATGTTACAAACATAACCGTGACACACCTTTACACGACAACCCCAATGAATCCCTAAATACAAGATATGAATCTACTCTGTCCAAATCCGCAAGACTCAGGGAACTCGGACACGAAGTTGTCGAAATGTGGGAATGTGAATTCAGACAGCAATTGAGAGAATCACTTGAGATTATGCAATATACAGAAAACCATCATCTTTTGGCTTCTCTACCCCTTAATCCTCGCGATGCCTTTTACGGAGGAAGGACAGGCAATTGCAAGGAGTACTATGAGGCTTTACCAAGTGAGAAAATCAAATACGTTGATGTTTGCTCCCTTTACCCGTGGGCTTGCAAGTACGGAAGATATCCAATTGACCACCCTGAAGTGATAATTGGCAATGAAGAGTGTTTGAAAATTGACCTTGGTACTAGTTGCGGGTTAATTAAATGTTCAATCCTACCACCTGCAGATCTCTATCACCCTGTGCTACCTCTTAAAATGAATAACAAATTAATGTTTGTACTTTGTCGAAAATGTGGAGAAGATATGGACCAAAATGCTGAATGTAATCACTACAACGAGGATAGGACTTTACACGGAACATGGGTTATTGAAGAAGTTCATAAGGCACTACAAAAAGGCTATAAAATGATTGAAATTCAAGAAATTTGGAAGTACAAATCAATGCAGTATGACTCTAAATTAAATTCCGAAGGTTTGTTCACTGAAATGATGAACACCTTTATTAAATATAAACAACAAGCTTCTGGGTGGCCTAAAAATTTAAATACTCAAGAAGAAAAGGACAAGTATATTGAAGAATTTTTCCAAGCCGAAGGTGTACGTTTGGAATTTTCACAAATTTTGGAAAACCCCGGTCTACGTTCCTTAGCAAAACTCATTCTGAATTCTTTCTGGGGAAAATTAGGACAGAAGGAAAATCAACCGAAAACATCCATTATAAATAAACCCGAAGAACTTTTTGGATTATTAACAAACCCGTCAATAGAAGTTTGCGGAATTTTGCTGATAAATGAGGAAGCGGTGATTGTAAATTACGAGTTTATCGAAGAGGCATACGATCCTCTCAGTACAGTAAATGTAACACTTGCTGCATACACAACTGCTCAAGCACGACTTAAACTTTATAGTTATTTGGAAAAATTAGGAGATCGAGTACTCTATTACGACACAGACTCTGTAATTTATATTGGACGTGAAGGAGAATACGATGTACCTACAGGAAATTTCATAGGTGAGATGACGGACGAGTTGGAACCCTTGTACGGCAAGGGAAGTTTTATTTTAAAGTTTGTGTCTGGTGGTCCGAAAAATTACGGATATGAGGTGTTTGGACAAAAAAAGGTATAAATGCTTCAGTGAAGGTTAAAGGTATAACACTCAACTATACTACTTCTAAATTAATAAAATTTGAAAAGATTGCTGAAATGGTTTTAAAAAGAAGTGACCCCATACCCGTGGTAACAACAAAAATTCGCAGAACAGCTGAACATCAATTAGTGACTCGGACTGAAACAAAAATGTATAAACCACTTTCTACCAAACGGAAATTTGAAGACTATAACTCTGTACCTTATGGCTATAAGAAACATAAATTTTAGTTTTATTACGATGTAAATAAATATTTAATTATTGTGTGTAAGCTAATGCAATCTCTACGTTTTATAATATATTCTAATAAATAGATTTTAAAATTATTTGTATTTTATTTACTTAACACATTAATGTTAATTAATAATTTTAGAAATATAACAGGTAAATACCATTAACATGCAACTCCAAATTTTAATTTACTATCTGATAGGTTTATTACGTATGCAATTAATTTCCACACAAATATATTAAATAACATATGTAAACAATTAAGCGATGGAGCATAGGCAACCCAATATACAACTGATAAAACATTTAGCGTGAGGTGATTAATGAATTACATTTTATTTTAAAATGATTAGTACTTTCATTAAACCTAAATTATTTTTAAAGTTACACATGTTTATATTGTCGTACACACAATTTCTTCTCATTCCACTCGTCCATTTCTTCATAATTAATCTATTTCTGTCATTGATCTAAACTGCATTCACTAGATGGCTCCACCGTAGCTATAACAATTAACAAATAATTATTATTATTTTATTTAATATTTTTTATTTTCACAACTTACCGCGTATTAATCTTATGTCTTTTGTCACATCTCCTCTGATTTCAATCTCTTCAAACATTATTTTCACCTATAAGTATGAGACACTTAATTTATTTCTGTCATTGAACGCTGTAATGATTTTGTACACCTACCTTAGCCAACACATGAACTATACTGTAAACCCTTTGCTCTTCCTTCTTCTTCTTCTTGTAGTTAGGAATTCACATTTGATTATCTCACAAAGCATAAAAACATTGCGCGTAAAAATAGCGTCTGTTTCGCTAGGTTCAGCCATTAATTTATCTTATCAATCACACACACCGGAAGAACACGGTCAGCTGTTGACGAATTGTAATCAGTTCACGGGGTTCCTTGACCATGTCGGTTGAATATTTATTAGAAATTATTACGGATAAAGAAATAACAAATTTAAAACCGAAACTTACACCGGACGCGAGACATCTTTTACCAGCAATTTTTAATTATTATCAGTGTAGTGGAGTGCATTGGCACATAATCCATGACCGCCAAAAATGCATTGCAAGCACGCGCCAATGTCAATACGTGAGTGTGAGCAATTATTTCCTACGTGATGTGTCATCACTTATCACTTTCGACTCCTTATCAAGATTAGACCGCAGAATATTTAACAGTATTCTTTATTATTAAGGACCTAACATTGCATTTTTATAATTTCATATTCGACACCTTCATTGAATTACCTTTAAAATGACACCCCATAAGCCTATTTTTATTCGAATTAATTATACAAACACTTGATGAATTTAAATTTTCCTGCCGTTAATTTACTAGACTTATCACGTGACTTAAATCTGGCACAATTAACTCTGGCAGAATCTCAATATACTGCGCATGCTCCGTAGACTAATACTCTTATATGATAGTGTCTTATACAAAATTAATCAGTCAGTGCCTGTCTCTCGTAGTGTTCGGATGTGTTTCTTATCAGTTTGTAAAGTGACGACTCTTGTAGTGATCGGGTGTGTTTGTGAAGTGCATCTATTTTGAAATTACTCTGGATGAACACATTCCATCAGAGGCACCATTCTTCAGCTTCTGGTAATTATATTCCAATTTCTTATATTTTCTTGTAATCTTTAGCTTCTGGTCATTGTTACATTTCGTTCTTAGATATTAATTTAACGTTTAATATTCCACACACACACACACACACACACACATTATCTTATTAACGCAAGACTTTCTTAAATTACTCCGGATGGACACATTTCATCAGAGGCACCAATCTTCACACTCATCAATTAATTGTCAGTCCTTATCACAAAAGGGCGCTCGATGCGTTCATGAACGTCACGTTTCCTTTTTTCATATATACAACATTTTTTCTTATCAGTACGACGTGATAGCCGAGTGGTAACACGTCCGCTTAACAATCCAACAGTCCCGTGTTCAAATCACGATGAATTAATTAATTATGAAATAAAAAAAGTTCAGCAGGTTGCCTACACTCCTCCCCCACAAATATATATATATATATATATATATTCACACAACGCAGTAATCTGACACTGAAAGTGTTGTCTCAAGGTTGTCTGGCTGTCTGTCTGTCTGTCCAAAAACGGAAACGGTGTCTTATCACCGACCAATAACATTCATTCTTATTTCCGGAGACAATTTTAGGTTGGCAGTACTGAATTTTGCATCTCACTCTTTCATTCACTTCCGAATCTCACTCTAACACATTGGCTCTTATGGGACTTCGGTTCAAAAGTGCACACACCACCGGGATGTTACTGATAAGGACTTCCGGTGAGGCGTGGCTTATCAACCGTATGTGATGACACGTCACCACTTCCGGTGGGCACGGTCATCACATCCGGTGACCTTGATGCCGTTATGGCGGCCATCTTGGGATAGGCAGTCTCAAGGCTGTCTGGCCCAAGTGGCGCCATGCCTACTGTTTATTAATTTAAAAATAGTTTTTAAATTATTAATATTTGTTTAAATTAATTTTTATTTCTCTAAAGTTGTCACGTCAAAATTTGACTAGACAACTTCACGCCGGTTTTTGAAAGCCCGGCAAGCGTTAAAAAAGTGGCTGCCCGTCAGTTTCATTCACCTTTACCCATCGGGCTTTTACTGGCTTCCCAAGACAGGAAGAACGCCTAAAAAGGAGATAACATGGACGAATCGACTCTCTCGTGTCCGGTGGTGATGGAATGGGCGAACAGCAGCGGCGCAGTGCAGAGAAAAGTGAAGTACAAAAAGGGCGAACTGAGACTGCTGAGGTGTGATGGAAAGGGTCTGTTTCTGGAGGTCTCGGGGGACAAAACGTCCCCGGTGAGGCTGCTCATGAAGGGGGTGACGGTGCACAACAGGTTCATGAACGAGGGGAAGGCTTCGATTAAGTTCCAAGAGGAATCGTGTACGATTTTTCTGTCCAACGCACCGACAGCACAATTGTTTAGTGAGTGAAAATTATAATGTTGATTGAATGAGTTTGAAGTAAACTTAAAAATAATATTACTGTTGATGGACTAATTAAATATTTTTTTTTTTTTTGTTTGTTTTTAATTTTATTTCTAATATTGTAGGTTTTATGAGGACCCTATTTTTGAAATTGACTGGGAGTAAATCGAAAGTGACGAATACGACTCTGAGGGAACAGCTATTGTCTCACAAAGTGCCCGAATACAACGAAATCAGCCCCGTGACGAATTCCGACGTGAACAGCGCGAAGAAAAAGATGCCCAAGTCGACCGACACGACACCTTCCCCGATGAGCCGGAAGAGGAAGCTCAGCGAGAACGGGCCCGACCCGAAGCGCTTCCTGCGGCAGGATTCCCTGGGCGAGCCGCTGAACGCCGAACAAAAGGAGATCCTGGAGGCCTGCAAGGCGGGCCACAATGTTTTCTTCACGGGGAGCGCGGGTACGGGGAAGAGTTACTTGCTGAGGAGGATCATCGGGATTCTGCCCCCGGACGTGACGGTAGCCACGGCTTCAACCGGGGTCGCCGCCTGTCATATTGGGGGGATTACGCTGCATCAGTTTGCCGGGATTGCGGGCGGGACTGCCACTTTGGAGAAGTGTTACGAGTTGGCGTTGAAACCGGCTGCCGCGACGATCTGGAGGAGGTGCAAGCATTTGATTATCGATGAAATTTCGATGATTGACGGAAATTATTTTGAGGTAAACATTTTTTTTTGTACCTGTTATTCCTGAAATTGATCGTACGTTTCGGTCGTACAAAATCTGTCACTTAAATAGGGATTAACCTGAAAATTTGACAGTTGCGTACAACCGAAACGTACGATCAATTTCAGGAATAACAGCACTTACGATATCGGAGAAATTTTTATGATTGATAGGAATTATTTCGAGGTAAACAACTTTTACCTACTGATTTTTTTTGTACTTGTCATTCCAAAAATTGATCGTATGTTTCGTTTGTACAAAATCTGTCATTTAATAATAATATTTATTTATGAGAGACCCCATTATTTAACCTGTAAATTTGGCAGTTGCGTGCGACCGAAATGTGCGACCAATTCCAGGAATAACATGCCCAAGAAAACTCAGTAGGTAAAAAATGTTTACCTCGAAATTTATTTATTTATTTAACAGTACACAGCTTTTACATTAAAAATAAAATAATTTTTGTATAAGTTCGGGTTCGCGATTAGCAAACTATGCATACGTCTAATTAGTTTTCAGTTAATCAATTTTTTTTTTGTTTTCCTGATAAATATTCATTAACAAAATCCATTGCTCAAGAACGCAGAAAACTTAATTAGTTATTTTTTTTGTTTTCAGTCTCATTAGTCTTATCTTTTCGAATTCATTTCCTGAAGTCGTGATTTTCTTTACACATTGAATTTTTTCACCGATTAAAATTATATCTCATAAAAATAATCAAAGGATATAGGGGTTAATTAAAATTATAATCTTTATATATTTTTGATAAGAATTATTATAAATTAGAACTTTTTTTCCTATTATTTACACAATATTTGTGAAACAAAACAACAAAATGTTGTTTTCATTTGTTTCATTTCACAAATGTTTCAGCAAGTGTTATGTGAGAAAAGAATTGAAGAGTTAAAAACTGCAATTTTAAAATGTCTATTTGAAATTTGAGAACTCAACTGTTTTTGTAGCATTTCTTAATTCAATTTCATCGATTATAGAAAGTGGAAGCGGTGGCGAGGAGAGTCCGACGCAACGACAAGCCGTTCGGCGGCATCCAGCTGATACTCTGCGGGGATTTCTTCCAGCTCCCGCCCGTCGTCAAGTCCAAGGAAAACCTGCGCTTCTGCTTCCAGACGGACGCGTGGGAGAGATGCGTCCAGCGGTCGTACGAACTGAAGCAAGTCCACCGGCAGTCCGACATGGGCTTCGTCGGCATCCTCAACAAGATCCGCGTGGGCGACGTCTCCCAATCGGTCGTCGACAGGCTGATGGCGACTTCCAAACAGAAGATCGAGCAGAATGGAATTCTGGCGACTAGGCTGTGCTCGCACACGCAGGACGCCAACTTGATCAACGAATCTAAATTGAACGATCTCAAAGGTGAATTATTGAAAACCTCTCGGTTTATACATTAATGTTTTTTCGATTTATCTTCGTGAAAACTTCAGTTTGGGCTTAATTACAACAAAAATGTAGAGATTTTAAAAACCAAGAAAATTGGGTCGAAACTAGTTTATATCTACCCATGTGGATAGAAAGAGTAATTGAATTGACTCAAAAGTAATGCCATAATTTGAATTGGCTGCCATTTTGTTATAAAAAAAAGAGCTCCGTTGTCATCAAAAGTTTATTTGGTGACATTACTAGAAAAAAATAATAATAAGGACTAATCTAAATAGAAAACAGTATTCATTCTACTTGGTCACAGTTATTTAAATATATTAAATAAAAATGATTTGAAAATAATTAATAAATTATTTCCACATTTAGGAGGACTAATCACTTTTTCACTATAAATGCCGCAACATTGCATTTACTTCTTCTTGCTTTGTACTAAATTAAATAGATAGGATTATTTATTCCTATTTTTTTTGTTTTGTTTATTACAGGTGAATGCAGGGTTTTCACCGCGCAGGACAGCGACCCACACTTGACCGCCCAAATGGACCAACAGACTCCCGTCCCTGGAAAACTCACGCTGAAAGTCAACGCGCAAGTCATGCTCCTGAAGAACATAAACGTTTCCGCCGGCATGGTAAACGGCGCCCGCGGCGTCATCAAGGAATTCCGCGACGGCCTCCCCGTGATCCGCCTGCGCAACAACAAGGAATACGTCGCGAAACACGAGAAGTGGACCATAAAACTGGCCGGCGGCGCCGTCATCACCCGCAAGCAAATCCCCCTGAAGCTCGCCTGGGCTTTCTCCATTCATAAATCCCAAGGTCTGACGCTGGACTGCGTCGAAATGTCCTTGGCGCGGGTTTTCGAAGCTGGACAGGCATACGTGGCGCTCTCTCGCGCGCAGAGCCTGGAAACTCTCCGAGTGTTGGATTTTAAAGCTTCACAAGTATGGGCAAATCCTGACGTTTTAGAGTTTTACAAGAATTTGCGCGAACGCATGGCGGAGATGGCGCTGGTTAGCACGCTTTACCCGCTAGGGAAGAAAGTTAGCCCGAAGAATAATAAACCCGTGAAGAAGAAGTCTGTCGGGAAAAAACTGTTTTCGGATAAACCGTTAGTAACAATCAGCTGATTTTAGATTTTTTTTATTTGATAAAACAACATTGATTCCTGCCATTTTTTTTATCTTAGATTAATTTTAAAATTGCAGTCGGCTTTGATTTTACAAAAATTATCATTTATTTTTGTATTTAAAATGATGCATTTAATACGTATTTAGATACAAATATTCTAATTTAATTAGACTAATAATTTAATAAAATGTTCAATTGGGCAACAGATGGCGCCCTGCGCTATCTTTTCAATTACAAGCCTAATAATTGATCATCAATCAGTATTTCTTTCTTTTGTTTCGTATAATCCGAAGCCAACTACAATTCGATTGCATGATTAGTACAATTTTATACACATGGAGCCATATGCGTAGTCCACTAATTGTGATTAAGTAATCGATGTGTTGTTAATTGTTAAGGCTTCCACTTAATAAATCACTTTCAACTTTTCAATAATAACATAAGAGCTTCACTTTCTAAAAAGTGAAGTAAGGAAAAAAACTCTTGTGTTGTGAACTCAAAACTCATTTATTTTATACAACTGAAATTTTGAAAGTTAAAAGTGTTTCATTACGGGACGCAACTTTAATCAGTACTAAATAATTAGCAGACTATGCATGGGTGATATTTTTTTATTAATGTAAAGAAATATGCGGTAACTAAAAAGAAAATTATGAATTAATTATTTTCAAATTCTTTTTATTTTATGAAATATAGAGTGTTTAAAAAAATTAATTAGAATGCGCTTTGATATTTAATTGTAAAGGTTTGTTCATTCATTCGACACTTTTTTTTAAACACTATTCAACTGCTATTAAATAATAAGGGGCTATTTAAATTTACTGACATTTCCAACAATTTAAGAATATGTTTTTTTACATCAACTGAGCAATGTCGGCGCATTATCATTTTCTCAAACTTAGTCTGTTGAAAAGTAAATTATTATTATTACATTAAAGTTCAACGATTTTTAGAAACTAGTTAAGGATGATTATTGTTTGGTTGTATTTTAAAGTGACACCCCTTGAATATTCCTAAAACTTGTGAGTTTTAAAAGTTTATGGAGTGTGAGGAAACTTTTAAAATTCACGATATTTTTTTTAAGTTTTGAAATTTACGAATTTTTCAAGTTGACGGAGTTACAATTTACGAGTTTTTCAAATTTTCAAGGTGTGATTGCTACAATTTTAAAATGAAACGATACAATAACGCACCCGAGTAGTGTTTCACCCCATATTCAATACAAACACATTTCTAGTCAGCTAATCATGACAAAACCATAATGATCTCAAAACAATTGAAAATATTTATATCTATTGAGAATTTAAATCTTAATAGACGTTAATAAAAAGCAATAAAATAATACCTTTAAATAGCCACTTATTGAAACGGCTGTGTTGCTATTGTAGAAGAATATTATTTAAAATTTTATCCTTTTTTAAGAATAATTTTATTCAATCTGTACTTATTTTGTTTTGTAATTAAATAAACGATTCCTATTGAATTTCACGAACCGTTTATTTAATTCCACTTATTTGATTTTTATATTTTAACTGATTGAAAGTGTAAACATGAAGTGACCTTAAATTAAAAAGCATCTAAAAATTGTAATAATGAAGTATTTTTTGATAAAGTTACAAGTATTTAAAAAATTATAAAATCAGGGAATATTTAAAAACACCATTTTTATTTATTTATTATTATTATTTTTCATTGATAAAATTAAAAATGTTTGTAAGGCCGTTGAATGATTGATAATACAGAAAATACATTCATTAATATATTTATTAAAGTTGCACACTTCCTTAATACTCACTATTAACATATAAAAGAACTTCTCAAGAAGTGGAATATCACAAAAAGCACAATCTTGAGTTTATGCCGCGACGTTTATCTCTACGGGCGGGATGAACCGCCATATCTGTCCAGCATTCAGCAGGGAGACAGTGTTTGAAAGACACTCGGGGGCCGCTACCTGGACGTCCATCTTGTACTGTCCCGGCGTGAAGAACAAAACATTGCACGAATGCATTGCTGTGTCTTGCGGCTCTAAAGTTGCAAGAACCACCCTAAAAAAAATTAATAAAATAGATTTTATTATAATACAAACGAAGACGCTTATAGTTTAAAGTCCAAACTATTACTCAATGGCAATTATTTGTATTGGCTGCACCGTACAACCCCCCAGGGCACCCTTAATTTTGGTTATTTTTTCTTAGTTCGACAGATTGGACTGAAATTAAAAAAATCGAAAAAAATATTAAAATCCTGCTCAGAGCTAATTAACCTAGCTGGATGTCTTAACTAGACTCCAAATTATTACTCAATACCAATTGTTTGTATTGGCTGCACCGTACAACTCCCCCACGGCACCCTTAATTTCGGTTATTTTCTCTTAGTTCGGCAGATTGGACTGCAATTAAAAAAAATCGAAAAAAATATTAAAATCCTCCTGAGAGCTAATTCACCTAGCTGGATGTCTTAACTAGACTCCAAACTATTATTCAATACCAATTATTTGTATTGGCTGCACCGTACAACCCCCCCCCAAGGCACCCTTAATTTCGGTTATTTTCTCTTAGTTCGGCAGATTGGACTGAAATTAAAAAAATCGAAAAAAATATTAAAATCCTCTTGAGAGCTAATTAACCTAGCTGGATGTCTTAAGTAGACTCCAAACTATTACTCAATACCAATTTTTTGTATTGGCTGCACCGTACAATTAATTAATTACTTACTTTGATGGTCCCGTAGTTGCTAAGCGCGTTTCTAATCTGTAGTTACAGACACCGTTTTGATAATCCTGATAAAATTGCACCGACAGCTTGAGCTGTCTCAAAGGCCTTTCCAAGCTGTTGCAAATTTTAATGCTCACTTCCAAACAGTCGCCAGCTTCGCAGCTTATTGGTTCCTGGGGTTTTACCGCCTCTCCGTTTATTGCAACATCTGTGTTAATCATTCAACAATTATTATTTTTACTATATCAAACACGAATCAATTAGAACCAATCAGCTTCTAGAAATAACAACAATTTCTAAAAGCTGTATCTAGCTTTTGTTTGTCTTGTTAATACAGGAGGGTGTGATTAATACGCACCCCAATCAAGCGGTGACATCCTAACAATATCCAGCATGTTCGGCGTCAGCGTGATGCCTTTCAAGCTGGCCTTCCCTCTAGTGTCCAACGAGAGGAGGTTCCACCGGAGGTCGACCAAGTTCGCTATGTGCTCCGAGCAGATCTTGTCGAGATCGAGGCGCTCGTCCAAGCCGCTCTCCATGTACACTTTGGTCAATTTCGAAAGCGGACACCGATCGACGGGCACCGGCACCCTGCACGACTCGTGCCCCTCGATCAGCATCCGCTTCGTCGGCGTGTAGTGCAACTCCATCTCCTGCGAGGTCAAGTTGGCTATGTCCAGCACCAAATAAAACTGCGACGAGCTGAAAATTAATATTTTCAATGACTGTGAAATTAAAGTAATTTCAGTGTATAACACTGAGATATAATTTAAATCGATTCAATATAAGTGAAAAAGAATCATCTCTGATTGGATTTCAACCCAAGACCCCCAGATTTCAAGACAAGTGTGTTGCCAACTACGCACTCTAGTTAATTTAATTATTTTTTAGTGTAATTATTACGTTTCCGCTGGGAGAACATCCCAGTTGGTGACTTGAAGCGACGGCATCATCTCTAGTGTTATGAAAACGGAGCAGGTGCGGCAGTAGCCTGCTTCGTTGCCCGAGCCGCCGCTGTAGCGCAGCTGCAGTTGTCCTTCGACGACCGCTGCGGCGGAGTGCTGAGGTAAAGCCAGAGCACCGGGCGATCTGCAGCCTTGCGTGGTTGTCATGCTGGATTGTCCCGAATTTGTTGATCTTCAAATAAAATCGGGGTAAGTAATAAAAAAATCAAACCTCTTTTAGATTAAAGATTTTTGAGTGGGGACAGCTCATACGGGGCACCCACTTAGGCCAAACTTTAGGCACATTGTGGTACGTTTCTCCTCTAGAGCAGTATTTTCCCAAACTATGGGTCACGAGTGAATGTTGAGTGAGCCCGTGTAACTGTATGCATTAATTTTTATAAAATAACACTTATATTTTTTTGTTTCAATTATAACCAATAAGACAGCATTAAGTAGTTCCGCGACTCGCCACTACGGAAAAAAATATTGCTAATGTATGCCCTTTTTTTTCTCTAAATCAGCTAAAAGGTAGGTACCAAGATTGGAAATTTTCGTTAGCTTGCAAATCAACAACTCTAATCACACTGGCCGTGTGCCAGTTTGGCTTATTCACAGCCTACACAGTTTGGCTTATTCAATCTATTAGATTGTGTAGGCTGTAATTTTTTATTACACCTACCGAAAACTAGAATTAAGCTCGTTCCTCCTGGAATGAAAACTTCCACCCATCGTGCTGTGTATCGGGGAGTTAAGTCTCGAAGGTAGCGAACTGGGCCCGGCAGACACCGACATGATGCTGCTGGAAGCGTGTGAACTCCCGAAGACCCCGCTGCTCAACTCGGTAGCACCGTAACCGCTCGCCAGAAAATTAGCAGCCGAATACAGATAAAGCGTCAAGGTAGCCGAAGCTCCCGGCTGCAACGGCAACTGCTTCTGCAGACTCTCATTCGACCACCTGAAAATCTGCTCCTGCAGCGCCGGCTCCAGTACACTCTGTATGGAAACCTCGAGCATTTCAATCGCCACATGGCTGGTGTTTGTTAATGTAATCGTGCACTCTGTACTCTCCCCGTTGTACAAATTCAAACTCATCGAGGTGACGACGTTTTCAAAATTTTGGAAAGTCGAAAACGTCGCGCTTTGCGGCAAAGACGTCTTCACTTCCATCACGGGAAGCTGGGGAATTACTTCTATGCTGTAATGCGGGAGGAAGTTCTTCATGTAGCGCAAGCGGCAGTTGGATTTCACGCCGAGGGTGTGCGTGCTGTAGCCGAGCAGCTCGAGCTCCCCGCTCTCTTTCGGGGTGCCGTTCAGGGTCAGTGTTGTCGGGGTGTCCGAAGGGAGGACTATGGTCTCGGGGATTGATTCGAAGACCACTCCGGATGTCAGCAAGCGCATGTTCGAGACTTTCAGCTCAAACGGCAGGGGGTTGACCAGTTTTAAGGTTACCTCGCACATGTCGTTTTCCACCCATAAGAAATCTGTGAAATTAGTTATAAAGAATATTACAACAAATTCGCGCAGACTGAATATAATTCGGCACCGCGTGTAAAAATATGCAACCGAAATTGTTGAATTTATTTATCAAAAAAAAAAAAAATGATGTTGGCAACAAAGATAAACGGCGTGTTTATCTTATGTTATTATAACAAATTTAAGAATTTTATCTCGACACCCAATACGGGTAAAAGAATACAAGATTAAGAAAGAAAGAATTTGATAAATAATGACAGATGTGACGTTTTATTTGTTTTTATTCACTGATGCCAACACAATGTAAAATAAAGAAAAAAATCAAATCACTCCAGAGGAGAAAAGTTTTCGATCATTGTGTATTTATTTGAGTTACATGTTGATACACAGTACCTTTCTTTATAGCATTATATAGAGACAGATTTCAGCAGACAAAAAACAGAAGAGTAACAAATAAGCTGATCTTATCAAAATATGTGATATATCTATAAAATTGAATAAAAAGTGAAAAATGGAAAGTTTAATAGAATATTACCCATTTTACTCTGTGGCTTGTTGCTCTTCCTCTCCAAACTCCCGAAATTAATGGGCGTGAAAAGGAACGGCCCGCAGTCTTGTTTCAAAGTCAGAATTTTTCTCGGCTGCAAGTGCGGCTGCAGGTTCTTCAAAGTGAATCCGGTGCAGATAGGAATGTTGATTAAGTTCGCCGGCGGGATCACGATGCCGTTGTCCAACACCAGCGGAACCGGCGCTCCTTCACATTGAGCAGATAGTGACTGTAAAAGGTATCGAATTACACAACAGAAATATATATATACATATAAACAATATTATTGCAATGAAATTAATGTGAATAAAAAAAAATTGCATAGAAAAAAAAACAGCAATAATCACCTGTAATTGAATTGAAAATTCTTTTTGATCGGTCGGCGTGAGATGCTCCCACATGGTTTGCAGCAGGAACGTCATGTGCCGGGTGGCGAGGGCCGAGTGTCCCATTCTCTTTGCGGCCACCACCAGTTCTTGCAGTAAGTGAATTTGCAAATTCGGCCAGCCTGTTTGCATTAATAACAGACTTTACTTTACAACAATTTAGCAATAACAAAACTGATGTCCAACGTGTTGGACACTACACGATTAAGAAATGGATAACATTGATTTGATCATTATATCCCTTTCTTTTCTGGATAATAAAAATAAATTCACGTATTATTCTTGATGCTTCCACTTTGCTGTAGAAGTCCAACGCGCTGGACACTACAAGATTCTAATTAAAAAATGGAAAACATTAATTTGATCATTATTTCTGTCACTTTTCAGGATAATAAAAATATATTTATTTATTATTCTTGATGCTTCTACTTTGCTGTAGAAGTCCAACTTTTGTTTCGATAATGACACGTTAAGGTTGTCAAAACTATAGACAACAATAAACAATCACTTTTATAACCGATGTCCAACGCGTTGGACACCACAAAATTCTCATATAAAAATAGAAAAAAAATATTTTGTTTGTTTTCTCGATAATTTACCCATTTGCGTAGTATTCGTGCACATTTCTGTGGGATCCAAACAAAGCTTATGCCCCGGGAAGCTCTGCAGCATCAGATTGTAGCACTGATTCCAGTTGGGAGTCGGATTCTGGGCGCTGACATATCTGCTAGCCGCCAACCTGTGGCAGAAGGCTGCCTTTCTGTTGAACCCGATTTGTGTGTAGAGATCCGAGAGGGTTTCAAACCGCTGGATTTTTTCCTGCTCGGAGAGTTTCAGGCTGATGAAAACGACGTTCTGTAAAAAGCTGGCCGCTTGCAGGGAGTGGTTCTGCTCGACGGAAATCCTAGCGGCTTTGAAGCTCGCTTCAGTTTCGATGATACCGGCGTTCTGGTATTTGCTGTAGTGGATGATCGCCTCGCGGTACCTTTTCGGGATTTCCTCGGGAGTTAAGATGTTTAGGATATCCTTCCTCACTCCCAGGTCGGTGTTTATAGGGGGGGAGATGGATTTTTTCGGCGAGCCTTCCTGCAGGCTGGAGTTGCGGTGCAGAGGGAGATTTCGTTGTATGTTCGGGTATAGAATAAGCGCGGAGGCCGCACAGAGCCCTTCGTAAGCCGCCCCCAGCCAAAGCCAGTCGTTTACAGATTTGAGCGTCTCGGCGGCGTTTTGATAGTAACTCAAACTATCCGAAAGTAAGCCGGCTTGCAGGCACAAATCCCCCAAGTGCTTCGTCATCCTCCCGGTGCACCTCTTTTTATTATTCCTCGACTCCATATCCAAACCAACGAAATCCTTCTTTTCGAACGGAGCCAACAGCAGTGAAACCCTCTCGAGCTTCTCGCGAGATCTCTCCAATCGCTTCGACTCCAAAACCCAGAATAAGGAATTTATGTATTCGGAGAGCTGTTGCTCCAAATCGGAACAGGGATCGGATTCCGTGTAGAACATCGCCCTCGTTTTGAAATTCGACGGGGTCGTGAATTTGTTATCGGGGGTTTTCTCCTCGCGGAGCTTCTCCAAAAGCATTTCGACTTTCTCCTTGCGGGCAGTTTCCACAGGATTCGGCTCTTCTCCGGCATTCACTTCCGTCGATGTTTCTTCCGGGGAGGTTTTCGCATTATCCCCACTCGAACTGTCGTCATACGGACTGGAGTCGTCATCTTTAACAACTATTCAAAGAAATTATTTATAATAATTAATTATTCTACTTATTTTCTTCAATTTATTTAAATAAAAAAATATTTAAGCTGTGGCTGGTCCATAAACCTCTCCACCCCTAAATCCTTAAAGAATCGTCTCAGTTTTTACGTCTGTTCAAATAATTATAATACCTTCACTATCAAAACTGGACGTCGTAACAGAAGCTACGTCTTTGGCGGCATCGACCGGACTCTCAACGTCGCTCGGCTTCAGCAGAATGCACCGAGAATCATAGAGCGTGCTCGTGTATTTCACCTTGAGGCTCTCGTGAACTCTGCAGATTTCGTTCAATTCCTGCTGCGAATCGTACTTCCCGATCGAAATCAATCCTAACAATCGTCTGTGCGTCTAAAATAAAAATTATTTTCCTTTAACCAAGTGAATAAATCCTTTATTCTATTAAAAAAAGTGGGACCAAGTAATCAACAAGATACTAAATCAAAAAAAATATTAACTAAAAAAAATAGAACAAATTGATAAAGGACTTGAAGAAAAACAACTTCGACACCCGAAAGGTTTCATTAAGAATTTTATAAATTTTCTTCAGGAATAACAAGTATATTACCTGAAAATCGCCCCAATCGTTATTCTCCACCGGATACTCCTTAACGTATCTAACGAAAATATTCCTAACCTGCCCCGTCGAATCGGTAATCTTAACAGTATTCAACCTGTTAATCCTATCGAAGAACTTATTATACGTCTTCGCCTTCAGCTGCGACCCGATGTGCCTGACGAGGATCAAGAGTGCGGCGTGGTCGTGTGAGTACTGCTCGTAGTCCGGATGAGACATGTTCAGTTCGGTCGTCGAGCTCGATAATATGTAACTAACTGAGGAACGCATTGGATTCGATATACGTTGCTTGTCTTGGCATATCTCTGCGGAAAATTAAAAAGCGTAGTAATAACAATCTTTATTTAGCATTTCGCTATATTATAACATAGAATGTATAATTTAATTAAATTGTTAATAAAATTATTAAGGGTTGGATTGTTTGGGTTTCGTGTCTTACAGAATCGTTTTAATTTTATGTACGGCCCACATAAAGTCGACTATTCGTTCTTTTTGTAAATCGGATTTCTCCCAGCTGACGTGAATGAAAAGTTTGTTTTGTTGGAGTTGACGTTTGAGGTTAGGTTAATTCCAAAGATGCGCTATTTTATAGATTATATATAATAATTTAATCAATTTAATAATTGTTTTTATTCGTCTTAAATAACATAAAATGGTTTTTAAGTGTTTTTTAATAGTATTATTGAAAATGTACAACAAATTTAACATTTCAAAAATTCAGAACATAATTAATCGAATATTATATGTCTATGATTCAATTAAATAAAAATTCTTTCTTCGCATTTTTAAGCCATAAAAAGTATGAAAAAAGATTATTAGTGCTTTCCATCTTCTTTTTCTTGTAGATTTTAATCGCCCCAGCAAATATTAGTGCTTTTAATGACTTTAATTTCGATTTTCACGCAACTTAATCAATCAAATTCATTCTATGATCGGAGATATTTTTATATAATTTCACAATAAACGAAAATACAACTATTTTGAATTAACGATAATTATTAAAATCATTTTTAGAACGCAATATTTACTAAAAGTACCGTAAAAAAGCAACATAAATCATTAAAAATATTTCTTCTTTACGTAGTCGAGCTGTCTCAAAATAGGCAACCCAATTTTCTTACAAAAAGAATTATTTAAATTTACTTTGAAATTTACATATTTATAAGTCAATATTTAAAATTCGACGTGAAATAATGGTCAAGTAACAAGCACATTAATCGTTTGAATAGTTTATGCATTCAGAATTATACACAGACTCGTTGTTTAATTTAAATAATTTGAAATTCAGCGGGCTTGTTAAATATTCTGCACATTAAGTTGCATAATGCTGAATTCATTAAAGTTTGAATACGATAAATATTGAATTAAAAAGAAAATTGATTACAATAGTGTTAACACTGCGTAAAATTGATTTAAAATTTGTTTTTTTTTTTAATTGTAATTAATGTAAAATTATGTTGTCTCGCACCAAGAAACTATTAAACGAAATTATACATTTAACTCCACTTCAATATCATTTAATGAATAATCACTTTACGTGTATAAATGTTATTAATTAGAACGTGTGTAATTAGATTATAATTTAATATATTTAATGGGATTTTGAATTAAAATCTAAGTCTATGATTCGGTTTGACAACAGTGTAACAGTTTGTTGACGTCATTTGAATGCAGTTGTCAAGTTTCTTGTTTTTTTGTTGTTTATCAAATAAAAACGGTGAATTTTCTTCAAGCAAATAAATCACCGCTCAGAAATCCATTAATAAAAATTCCTCTATTGGAAATTCAAATGCAAGACGGACTGTTTTGAGCGGCCGCGCTGCCCCGCCATCGCATTCCCACCACCCCGACCTCTCATCCGTCACTCAACGTAAGTAGTGGGGGTCCATTGTGTCCGGCGATCAGTCAAATTCGGGATTCCGGATGGTTATTTGCGTTGCGCGCAGATGAAGCCAGCGCTGAAAGGGACGTATTGGTAATCGGTGTTGTTTGGCTAGTTTTGGAAATTGTGTTTGGGAAGAGTTTCCGTGGGTTTCCGCGCAAAGGACGGATCCACGGCGGCGGTGACCGAGAGAGGAGAAAATGGCACGCCTAACGCCGTCGTCGCCAAGGCTGTTGACGCCGTGCTGCTTGTTGGTCGCGGTGTTGTTTTTGTTGTGCGATCAGGTGAGTTTTTATTTTTCTCCGTTTCATGTTAGAATTGTGCGAGGCTTTGCCAGCCAAGGGTTTATCGCTGTGTGTGATTCATGTGTCGGTTACGTCGGGTTCGTTTATTTGGTTAGTCAGCGCCTGATCGATCTATTTATTCCGATGCAAACAAAAAAAAAAAAAAAACGTTGCTGTCAAAACCGATTTGATTTTTCCTGTATATTAGGAAAAGTATCAAAAGAAACCATAAAAAACAAGTAGGTAGAAACCTCGGGGTCATTAAAACACGGAAGAAGGTAGAAACTCAGTATAGGTGGAAGAAAGGGCCCTTCTCATGGAAACAGACATATATGTTGATGCCACACACTTCACTTGACTTCCCGGCCTTTATATAATTTTATTATTGAAAAACCCTTATAAGGTGGCATTTATTTTTCAACACTGTTTTTAAAAGGCGATTGATGGATTCGGGTAATTATAATTTAGAAAAACACTCGTGTAACCAATCAGATTGACAGTTTTACAACAAATCACAGCCTCCTAAATAACAAGAAATTGTTGTATGGTAAAGCACAGCCACCTAAATTGACAATTTGGTAGTTTTATAGCAAATCACAGTCTTCTGAATTGATAAGGTTTTAGATTTATAGCAAATCAAGGCTTCCTGAAATAAAAAGTTAATGACAGCTTTACAACAAACCACGGCCTCCTGAATTGATAAGGTGATAGTTTCACAGGAAACCACAGCCTCCTAAATTGAAAAGGTGATGGATTTTTCGATAAATCATGGCCTCCTGAATTAACAAGGCGATACTATGATGCAAGAAAGTTCATCTATTTTATTTGATTAACAAAAACAGCACACTTGAGAATGTGTTGTTTTTGTTAATCAAATAAAATAGGTGAACTTTCTTCCAACAAATAAAATCGGAGAATTTTTTTCAAGCAAATAATTCACAGCTTAGAAATCAACTAATAAAAATTCTTTTATTGAAAATTCAGATGCAAGACCAGCAGTTTTTGCAACAGACGACGGCCCACTGAATTGACAAGGTGATAGATTTACTGCAAACCACAGCCTCCTAAATTGAAAAGGTGACGAATTTACGGAAAATCACGGCGATCGTTTGATGTCAGTTGTTGTTGTTTTTTTATTATTTATCAAATGAAATTTGATGAATTTCAAGCAAATAATTCTCCGCTCAGAAATCCACTGATAAAAATTCTTTCGTTGGAAATTTAGTTGCAAGACGAGCAGTTTTTGCAACAAACCAGAAAATCATGGCCTTCTGAATTGAAAAGCCTACTGAATTGAAAAGTTGATAATTTTACACGAAATCATGGTCTCCTGTATTGAAAAGCTCTCAGTTAAAAAAAGCACAGCCTACTGAATTGACAAAAAACATGACCTCCTGAATTGACAAAGGATTGCTTGCTTTAAGGAAATTGTGAAGTCTCGGAGTTTCATGCATCAAACAATAACCATCAAGCTCTAAAATCGAAGCATTTATAGTATACAACACTCATGTATATAATTTAAGTTATTTATTGTATTGTATATAATACAAGTCATTTAAGTGAAATAAATCAAGCGTTTTTATTTGCTTAAATATTCTAAATCGAGGCAAGAACTGTCATAATTTTAAGGCAATTGTTACATGGCTACTTGATTTTTTTTATTAAAACTTGAAACTCTTGATCTAATTCAGGATATTTTAATTAGATCAAAAATGTTTCACCACCGGATTTGTGTATTTTTTGCTAATTATAATTGCATTGTTTTTTGTACATCAATTATGTAGCTTACCATCAATGTTAGTTTCTTAGTTTTTATTCGCATTATTGTTATTTTTGCATTTTATTATATTTTACTTTTGTTATTTACGACTATGTAAACAAGATATTTTCTCTGTAATTGGACTGCAGTCTGTTGAGAAAATAAACGATTATTATTATTATTGTTAAGTGAAAAATTAATTAAGCGTATTGAGACTCTTGATTGTTATTATGTTTCTAGTTTTAATTTTTTAAAAACAATTATATTGAATGTTTCAAAATACAGAATCATAAATTAAATAAAAATGATTTGAAAATAATTAATAAAATTATTTCTACATTTCTGGACATTTTAACTTACGCTAAACAAATGCACATTGAAACAACTACAGTATCATACTTTTTTGGGGTCCTAGAATTTCATGCTCTTTCCAAATTCAGCATAAAAAATGATCCTTTACGTCATATCTCAAAAACAAAAGACTATCCTTAAGTGACAATCACTGTAAAATATGTCTTGTTTAAGGTAAAAATTGACCTGCTCGAGGATTTTTTTTCAAAAACGTTTTTCGAAGGTTTCACTCACACTGTATACATTTTTTATAACTATAATAAAAGGTAAAGTAAATATATATATATATCATCTAAAATCCCCATCTACCATAATGGTAGTGTAGGGGTGGGTAAAGTAAAACCATATTAATTTTAATTGTTTTAAAACATCAAAGTAGTTTATTTCTCTCTCTTTCTCCCTCTTCATGTTCTTATAGTACTAAACTCGTTTAAAATGTCGTGATCTTATTGTCTATAAATGGAACGAGCAAGCCGTGTTTTGAATATTTCATGGAATTCCGTTTCTCATTACGTAAATTAAGATCCAACACAGATATTACAGTTTGTCAACGGTGGCTCGATTTCGTTTAAATATTAATTGGTAATTATATCAAGCTTGTAATCGAGGAACTTGCATTAAGCTTCATACAAAATTTAGTTAAATAGGTATTAAGCGAGTTATTTGGACGATCCAGCCATGATATGGTCTTTTTATTAATTAAAATTAGGATTTTTTTAATAATACTTTGAATTATGGTCACTTGGTAAAACACGTTAATTTATAAATTGATTGATTGAGTTGTGTGAAGATCAAATTAAATTGATAAATAAAGCACTAATAATCTTTCTTCACACTTTATTTGTTTTACCAAATTCTTAGACTATTTTAAAAGGAGTGCTACAGATTACATTACATACGATGTTTTTATATAAAACATCCTTATATTGGTAATGTTTTTATGGATAACAGAAATTAGGAGTTGGTACAAATAGTTTTCTTTTATTTTTTGAATGACTTTCTCATTTATCACTTGGTGAAACATATGGAACTATTATTGATGAAGGTTTTTAAAATTAAATTACACTTGGTTCACAAAATTGTGAAACAAACCAAATGTAATTTAATTTTAAAAACCTTCATCAATAATAGTTTTCTTTTTATGAAAATTTGAAATATATATTTGAATGAAATTCTGCGCAATGCTGATGTAACGTGTTACAAAAAAGCACTCGATTCAATTTAGGAAAAATTACTAAAAATAAGCACTAAAATTCGTATATTCCCTTTTTTCCACAGTTTTCCGCTATTCTTAAACGCAGTGTAGATTATTGCCCGAATATAATAAAATCTACATAATTTTCGCAACAGATCAGAAATTTTGGAAATTAGCATTAAAAAATAATGTTTGTACTCGAATAATTACCATGGCGTCCATAAAATAATCAATAAAGAATTGTTTTAATAAAAAAAATATGTTTTACATCTAAATATCGCTCGTTTCACATTTTAATAAACATGTAGTTAAATTTTCCGCTTTACATTCTAACTGCGTGTTCATCATTGCTTTTTTTCTCAAGGTGAGCATTTGTTGTTGCCGAAAATTTTAATGCTTAATTTATTTCGCCATTGCTTGTATAATTTTTACTAAAAACATTACCTTCTGTGTCTCTCGATTATAATTATTAAGTAGAGATGGGCAAAGTCGATCTTCTTGATCTTTCTTGTTACTGCAAAATTAAGTTTATAACAAGTTTATTAACACAATATATTATATTCCAGTAACTGTTCCTCATTTATTGAAAAACATTAATTTATTGGTACTTATTAGAGATGGGCAAAAGCGATATTTTCAATATTTTTTGTTACAGCAAAATTAGGTATATGACAACTTTATTAATGCAACATATTCTATTAAAATCAGTAACTGTTTTGAAAAGCATCAATTTGTTGATACTTATTGATTTTATTTATTTAAAATTTCTGATTTAGAAATACTCGATTACTAATATTACTCTATTTTGCCCAACACCTATTAAGCCATATAAATAGTTACTTTTTACTGAAAACATTACCTTATGTGACTCCGCGATTGTAATTATTAAATTAGGACATATAAATAGTGTTTCTTTCAATAATAATAAATCCCCTAGAGAGGAGATTCTGCAAACACGTATTCCCATAAAAGAAACATTGCATAAATATAAAGGGATATCCCTTTATATTTATGCAATGTGAATAATCACGACAGACAGTAATCTTTGATACTTTTATGTTATTTGGTACACCCTGTATAAAATGAAACCAACTAGGAAGTAGTTAAATATTATACAGGAACTTCATTATAGACCTTCATATAAAACTCCAGCAGTTAGATTTTAAAGTAATCCCGTAGTTTTCCCACAATCCAAAGTATGCACATCATTTATAAAATTCGCTTAGGCTGTGATGGCAAAAAATAAAGTGTACGTTAAATTTAATATTTTTACGTAGGGAATATATATATATATATATATATATATATATATAAATCTTTATTAGCAGATTATTTTTAACAAAGTAATAATAATAAATAAATACAATAAATAACTAACATAAAAATAAATTCTTCTGCCAATTGGCTATCGACCGTTGGTCTTTCCGCCCGTAGGGAATAATAGCCTCGAATATTGCGTTTTTATATAGCGAAACGGGTTCGTTTATGAATTATCGAAAAAAATCACAGGCTTGAGGAGTGCGAAGCAAATAATTTATGGAAATATGCGAGTGTTTGTTATTTTCCAAAGGCGGCGTTGACGCAAATTCGTTTCGTTCTCCGAAAATAAACACCCGGGCGGGCTCTATTTGAAGAGTAAATATTTACATTGCGCTCCGATCGATAATTTAGGCTTCCGATTGGTGCTCAATTATTTTGTTTTAAAATAATTACAAAAAAAACATAAATATATTTTTTTAATAATAATAATTAGTGTTGGCCAAAATCGAGTAATATTAGTAATCGAATATTTCTAAATGAGTAATTTTAAATAAATAAAATCAATAAGTATCAACAAACTGATGCTTATCAATAAATTAGGAACAGTTATTGATCAACAAAGTAAAAAAGTGTTTCATTTATTAAAATTGAATTACAATGTATAACAAAGTAGAAGCCTCAACAATTAACAGTTATTGATTTTAATAGAATATGTTGCATTAATAAAATTGTCATATACCTAATTTTGCTGTAACAAAAAATATTGAAAAGATCGCCTTTGCCCATCTCTAATAATAATCCATTTTTATTACAAGGGGTTCCTCAAGGATCTTCTTTATCCCCTTTCATCTACAGCACAGACCTTCACCTCCAAAGAAGAGGAAGAATGAAAGCCTGTTAGCTTGTGATGGAGGTACTCAAGGTGGAGTGAACTACAGTTCTCAGTTCCTACACCTTCCAATACCCAGGCATTTTATTCGCCTCCAATTTACCGAATTAAAATTAAAAAAAAAAAACATCGGTGAATGATTGAAGAAACTTCACCTTTTTCAAATTTTGAAAATATTGGTGAACGATCGAATAAACTACACTTTTATTTAATTATTTAAATAAAAATACTTGTCCTTTCTCCTACTTATTTTTTATTTCACTAGATATATTTCGGAAATTATGTTGATCAAAAAAATCGACGAATTATCGAAGAAACTGTACTTTTCTTCAAAGGTAAAAAACGTCTTCGTGCAATTGAAGTAACTGCGTTTGTCTTAATCGCTACAAAAACATTGGCTGACGACCGAAGAAACTACACTTTTCTTAAGAGCTAAAAAAAAGTCTGTGAAGTTCGAAGAAACTGTCCTTTTCTTCAGAGCTCAAAGAAAAAAGTCTTCGAACAATCGAAGAAACTGCACTTTTATTAAGCGGTCAAAAAAATGAAACATCTGCGAATGATCGAAGAAACTGTACTTTTCTGAGGCGCTCAAAAAAATAAAACATCGGCGAATGATCGAAGAAACTGTACTCTTCTTCAAAGCTAAAAAACGTCTTCATGCAAGCACTCAAAATCACGATGAACAATTGAAGAAACTGCTCTTTCTTAAGAGCTCAATTGTTAATTAAGCACATTATTTTTACTGTAGCCCGCAGTTTTTGTTTGCAATTTCGTAATTGTTGTTTAATTCGCCTGCTAATTAATTACATTACATGTGCACGCGTGCGTTTGTTATGGAAAGCGCAAGGACACAAGCCTATTTGATAATTTGCCGGACTTTGTCATCGGTCTGGGTTATTCGAAATTAAATTACTTCACATTACCCGGCATGGACAGGTACGACCGCTTTTTTTTACAGTAGTAATTATTAATTTTATTATTACTTATATTAAATAACACTATTTAGTCTTTCAAAGCCTATTGTAATATCGCTACAATTGTTTCACCACACTGTGGCTTCTTCAGGAGAAGAAATGAAATTTTATTATTGTATTTAATTTTTAATACATCCACAAGATTGCGAGTAATTAATAATTATTACCTTGTCCGCATAGGTTTATGATAATGACATAAAGACGAAATTGTTATGTGAGAAAAAAAAGTTATATACAGGGTGAGTATATACTGAAGTGCTCGTCTTCAATATATCATTTATTAATAAAACTTGTTTGAGTACTGAAGGCGTATAATGTAAAGTTATTTTCATGTATACAGGGTGTCCTATTAAATTTTCTTGGGATTACAATGGTAACGTGTATTTTAATATTTAATTATAAGAACTTTTTGAATGAATAAATTGACGGCCCTGTGTATTCAAAATATACTTAAAGGATAGGTTGTTTATGTCTACAAAAGTTTTATTTGAAACATTTATCAATATGTTTTACTGTTTGAGAATAATCTAGGTGTTCCGGTAATTTTTTAACCAGTCTTGTATGTATTTGCGGGTTATGTAAATATTTGTAATAGTAATTTGTTATTTTTTGTTGTTATTTTTTGAGGCATTAACTTTGTTACGCATTGACATTCACAATAATGAAACACTTTAACACACTCTGCAGCTTATTTTTATCAGATGATGGAATATTTATAGTGAAACACCCTCTAATATTAATAATAATATTAATAATAAACTAGTTACCAGGGAGAGAGGGGCAATCGCCTTCATGAGAAACGTTGATATGCGATTTTTGACGGTAAAGGGGATAAACTTTGAAAATCCCTCAGAAAGAAAACTTGGATATGAGTGTCCGTTTTTTTTTTGCAAATTGTCCTGAAATCTCCTCGAACCGCCTCATGGTCTATGCTATATTTTTCTGTTTGCACAAAAATTCCGCACTGATATGAGAGGGTGTCCCAGTTTTTTTTTTTTTTTTTTGAAAATTTTGTCAATTGTCTCAGAAAATCTCCTAGAACGCCTTATTGTCTATGCAGCATGTTTTCTGTTTCCACAAAAATTCCGCAATTCAGAGATGCTGAATACGAACCGGCCGTTTTTACTGAATGCTTTTGTATCCAGATACAATATTAATGATAATTTTTTTGTTGATAATTACTTTTATACACATTGAGTAATTCCAATCACCTAAACGCCAATTCGTGTCGCTTTCATTTGTTTGTTTACTTCAAACCATCGCGCGCGTTTTCCCAGGAAAACATCATTTTATCGCCTTATCTTTTATTATCGAAAACCCCGATATAAAGTTCGGAACAAAAAAAAAAATAGTCACACGCAGCACCTGCGACGTAATTAATTCAATTTCGATGGAAGTGAAATTAAAGAAAATGCGTTTGCAAAGGCGATAAATTATACACTATCATTATTTTCACTTGAAATAAATTGCGTTCACCGTGATGTTAATTTTATGGAATTGAAACGACCATTACAATGAAGCATTTTAAAGTGCATGTATTATAATTAAAATAATTGCACGGAGTTTTCCGCTATTTTTTCTTGCTTTTTAAATTAATGTTATCTGAAAACTATTTATTAAAATAAAGTATGGCATTAAGCATGACTGGCATAACACTCTTCGTGTATATTTTATTTGTTTGTTTCCGACGAGAAATCATGAGGTAAATTTGTTTGTAATCCAAATGAAATTAATTATTTGTTATTGATGATTATGACTGGCGAGGAAAGCATCAAGCCTATTTGCGAAGCCAATGATTTGTTTTATTGTTATAACGTATGCTGTAATTTTGTGTATTTGTTTATTGTGTATTATAATTTTAATTTTTAATGTTAACTTTTTATTATTGATAATGTATATATTTAAGTAAAATATCTGTTTTCTTAGTTTTAAGCTAAATTGTAAATGGTCTGCCGCATATATTGAATAAATAAATGATTATTTTAGGAAATTACAATGAAATTAAACAAAGAAAAATTTTTGGCAATGATCAATAAAATTCGATCAATCCATTTTTTCCAACTGCAAGAAAATACTTACACTGTTGTTTTAGGAAAAATAAAAGGTCTAATTTTGAAGCCACAATATTTAATTAACGTGTTAAAGATTGTGGTTTAAATTTTTTTTTTTATTTTTCAGGCGTTCATTTTGTAATTTTTTTTTTTGCGGTTTCGCAAATACCAGTAAGTTGAATTAATTAAAATTTATTCCAATAATAATCGATAATTTTCGATAATCGAATGTTAATTTTATCGTTCCTGTGAAGTATATTATTCCAAACTCAAATGTAATTATTATATTTGCTGTTTCCATAACTATTTCAGATATTTTGAAATTATACTTTCATTATTGTTTAAATAAATCGATTCTTCGCATAATCGATTTTGCCCATCACAAGTTTTAGAGACAAAAAGAGGCACAGTATTTAAAAAAACAGAAGAAATAACAGGATGAAGATTCTGGGGATTTTTACATCAGGGCCCGTATTGCTAAAATTGTTCGAACGTTTCAGTCGTATGAGATTTGTCATTATGTGCGTGTTTTCCGAAACATATCGATATTCGAGGTACTGTTTTAAACGACTGTTTTACGAATAAACCATCGGGGGCCTTATTCATTCCTGAAATCGATCGTACGCAACTGTTAAATTCAGATGTAATTTCCTATACATCTGAATTTGACGTACGATCGATTTCAGAAATGAATAAGGCCCCCGATGGTTTGTTCGTAAAACGGTCGTTTAAAAAAGTACTTCGAAAATCGATATATCGATATGTTTCGGAAAACACGCACATAATTTCAATAAGAAGCCGTAGAGAATTTTCGTCGCTCGTCACCCTACGAGCATTAAAACGACCGCAATTACACTCATAAAATATATAAAAAAAAATGAGGACAAGGAAAATCAATACAAACACACAAACACGTGTTTTCATTTAATTCAAGCGCATCGGAATATGCGCTTTTTTTACGATTTATTCAAATCGAATTTGTCGAGAGGAAGCCTATATTTAGACTTTTTGGCAAGTTTGTGCCCCCATATTGATATTATTAATCGACGCAAACGCCGGCCTTGGGCTATTTTTCGCGTGTTTACTCCCGTTTTTTTTTTTCGCATGCGGAATCGCGAATGGGCGAAGAATATTTGCATGCTGAGCCTCAAGGACCCGGAGAAGCCAAATGGTCTCGTACGATGAGATTGTGTCATTGTGTTGGATTAATTGGATAATTTCCCCGTTTGGGTGGTCGGTATTTAGGTTAGTGATGAAAAAGGAAAAGAAATAAAGCGTATTTTTCTAATTTAAATAATTTTTCCTACACGATTTAAAATACCATATAAAAAGTATACCATTTATTTAAAGTATTATATAATAATGACAAATGTCCATTATTGAGCTTTTTTAAGTACTTATGTACCATAAGTGAAAATTTCAAGAGATAATTACTTATTAATTATTTTAAAATCCTAATTGCCAATATTTGACAAAAAAGTCACTTAAGTTACCCTGATTTTTTAATTTTGATAGTATAGTCAATTTTAGTAACTCTCGTTTCCTAATTTTACCTGTAAAGTCATTTTAAGTCACTTTCATTTCTTAATTTTATCAGTAAAGTCTCAACCATTGATATATATATATATATATATATATATATATCTTTATTGAGACTATATAGATAATTTTAACAATATAACAATATAAATAATAACAATACATGTAGGTGTTAGTCTGTCTGGGCTATCGACCAGAGGTCTTTCTGCCCTGTCGTGAATTCTTCACAATTTAGAATTTATCAAACCCCTTTTTTCTAATTACCAACGTCTTTTTGTTTCCTTCTCTGTTAATTTTAAATAAATTCGTTTCGCTGTTTTAATACAAAACAAAATTATCAATACATCAACTCGTGTGTGTGTGTTTTTTTTTGTACGTGAAATTAAAATCGATTCAACCTTGCCTGTTCAAATGCAAACACACACACACACACAAAAGCATCGACGTATTAAATTGATAGCAATCGGACATTTTCGAATCAATTTTTAATTGCACTTATTGAGTTTTACCTTAAAACAAACGTCGGTTGCATCTGATACGGAATATTATCTATCGCGCATAAAAAAAAAAATTGCATTGTTTGTGTACACGCATGGGGAAATGATGATTATCGTTTTTTTTAATGTAATTTTAGTTGATATAAATCAATGTTTACAGGACGAAAATAATTCACAATAAATACACAACAAATCGAAAAACAAAAATATTTGTCACTGTAGTTAAAGGGGAAATAAATTATTAATTATTTTCAAATTAATCATAATAAATTAAAGACGACGCAAGCGCCATCTTTTGCATAATTTCAAGTGGCATCGTCAATGATTTGGGTCTAGAAGGTAGACGAGCGAGAATCATTGTTTCGTCCACTAAAGAAAGGCGAACTTGTCCTGGTTATATTCAAATTATTTTTATTTAATTTAATCATTATGAAGTTGCGTATAATCTTTTTATTTAATAAAAAAAATATGTTCAAAATTATTTCAATAAAAATACTTGTCCTTTCTCCTATTTATTTTTATTATTATTTTTATTTAAATAATTAAAGTCTCCACAACCAACATAAAGAAGATTATGTTCAAAATTGTTGGAAAATCTATAAAACTTATTCGATGTAATGTTTCTTAAAAAAAACATATTTATTTACCTTTTGTGTATGTATGGGATTCTAATAGAAGAATAAATTCTATTTAAATTTAAAAAAATAATGTTTGTTATTTTTGCAAAAATTTTCGCGCCGTTTCATTTTTTTTTTATTTTGTGAACGTTGCATCCTTCGCACACGATTTCGAGAAGGTTGAAGCCCCGGCTTTAAGGAACACGAGGAGAAAAGGTAAGGATGGAATCTCAAGGAAAAAAGAAAACTGATTCATCACATTACATAAATAAATTTCAAAGAACGCGCAATGAGATAGGCCCCGATAAACGTTGCAATCACGCTAGGCTGTTTACTCGAATATTGAATCATTACTGTTGTGATAATTAGTCATCGTTTTTGTTATTAACATTTCCTATATTTTATGTTATACACACATCTTTACAAATTAAATAAAACAGAACTATTTCTTCGGTTTCACAATATTTTATTGAAATTTATATAAAAATTCCTATAATTAAAAGAAAATTATTATATTAAATAAAAATGATTTGAAAGTAATTAATAAATTATTCTCACATTTAGCTTTGTGACTTATGACTTACGTTACGTAAGTACGTTAAACAAATGCACATTAAAACAACTACTTCCCGGGCAAATACCCACGCCGGACATTGAATTACATAATGTACACCTGCTGTTGCACATCAATAAAATATTGCATAATGCAACAATTTTTTTTATTATTTATTTAATTATTTTTATTCTAGTTGCTCTGCAATTAAATACTTACAAAAACATTTCAACCATCTTTATAAATTGCAATGACTTGATAAAAATATTTAGAATTATTGATAATACAAGCTTCTAATTTGTTATACTTTGTTTTATTTTTTAATAAAAACATTGATTCACTTTCTTTGTATAACTTTAATTTTATTTCTTTTATGTTTGCCATAAGATGTATTATTTTCTATTAATTTAGGTTGAGATAAAAGCAGATATGCTTCTTGGAAGCATTTTTCTGATCTCCACCTAAGGGTTTTCTACAAAGATTTGTTTTAAGTTTGTATATCAATTGTGTTGTAGAAAATAAAGACTATTATTATTATTATTATTTTACTGACTAGTTTCATTGTCATTATCAAACTAAAATTACACAAGCATTGTTTTTATTAAAACATTTAGAAACCTTACTTTACTATATTAACCCCTACACCACCATTATGGTAGATGGGAATTTTAGATTATATATATATATATACTTTACTAAATTAAATAAAATAAAATAAAGATGTCCTACCTAATTTATCTATCTCATAATTCATAAATATACATTTGGTGAAATTAAGTCTCCCCCCCCATACTTAATTTTCTGTTTATTGCTTCTTTTTTAAAATTTCAATTATAATAACGTACAAAGCGTATTGTCTTCAGCGCAACGCTTTCGTTGATGGTTTCGTGGATCGAAATCGTTTTCTTCTTTATAAGGAATCCAGTTCAAGTTTAAAGTCTGATCCGCTGACACACTTCGCCAGCGAGAGTCGTTCGTTGCATACTATTACTTTCTCCGAGAAGTCGGGGCGGCGTATCGTGCATGATTAATTGAGAATTATGCGATGTTCTCCAGCGGAAATTAATTTCAAACACAATGGGAGTGATTGTTGAGTAAGTACGTTAATTTGCTCGTTGAAGTAGTGTGCGTGTCTGATTTCCAGTAAATTAAGTACAGAAAGATACAAAATCATCTTTAAGTAATTCAAATACTCAACTTTTTTCAATTAAAAATAAAATAATCAATTCAATAATATATATATATATATATATATATATATATATAAGTAACCAGATGGTCACACAATGCTATTATTCATTTATTCCTTTGTTAGATAACGTATCCTCTTTGTTTTAAATACATTTCTTATTATAAATAGGTAGTAAGCACTTTGTTATCGCACACTAGATATAAGCGTAATTGTAATTATATAAATTCATTATCCATTAATTTTAGTTTAGTCTAAGTTTGAATTGTAATGAGCTAACATCTCAAATAAAAATTGTTTTTAAAAAGCAAAGTTGCTCCCGCAAACTTGTAATTGGCGCAGTCGGTAGGATACCCAAAAGAATAGTATTCTTTTCGTTTTAACGATTAATTGGGTATCAGTGTAAATTCGCTCGACCGAAGTACCTAAGAGTTCTTTAAAAATCGAGAAAGCAGCTCAACGGACCCCGGAACGAGAGAATTGCAGTCATCACGTCACATCGTCACCTGGAGAGACTCCAAAAATCGAGTATCCACTCCTCAGGGTCATCAGCACGTGAAGACAACGTCGTCAGCAACTTCATACGGCTCCATTCAGCGAATCCCGCGATGAAAACGCTGTCGATTCTTTGGTGAGTAACAAGTTTTTTAGAGGCATTTACTAACTTCATGTTATCTCGCGAATTGGAATTAGATTCCGATTCTCATTCAGACTCAGATTCATATCCCAATAATTACTCCTCCCGAGATCGATCCCGATCACCTAGAATAAATATGGCGAATCCAGGCCAAGGTCAAGTTTACCAACTTAAATCAGAATATCTGAACATGATCCCAGAATTTAATGGTGAACCTGAATTATTATCACGGTTCATCGAAATTTCCGAAAAATTAGTTACAAAATTTTACGATGCTGGAAATCCTAATGATTTCCAAAATGATTATTTAATGTCTTCAATTTTAGCAAAGATAAAAGGTAATGCAGCAAAAAATATTGCGTCTAGTATAATAACTACTTGGGATGATTTAAAACAGGCATTATTAAATGCCTACGGTGACAAAAGAGATCACTATAGCCTGAATTTTGAGATTTGTACACTAAAACAAAACTATCAAGAGTCCCCATTTGATTACTATAATAGAATCCAAAACCTATTAAATTTACAAATATCATATATTAATTCGCACGGCGCTACGGCCGAACAAAAAAATACACTTACACACTTTTTTAGACAAAATTGCTTAAAAGCCCTATTACGCGGATTACGCGACCCTATTGGCTCGCATTTAAGAGTAAAAGCCCCAGCTGATCTAAACGCAGCCCTTAATATGTTAACAAATGATTTCCAAACTGAAATTATTTCCAATCAAATGTCTAGTATTAAATTAAATCCTAATCGTTCAAATTTGAATCAGTCGACTAGGCCCACAAATCCAAATAACCATGCTTTTTATAGACCAAGTTTTCAATATAAAAGAGGAAACAATAACACTCCTACGACTACTAATCAAATTCAAAAGAGACTAAAACCGAATTACCCAAATTCATCTAATTTTCATAATAATAATTATAGGCCAAATTTTTATTCAAATCCTAATAACAATTATAAGAACAATCAAAGTATCGCACAACAAAATCAGCCAACGCCTATGTCAACCACAACGGCTCATACATTCCGACCTAATAACCCTAATCGCCAAGGTCATGAACTTTATAATATTGAAGAGCAAGCTGACCAGAATCATTTTTTAGACATAGACGCCTCGACTCGGAATCCCGAATCGAATCCTTAGGTCTCATAAATTTTAGTAGTAAACTTCCACATATTTATGACTATAATAGAAAATTAAAAATATTAATAGATTCCGGTAGTACTAGATCATTTATAAATCCGCAAATAGCTTATAAACTATTTAATAAAAATATAAAAAATGATTTATTTGATGTAACCAGCGCACATGGTACATCAAATGGAAATAAAAGCACTGAAATCTCATTTTCAGAGATATTTAAAAATAATTTTGCTTCGAAATTAAAATTCTTTTTATTTAATTTCCATAAATCATTCGATATCCTTTTAGGATTAGATCATCTTAAAAAATTAAGGTTAAATATCGATTTTGGACGTGATTTGTTAATCGGTCCTAATTGTGAAATTCCAATTAAATATGGAATTATTAATGATAATATATCTGACTCGCAGGCTAAGCGAATATTAGTACCTGCCCAAAGTCAGCAAATTATTGAAGTCGATATCGATAATATTACGGATGGTAACATAATTATACCTTGTATGAGGATAGAACATATCGAAATTCCAGAATGTTTAACAGTTGTGAAAAACAAGAGAGCTATCTGCTCTGTAATTAATACATCCGACGTTGATAGTAACGTTATCTTAAAGAAACCGTTTATCGTCGAAGGAATTAATGAATATAATCTCCTTCCGACTAAGCATTTAAATACAAAAAATAAAACTAACACAAACCTTAATTTACTTAATACAAATAATTCAAAATTTAATCTTAATCTCATACGTACAGAGCATATGAACGATGAAAAAAAAAGATTTATTAATAATTTAATATCTAATTATTCAGATATTTTTCATGTCAATGAGAATAAATTGACATTCACTAATAAAATTAAGCATAAAATAAATACCTCTGATGAAATTCCTGTGTATACAAAAACCTATCGTTATCCAGAAGTGCACAGAGAAGAAGTAAATAAACAAGTACAAGAAATGCTTAAACAAAATATAATAAGACCATTATTTAGCCCATGGTCTTCCCCTATTTGGGTTGTACCAAAAAAAATTGACGCTTCAGGGCAACGTAAATGGCGTGTTGTAGTGGATTATCGCAAACTCAATGAAAAAACTATTGGTGACCGATATCCTCTACCAAATATTAGTGATCTTCTTGACAAACTCGGTAAATGTCAATATTTCACAACTCTCGACCTTGCGTCGGGTTTTCATCAAATAGAGATTGATGAACGCGATATTCCAAAAACCGCATTTAATACTCAAAACGGGCATTACGAATTTCTAAGAATGCCTTTCGGTTTAAAGAATGCCCCTGCTACATTTCAACGCGTTATGGATGACGTCTTAAGAGGATTACAGAATAACACTTGTCTCGTTTACATGGATGATATAATAATATTTTCCACTAGTCTTCAAGAACATATTGTTCGATTAAAAGAAGTTTTCAATAGACTACGCGAATCAAATTTAAAAATCCAATTAGATAAATCGGAATTTCTCCGCAAAGAAGTAGCGTATTTAGGACATATTGTTACACCATCAGGAGTGAAACCTAATCCTGACAAAATCCGTTCTATTCAAAACTTTCCTATACCAAAAAACACAAAACAATTAAAAGGATTTCTAGGACTTTTAGGGTATTATAGAAAATTTATCAAAGATTTCGCGGCTTTGACAAAACCATTAACAAAATGCTTGAAGAAAGATGCAAAAATTGATATTGAAAATCTAGAATATAAAAATTGCTTTCATTTATGTAAAGAAATATTGTCAAATCAGCCTCTTCTCCAATACCCAGATTTTACAAAGCCCTTTATATTAACCACCGATGCTAGCAATTATGCTATCGGTTCAGTTTTATCTCAAGGACGAATTGGTAATGACCTACCCGTCGCTTATGCAAGTAGAACCCTTAATGAATCCGAAATAAATTACTCAACAATAGAAAAAGAACTACTCGCGATAGTTTGGTCCGTAAAATACTTTAGACCATATTTATATGGGAGACCCTTTGAAATAGTTACTGATCATAAGCCCCTTCAATGGCTTATGAATATTAAAGAACCAAACTCGAAACTAGTTAGGTGGAAACTTAAATTATCAGAGTACGATTTTAAAATAACTTATAAAAAAGGATCATTAAATAAAAACGCAGACGCTCTATCTAGAATAGAATTAAATGTTAACGAACAGTACAAGGAAAACGAAAGCTTCTACATTAGAGAATTTGACGAATCATTTATCAATCAACCAGATGATAAATTATCAATGATAGTTCAACCCCCTATGTCTGCACGTGTAAATGAAAATGATGATATTACTATTCACTCAAATGTTGAAAATCCAACATTCGATATTCCGATAATCGATAAAGCTATCAACCTTTTTAATAATCAAATAATAATTTCCCAAATCGACCAATCCGCCTCATTACCACAAATTAATAACTTGTTTAATAATACAAAATCTAGGATAAATATAGAGTTTTCAAAAATTAACTTTGAAACAGAAATTGTCAAATTCATAAAAGAATATATAGTCCCCGATGTGAAATATCACTTATATTTTAAAAATTTCCCTTATGAACAATTCTGTACAGTAGTACAAAAATATTTTAATAGTTCAAATATAAAATTTGTAAAATGTACACAACTATTAATAGATATACAAAATGAAAATGATATAGATGAAATAATAAAAAATTATCATGAAGGTAAAACCAACCATAGAGGTATTGATGAAACCGAGGCTCAGCTTAAAAGAAAATATTATTGGCCTAAAATGCGAATAAGCATTGAAAAATTTATAAATAATTGTGAGGTATGTTTAGTTTCGAAACACGACCGTAAACCTTTAAAATTAAAATTTAATATTACACCAACGGCAGTCAGACCATTTCAAATTGTTCATATAGATAGCATCACAATAGAAAATCAAAAATTCCTAACGATAATCGATTCATTTTCTAAGTATACACAACTCTATACATTAAAATCTTATCAAGCCATAGAAATAGCGAATAATTTAATAAAATTCTTTTCACACCATGGCATTCCTACTCAAATAATTGCCGATAATCACCTCGAATTTAAAAATAGTGTAATTAAGGAATTAATGGATCTTCATAAAATTAATCTCCATTTTATTAGTTCACAACACCCCGAATCTAATGGTATGGTTGAACGAGTACATTCTACATTGATAGAACATGTAAGATTACTAAATAATCAAGATATTTATAAAAATGAACCCATTGACACAAAGATATTGTATGCGCTATTAGCCTACAATAATTCGATTCACTCTGTAACTAAATTTAAACCTATAGAAATTATATCTGGCCATATAGATAATAATTCCCCAATGAGTGTTGATTTAGAGACACACATTTTAAATGATTATGTTCAAAATCACAAAAATAAAGTAAAAATATTGTACGAAATTGTAAACGAAAGAATCAAAGAAAATAAAAATAAAACAATAAAGAGAATAAATGCATCTCGCGAAGATCTGCCCGAAATACCACAAACAGTATTTATTAAAAACAAACAAAAACAAGCTAAGAGTAAAAATAAATTCAAAAAGGAAAATTTATTAAAGATCAACGATGAATTAAAAACCGCTAAAATAGATGTTAAACACCATAATACTGTGAACAAAATTCACCTATCCAACGTCAAAAGGCCTAGAGCTAGGACAAATATAAATAGTGAATTAAGTTTCGAACTTTTCAATAATAAATTAAACAATAATGAAATTGAGACTAATAATAATGTTATAGAAATCAAAGGTGATCTATTTGATGCTCCTAATGATTTCTCACTTGCTCACTGTGTTAGTAAAGATTTAAAAATGAGTGCAGGCATTGCTCAAGATTTTAAGTTAAAATTTGGAAAAGTTCAACAACTACACAAACAGAGAGCTCAATTGTATTCACTCTGTTATCTAAAAGAAGATAAAAGATATATTCTATATCTTATAACTAAAGAACATTATTTTGAAAAACCTAGTCTTAAAGATTTATTTAAAACACTAATTAACCTCAAACAATTCTGCCAAGAAAATAAAATTAATAAACTTGCAATCCCGAAATTAGGATGTGGTTTGGATAAGCTAGAATACAATATTGTACGAAAAATGATCAATTATGTTTTCAATAAATCGAATACTCTTATTCACATCTACATTCAAAAATCTAAATTAGACGAATCACTTCCAGGTACGTCATCATCCCTGCAATTATTGGAATCGAAATAACCGACATCACCCATAATGTAGGACTACTACCCGTTCACTTAGGAGTAGCAAAACTTGAACGAACGAAACATACATTCGTTCATGAATACAACTTAAAACCCGTATTTGATGAATTTAATAATTTGGATAATCAATATAGATACTTAATGTCAACAATAAATAATATTTCAAAGTTTCAACGAGACTTTCAAAATTATAATAAAATACTTAATCAATCAAGAGATAATGTATTTCATCAAATTCAGATTATTCAATCTTACTCTAAATTAAAAAGAAACAAAAGAGGATTAATTGATGGGCTTGGTTCAATTATAAAAACAATCACCGGTAACATGGATGCCGCTGATAACGAAAGAATTAATAAAATTCTTGATCACATGAAATCTAATCAAAATCAATTGCAAGAACAATTAAATTTTGGCTATAGTGTTAACTCCCAAATCATCGCAAAATTTAACAAAACTGTTAAGGATATTGAACACAATCAAGATATACTTAAATCACGAATAATGCAACTAAATGCAATATTGAACACAGATATTGATCATCAACACATTTTATTTGTTAAAGACCTTTTTAATCAAATGATCTTATTATTTGGGTTAATTTCAGATATTCTCCAAAATATAATAAACTCATTGTCATTTTGTAAATCTAAAATTTTACATACTGACATTATTACTCCTCAAGACCTACTTAAAGAATTAATTAAAATATCTAATCATTATAGTGAAGAATTACCCTTCGAATTAAAATCCGAAAACATTTTAGATTATGAATCAATTATTACTGTTAATTGTAAAGTTGAAAATTCAATCATTAATTATTTCCTAACATTACCCATTAATTATGAGAAAATATTTGATTTATATTACTTGTATCCTATTCCCACTATGCTAGAATCTGAATTTGTTACTATTATACCTACTATAAAATATTTATTAAAATCAAAAATTGATAATACAATTTGGCCTCTAAACAGCTTGTGTCATCAAGGTAGTAAATACTTTCAATGTTCAAGCAAACTAATTTTAAACTATAAACCAGATTGCGAAACCAATCTTTTATTGAACAGAAAACCAGTCGATTGTCAATATTCTAGCTTGAATATTGAACGAAATCATTTGGAAAATATTCCAATAACAAACCAATATCTCGCTGTATTCCCCGAAGAAGAGATGTTAAAGATTACCTGCCCACACCAGGAACAGACCAAAGGACTACGTGGGATCTTCATCATCAAATTGGACAAATGTTCAATGACCTACAAGGACAACATTATTCCCACACAAGAAATAACGTATGGAAGTCCGACGATAATAAGTGCTTCAGAATTAAAACTTGAACATTATAATTTAAGTAATATCAAAATAAACTTGAAACGATTAAATCTCGAAGACATTCCCGGATACGCTCGAACACCTAAAATGTACAATGATGTAATTTCAGTGAAACCAAGTGTCTGGACAATTTTGTTATATTTCATAATAATAATTAGTATTTGTAGCATTATTTACTTTCGCTATTTTAGAAAAAATATTAACCAAGAATATAAAAAGGACGTTGAAATCTCTCTCCCAGGATGTGCAAAAATCTAAGGGGTGAGGAGTAACCAGATGGTCACACAATGCTATTATTCATTTATTCCTTTGTTAGATAACGTATCCTCTTTGTTTTAAATACATTTCTTATTATAAATAGGTAGTAAGCACTTTGTTATCGCACACTAGATATAAGCGTAATTGTAATTATATAAATTCATTATCCATTAATTTTAGTTTAGTCTAAGTTTGAATTGTAATGAGCTAACATCTCAAATAAAAATTGTTTTTAAAAAGCAAAGTTGCTCCCGCAAACTTGTAATTTATATATATATATATATATATATATATATATATTCAATGACCCCTTTCTACCCACATGGGTGTAGGGTAATCAATTCAATAATCCAAATATTTAAATAAAATTATTTTGAAAATTAAATAAATTTAGGTGATTTGTTTCTTACTTCAATTTGTATTTTTTTATAATTTCTTCAGCCCATTCTGTCTGGTTTTTCATACATATAGTTCCCTCAACTCAGACAGGTTTGTAGAGTATTTGTTTCTTGAAATATTTTTTTTTTCCTTCGTAGGGACGAATGGGTAAAAAAATCCCAGTGGGCTTTACTACTACTTACGTAGTAACTGAACTATCGAAGACGGGAGCTGAGATGTAGGACCCTTTATATTAATAAAATATTTTCCATTATCATCTACAACTTTTACTCATTTTTCTTGCAACATGGAAATACCGCATGGAAAGAACGATGTTAGTTTACCAGCGATCTAATAATCGATCCATTTTCGCTCTTATTCATAATTTTTGAAACTTTGTCTGGGCTTTCTGAAGCCGTGTACACTAGTGATGGGCAAAATTGATTATTTCAATAATCGAATACGAAATAATCGATCAAGTGTTGATTTAATCATTTTTATGATTTGTATTACAATTAGTCATTTTACTATGTATTTTCAAAATAATTTTTTATGAACTTTTATATTTTTCAAATATTTTTTTTTTATTTTTTTTTAATCTTTTTCCTTTCTACCGTTAGGTGTAAGGAGATAAATTTTCTTTACTTAAATAAATTACGAGATTTATAAACTCGTATTAGTTTTTACTTTATAATTTTCCGATAACCCAAAAAAAACAAAACCACATTACGCACACGAACGATACCTTCCCATTGGACAATTTGATGATTCGCACATTCTGCGAACCACCAAGGTCCACGTGTGCTTATCTCATATATTTACTGAATAAACATTTTTTTTTTGGTTTGTGTTATAATATTCGTACGTGTGAGAACGCAACTGATAAGAATATACAAATCGCGCTTCTCGATAAAAGTACTTTGCTGAAAAGGAAAAGAACGGGACAATGAGACTCGCTGCAATGCAATGGAAAAACTACGTAATCGAAAATTAGAAAGTTGGCCGCCGGGAGTGCAGCACGCACGCGGATAATTCTTATGTAATTTATTATTGCGAGTTTTCAATTAGAATTTAATTTAAAAAAAAAAATGCAATATTAATAAGCTTTAGTTTATAAATAAACTTATTGATAGACAACTAGGCATTAAGTTGATGAAAATCCATATTCCCTTTATTAATAAAATAATTTGTTTTATTTTAAAATTATTTCATATAATTTGAATTGCGTATATAAATTAAATCATCATTAATTGATTATTTTCTTTTCTTTTCAATTAATAATAATATTAATATCCTTTATTGCCCAACAGAATAATTACAGGACAATTTAATTAAAAAAAGTACAAATTATACAATATACAAGGTGTACAGAAAATGAGTGAAAAGCTTAAGGTAGCGTGACTCTTTGACTAATTTTTAGATAAAAATATTAACGAAAATAAGTGACACGGTCCTTCCTTAAGCCTCACGGGCCACTTAAAAGAACTATACATTTGGCAGCGCTGGATCAAACAAGTGTGCATTTATCCAGTTTATAACTGCTACATCATCCGCTGGAGGTGTTGCAAACACCTTTTCTTTTACAAACGAGCGTGCGTCGTTGCCAGATCTATTTTCATTAAAATAATGCTTCTGATGAAGTTATAAAATTGTAAAAATATCCGATTTATTAATCATTTACATCAATGGAATTATACACGTGTCTAATTGATTGTTAATGCTATTGATTTTTTACAAAATATTTAAAAAAACAATACTAATTTATAGTCACATATTTAAAATTCCGAAGACCTCGTGAGCCTCAATGAAGAACCATACAACATTTTTTTATTTGGATTTTCTATTAAAAATTAATTAATGAATTGAGTTACCTACCTGAAGGTTTTCACTCATTTTCTGTACACCTTGTATAACTTAAATCATCTTTAATTGATTAGTTTCTTTTCAATTAATAATAATAGTGATATCCTTTATTGGAATAACCAATTACAGGGCAATTTAATTTTAAAGAAGTATAAATTGTACAATATATAAATAAATATAAAAAAAACTGAAAGATTTGGGCTACTGTAATTAATTATAATTCCGTTTTGATTTAAAAAAAATAAGCTCGAACAAATTAATCATAAAATTAGCTTAAATCTCTAGGGTAAGTAATATCGGAAGTTAATTTCTAGTTTGAATGTAGATACAGTTCATCTTTACAGATGGTTATAATTTAAATAATCCTTAAGTAATTCAAGTACTCCAAATATTAAAAAAAATAAATATTTTAAAAATAATCAATTTTTAAAAGTTTATAAGTTATAAATACATTTTAAAAGTTTATAAGTTATAAATAAACTTATAGGAAGTGATTATTTTCAAAATAATTTTATTTAAAGATTTGGAGTACTTGACTTACTTAAAGATGATTTAAATTATAATCCTCTTTAAGTAATTCAAGTACTACAATTTTTTTATATTAAAAATAAAATAACCGATGAGAAGTTGGCCACGAATTTCCAGCCGCGAATCCGGCGCCTCCACCATCTGACAAAACACAAAATTTTGATATTATCTCAAACAATTATATACAAAATAGTGTTAACCAATTAATAATCAAACACCTCAGGTACTTTAATAACTTAAAAACCTTAAAAACATTTATTTTCAGTAAATTATTGCAGTAAGAATTCAATGAAATTTGTATAATTTTCAAGTGCTTTTCAAGTGTGTTTCAATTTTCAAGTGCCAAAAGTCATTGCTGGGCGCTGTCGATTTTTGATTCTATTGGCCATAAATATTTATTAAGGCTTTGTTTGTAATATTCAATAATAACAATGGTTTGGCCCATCCATAAGTTTATGGATTATTGTAAAATGATTACTTTAAATTTGAGGCTTATTTTAGAGTTTTTTTGTATACGATAAATAAATAAACAAATATTACAAACTACCGTGCTGGAAATATCCAGTTTCACTCGAGTGTATTCTCTTATATATTTATTTTTTGATAAACCATTTAAACGTAATTAATGGTTTTATCATCAAAATACCACAGGTTTGTGTTCAATTGAACGACTGCTACACTCAATGTGTGTGTAATTGTCTTCCACTTGAAACTCGTTTAAAGGCGCATTGCCGACGAAGAAAAGACACGAAAGAAAACAAAATCAATGGTTTGGATCAATTAAACGGACTGGGGGCTCGCATGGCGTGATCATCCGTGAAGAATTCCGGCGGGACCTTTGACCTTGTCGATTACCTACGGGGAGGGCGCCGCGGGGTCAAATGATTCAATTGAATCGAAAGATTTAATTATTCCGAATGCGTGCTTGCATGCGTGTGGGATCGCAAGGATGAGTGTGATATATTTTTATGTGTGTGTGTGTGGAATGTGAGATTGTAAAAAATGAATCATATATTTTTTTTACTTGAATAGGCTTTCTCATTTAACATTTTGAAGTACTTTGATGACCGTCACATCCTTTATTGAAAAAACAATGTGACAGTTGTGTCACATTCTTTGTTGGAAAAAAATGAAAAACAGTGTGTTTTGTATGTTCAGTAATTAAAATCACTATACTAATTGTTTTTAAAAGATAACCTATATTTTTTATTTAAGTTCAACTTATTCTCGGAATTCTTATTTTAGTTAATAAGAATTGCGATAATAAGTTGAAAATAGAATAAAAAAAAAACTCCCAAAAACCAAAATGCAAATTATATAAAAAAAACAATTGATTTAGAAATTTTCTATTGTTTACTTTTTCCTCATTTATCACTTGGTAAAACATAGTTAATAAGCGTTTGTTATAATGAAATCACTTGGTTTTGTTTTACCAAAATTTTGTTATATTTTTGATTTTCAAGAAAATGACATCTAGTCGAGACTTTTAGACGTAGTGCTGATTAAACTAAGATAACTTTGCTTATAAACAAGATACATCGTTGAGACTTGAAGTATAGGATTTAGAAAAGATTGATTCGCATTTTCTTCTTAAATTTGCCGAAATAAAGCTTTCGTGCTTGTCTAGAAAAAATCCTAAAATCGAACAACATTTTCGCTCATTTTTCAAGGGTTAACTTTACAAGCTAGCTATGCAAACATTATTTGCTCAAAGTTATTCAAATTCACACAATTGATACTCCCATTCATTGCCAATGTTTTGATTATAATTTTAAGTTAATCCGCGAGTTTAGGTTTTTTTTTTACAAAATTCCACTTTTTGCCTCAAAAAATAAAAAATTTCAATATTTTTTTCTTCAAAAAAAAAAAAATCTGAAAAAAATGTAATACACTCTTGAATATTATATTCTTCATATTGTTAACTTTACTGTATGTATTTACAATTGAAAATAAGCTTTATTATTAAAATATGTTATAAAGATCGTTTGAGTAGTGAATTTTATATCTTGATAAAAATTTTTTTGTGTTCAGGCGAATTCCGCGGAGAGTAACGCGTCGACGAGCCGCACGGAGAAGGGCCACTGCGTCTGGTATGGCCAGTGTCACTTCGAGCCGGAATCGAAGAAGTCGCAGAACTGCTACTACAACGGCACGGCCAAGCCCCTGGACCAAGACGGGCAGGTGCTGCTGGCGAAATGGTGCCCTCACCTGCTGGAAGAGTCGGACGGGCGGGGCGTCGTGCAGACCTGCTGCGACACCACCCAGCTGAAGACGATGGACTCCAGCATCAACATGGCGGCGAATTTCCTGAAGCGGTGTCCGTCGTGCATGACCAATCTGGTCCGGCACTTCTGCGACATCACCTGCGCCACCAATCAGAGTCTGTTCCTCGATGTTTTACAGACGGAAATTAATAATGAAACAAGTAAGAAGGGATTAACGAGGGTTGTTTATTTTTAGTAAATTTAACACTTTTTAATATAAATAGTTATGAGTAGAATGGATTGAATTGATTAAATATAGAAAAACACTTGAGCATATTTTGTAGGATATCATATGTATATCTCATAGACGAAAATATAATGTAAGGGGGGTGACAGAGGAGAACCTTGTGGTACATATTGTTGAGGAGCAAAGGATTCCTATTCCATAGTCTTGTGGAAATATTTTCACCTAAAATCGATGGAAATTTTTGTCTTAAGAAAGAATCTGGAAAAATTCTAAAACATTTTTAGGAAAGAACGCGAGATAGTTATTTTGCCTGCAAAAATAATTAACGATTTTTAAGCACATTTTAAATATTAAGTCAAATTTACATGAGGTCTCGACTTAATATTTAAAATGAGCTTAAAAAAATCGTTAATTATTTTTTTCAGGCAAAATAACTATCTCCCATTCTTTCTAACACACCTAAAAGTGTCTTAGAATTTAGGGATTGTTAAGTAAGTTTCACTTGGTTTGTTTTACACGCAAAAATTATTTATTTTCGAAAAAAAATTCCATTGATTTTTTTTGTGAGAGTAGGTGAAAATGTTCCCACAACTCATTACATCCTATCATGATATAGACAGTTAAATTGACCCGGATTGATTCACTAGACAGTTTAAGCATGAAGACCAACGACAAAATAATTTGCAAAAGAATATAAAGACAATTAATTATAAGACAGGCAAAAAGACGTACGGTCGATAGCCGATTGACAAGAAACCTTTACATTTACCAATTTTTTTTATATTGTTATTATTATTGCAAACTTAAAAAAACTTGTCAATAAAGATGTGCAACTAACTGTTTCCACAACACTATGGATTTTTTTTTTCAGGAGATCGGATTAAATGTACCGCGCCAATTGAGGCTTGTGCAGTGCTGATTAAATTAAAATTTAAGATAAATGAAAATTTATTATTCTTATTATTAGAATTAAATTCTAATAATAAGATTGTTTGATTGGGAACAGTATAAAAAATATTATTTTGTCTGCCTCGGTGGTGGCGTTCAGGTTTAGCGTCAGGCAAGTTAGCCAGAAGTCCTCGGTTCGATTCCGAGAGTGGGCTGGTCGTTGTATGAATGGTGTGATTGTCCCCCAAATTTGAAATTGTAATTTACAAAGGTTACTGGGTTGCATGGTTAAAGATAAACCAATGTCCATGTGTGAGTGAAAAAAAAAACATTATTTTCTTTTTTTTATAGAGAAAGAGTATATCACAGAAATCGACTTTTACGTGGATAACCAGTACACGGAAGCCACCTACAATTCCTGCAGGCAGGTCAGCGTGCCGAGCACCGGGCAACTTGCGATGGACCTCATGTGCGGCAGTTGGGGCTCGAGCAAGTGCTCCGCGATGCGCTGGTTCGACTACATGGGCCAGGCGGATGGGAATCCCTTCGTCCCCTTCCAAATCAACTACAGGAACACGTCAGTGCCTCTCAAGGGCTTCACCCCTTTGAATCCCCCAACCATTCCGTGCAGCAAGGGGATTAATGTGAGTGTCCAACGTGTTGGACTTTACTAAAGGAAAACAAAAAAAAAATGCTCAATAAACACTTTAGTGAAAAATAATTTATATAGTTATTATGGGATATGTATTTGGCTAATTAATATTTATTCATAGCTGTCAAAATTTTGATACTAGTCAAATTTCTCAAGATACAGTGCCAGATAGAGTATATTAAATAAAAATGATTTGAAAATAATTAATAAATTATTTTCACATTTAGCTCTGTGACTTTTGACTTACGTTACGTAAGTACGTTAAACAAATGCCCGGGAAGTAGTTGTTTTAATGTGCATTTGTTTAACGTAAGTCAAAAGTCACAGAGGTAAATGTGAAAATAATTTATTAATTATTTTCAAATCATTTTTATTTAATATATTTAAATAACTGTGACCAAGTGAATGAATACTGTTTTCTATATCCAGATAGAATATTTAAAATTATGCTCATTTGATAGCATATAAATATATAAATAATTGTTTCTGACAGAAAAAAACGCCGGCCTGCAGTTGTGTGGACTGCGAGTTGAGCTGTCCTGTACCGAAACCGGAACCCACGCCGAATGGTCCGTTTATGATTTGGGGTTTTGACGGCTACGCTGTCGTCATGGTGGTTGTATTTATCGTGGGGAGCGTGCTCTTTTTGATCACCACATTTATGTGCAACAACGCTTCAGTTGGTAAGTTTAGGGTGTTTATCAAAACACAGAAAGAATAAAAAAAAATAATAAAAGGAATGTAAATTATATTTATAATGCAAAATGGGGATTACAATGAAAGCACTTTTTTTTACGGTTTTATTACTTTGACACTTACTAAAGATGGGCGACATCAAATCACTCGATTCAAGATCTGTATATGAATTGTTAAATTTGTATGTATGCGTTATTTTTTGCTGTCACAAGCTAAGTATACATATCAATTATAAAAATCGCTTATACGTTAAAATACAGCATTTCACATACAGAATAGCTTTGATTAGCTACCTCGTAGAATGCTTTATTAATTAAGGTAATTTATATAACCAATACTGCGTGTCAGGAATTGATCTGTAATTGAGAATTATACACCAAAAAAAAAAAAAAACTAAATTTTAAATTCTCTTGAAAATGGACTAATATCCTGAAACTAGTTGAGAATTTAAAGTTATTCAATCTAATCTGAGTTTTATTGGTTAATTTTCAATAATTTATTCATATTTATTTCATACAATATCAACTGCCAACATTTAAATATTAAAATTATTAAATATAACCTTATGTTAAACAGAAAATGATTTTATTCCATTTCAGTCTTTTAAAGATATTTTCATTTTGTTTGTTGTCTCAATCGGGATGATTATTTCCAGTTTTGTTTCTTTTTACCTGAACCACTTTCGACTTCCCTCGGGAAGTTTAACAAGAAATATTGATATATGAAAACACTTTGTACACTTTTCTTCACTTATTTATTTATTAACAGATGTACATTTCGATCATTATCAATGTTTTACAAACAATGTTTCTTTCAAATCTTCACGAAACTCACATTTAATTAAGAAATATTGCCCCCCATCTTGAGTAAATTAAAATTGTGTTTATTTATTATTATTTATTACAGATTATTTATTTTTTCGGTTTTAAGAATAATTTGCACTAATTTAATAATAATAAGCATGTGATCAATTGAACAAAACAAAAAAAAATCAAAATAAATAGAAGACGACGCAAGCGCCATCTTTTGCCTAATTTCATGTGGCATCGTCAATGATTCGAGTCTACAAGGTAGACAATCGCTGTTTCGTCCACTAAAGGAAAGCGAATGTGAAATTGGGCAAAAGATTGTACTTGCGTTGTCTTTCATTTATTACGATTAATATCAGGTATATAGCCACAATACAAGATCCGTTTAGTCGCCTTCATCAAGACATTGTACATGGAACACACTAGTCTGATAAGAAATGGCCATCACTAGTTATCCATATGCTAGATGAATGCTGGTTGAACATTTTATTAAAAAAAATCAAGTTTGCTTTGGTTTTATAATACTACACAAAAAGCCTATTCCACTTGGCTAATAATTCATTGGTAGCCCTTAACGGTTGGTGTTCAGCATATTAATTTTTGCACTTTCTTTCTATAACAATAGAAGAGTTTCGCACGGAGCTAAAACGAGCACAGTCATGATAATTTGCAACTTCAACTTTGATTTATTTGATATTTTGTGCACAGATAATAAACAATTCAATTTAAAAAAATTACAAACATCACTTACTTTTCAATTATATTTTATTTTATTTATTATATTATTTCAGAAAGTTGTATAACTAACGGAGATTATGATGTAGAACTTATACAACAGAACACCAAAAAGAAAGGTCAGGGTACAGAAAGTTGCCGGGGGTCGTAAATGTGCCGTTTGTTTATTTTATTTTCATTTCCGTTTTTGGGGGCAAACATTTGTTTTTATTTACTACTTTCCTACGAGTGTTCGTTGTAAAACTTTGCTTTTAATTTTACGAGTTTAAAAGTAAAATGCGGCAAATCAGAGATTATCTGTGCCTGCATTTTACTTTTGAACTGTTTATTATTGTGGGATTATAAATATATACCTTTTTACAGTGTATATTACCCCGTATTTACTAACATATTTTTATTTTAATCGGAATGACATCTAATTTAATTGTTTATTAATATTCTTAACCTTTTCCTTTTCTTTTCCATGATGAAAGAGTGTGTTTTGTTTGCGTTGTTCTTTTGTTTAATTGTGGAACAATTGAAAGTTTACCTTAAAGAGGGAGCCCCATAGAAAATAAAGTGCCCTAAAGAGGAAAATATTGGAGCCGGCAATAAGCCGCATAGAAAATACACTGATAAGAATGGAAACATTTTTACATTGGAAATGTATTGTCTAATAATTGTATAGAACTGAAGTGAAGTTATCCACGGTTTTCCAGCCACGGATTTTTCGGGTGCGTGGTTCAACGAATTTTAATTTCCATTTCTTTACATTAGCCTATTAGTAAAAAATGTAAAAAAACACTTTGAATAACACTACTATTATTATTATATATATATATATAATCTAAAATTCCCATCTACCATAATGGTGGTGTAGGTACTATTATTATTATAATTTTTAAATATTCTTTCTGTCGTTCACGAATATCAACATAAAATCGATCAAATTTCAAAATCAACAGCTCACTTTGGCGCACTTTAAATTCGATTTCTTTGCCTTAGATTATTACTAGATATCCTAAGAACCATTTCAGCAAATAATAAAGTTTATTTTTTTATTAGTACTATTTTTTTTGTCATCTATGGTTTTTAAATGGACTTACTGTTAATAAACAATAAACAATAATACAAAATCCCCATTTAATTGACGGCATTCAATGTGAATCCAATTTTTTTGTGGATATTTTCTTGTTTTATTCATTTTTTTTATTAGCTAAACATATAGTTGTGATGGATATTTGGGTGCAGAAAAGTGCCCCCTATACGAATTGAATAAAAAATAGATATGGTGTCATTTGAAAAAAAAAAAGTTGACTATCGCTACCTTGACAGTTGTCATCGTATTATCAATTTGGTGACACCATTAAATAGAGAATTTCCTGCCGTTTACAAATATATATGGTTTGTTATAGTTTATTGTCAAAAAAAGTTAGAAGGGGGTGGAACACCGAACTGAATCCTGTATAGCGATAACAAACAATTAAATAAAATGAAATGAAACAAAGATGATTCACATAACAAACAACACACAAAACTCACTCTTTTTTAATGAATTAAAAAAAAAAAAAAAATCCTCGTTTTCCCGTTTCTTCTGATCTTTCGAGATCCCTTTTGTGTGAACAAAAAAAAAAAAAAAAAACAAATAGTAAGGTTGCGGGGTGGTTTGCAGTGGCGGGTCTAATCCGAGGGCGAGGTACTGACGCGGTTGGTAGAAGACTGGCTGGCATGGATCATTCATCATCACGTTCTGCTCTTGGTGACAGTGAGGACAGCCCCCTGCAGCAATCCAAGCGATCCAGTACGTTCATAGTACCCCCCTCAAAAAAAAAAAACAAAAAAAAAAAAGAAATAAAATATACACGCCATCCTTTTTTGCGAGTTTAATCAAGTACTCGTCATCGCCGCATTTTTTTTTATCTTTGTGTTATAGTTTTGTGTATATTTCATTTTCATTTTAGCTTTGTTTTGCTTTTAATTTTTAAAAAAAGGCGAAACCGGTTGCATCATTAGATACACTGAAATCGTTGACATGAAATTAAGCAATAGATGGCGCTTGCGTCGGCTTTCATTTATTATGAATTATTTTAATTAATTGAATTAAGTGTAATTTTGAAAGAAAACTGTTGTGTTTTATTTAATTTATTAATAATAATAAATAAATAATAATTATTAATTTTTTAATACTAATAAATTAAATAATTTATTATTATTAAATAAAACATAAATTTTAATAAAAATGCTTTGTTTTCATTAATTTTGTATTATTATTATTTATTATTATTTAATAAATTATTTATTATAATTTAATAAATAATAATAATACAAAATTAATGAAAACGTAGCATTTTTATTAAAATGTTTGTTTTATTAAATTATAATAAATAATAATAATAATAATTTTGTATTATTAAATAAAATGCGACAGTTTTTTAATTGCACAGTTTTTTTATTTGTTGTAATTCATTTATTAATTGTTGAAGCTTCTACTTTGTTATAAATAGTAATTGAATTTTAATAAATGAAACATTTTTTACTTTGACTTTAACAATTGTTTATTGTCGACAATAGTTTCGACAACTTTAGCATGTCATTATCAAAAGAAAAGTAAAAAAAAAAGACTTTTTGAAAGTGATGAAAATAAAAAAAAACAACTTTTGTTTTGGTAATGCCAAAATTTAAAAAAATCAACTTTGTTTTTGGTAATGCCAAAATAAAAAAAATCATGTTTTATTTTTGTTATCGGCAAAAGTAAAGAAAATCAACTTTTGTTTTAAAAATACCACATGATAAGGTTGTCGAAATTATAGTCAACAATAAACAATCTATGTTATACAATGTAAATAAAACGTATTTCATTTATTAAAATTGTATAAATTAATGTTTTTTTTTTTTTTTTCAAGAAGAAGACAAAAATGATGCAACTAGGTGTTAGTGTAGTAAATAGCTCAATTTTTCTTTATTAACCGGCATTTTTTTGTAAATTACCTAAAATTAATCATCTTCACATTGTTTGTTTATGTTTTTCTTTGTCCGTCTTTCTTGTATGCTATTCAAAAGGGTTATTAATTGCTGCAAAAAAATAATTGTCTTATTTTAAAAATGTAGGTGTGGCTTCCGAGCAGGATCACGAGCTGGACACGCACTCGATCAACAAAATCCCCGGAGAATACGACACGCCCGCGTCTTTCATCGAAAAACTGGGCGCCAACACCGACACGTACTTGCAGAAGTTCTTCGAAACCTGGGGAGTCTTCTGCGCCTCGAAACCCTGGCTGGTGCTTTTCCTCGGTGCTTGCTTAGTGATCGGTCTAGGGCATGGGATTAAGTACTTGAAGGTTACGACGGATCCGGTGGAGTTGTGGGCGTCGCCCACGTCCAGGTCGAGGGTCGAGAGGGAGTACTTCGATTCGCACTTTGAGCCGTTTTACAGGAACGAGCAGCTTATTATACGCGCAGTGAAGTTGGATAATATTTACCATAATACGTCTGATGGTGTTGTGAAGTACGGGCCGGCTTTTAATGATACGTTTTTGAAGGCTGTTTTGGATTTACAAGAGAAAATTAAAGGTTTGTCTTGAATAATTTTTTAAACTATAAATATATCAGACACTCGGTAAAAAAAAAAACCTTAATTTGTAAACCAAGTGAATTCAATTTATTATGTGAATATAAATTTTAGCTATTGGAGCTGGAACAGATTACGGCCTAGACAAAATATGCTTCGCCCCGATGAGAAGCGCCGGCCAGAAAAAAACCGACGTGTCAGAATGCACAATCCAAAGCGTCTGGGGTTACTTCCAAGACGACATTGATACCTTTGAAGACACAGGCGAAGATCCGAACGGCTTGGAAACCAACTACTTGGATAAAATTACCGCTTGCACTCAGTAAGTTTCATTTTATTTCAAAACTTCTTCTTCTATTAATTCTATTCATTTTTACTACACTGAATAAGTGAATTAAATAAAAATAATTTGAAAATAATAATTTAATAATAATATAATAATTTAAATTAATAATTTAATAATTATTCCCTAAATAGCTTGTTTTGTTTTTAAAGGAATCGCTTCAATCCTGATTGCTTGGCGCAGTACGGTGGTCCAGTAGATCCAGCAATTGCGTTCGGAGGCTTCTTAAAACCGGGCCAATACTTATCGAAAGACAGCCCCTACGAGGATGCAACTGTGGTGATCCTAACATTCCTCGTGAACAACTACCACAACAAAACGAAACTTTCCCCTGCGATGGAATGGGAGAGGCAGTTTGTCGCCTTCCTGAAGAACTACACCGCCAAGGAAATGCCCGGCTTCATGGACATCGCTTTCACTTCGGAACGATCAATCGAAGATGAATTGGACCGCGAGAGCCAATCGGACGTAGTCACAATCCTGGTCTCGTACATAATCATGTTTGCTTACATCGCCGTTTCCTTGGGACACCTGCACAGATTCAGCCGTTTGTTGATCGACAGTAAAATCACTCTGGGGTTGGGCGGTGTTTGCATCGTTTTGGCCTCGGTTATTTCCTCCGTCGGAGTTTTCGGCTTCGTCGGTGTTCCGGCAACGCTGATCATCATTGAAGTTATACCGTTCTTGGTGTTGGCCGTCGGGGTGGATAACATTTTTATTTTGGTGCAAACCCACCAGAGGGAACAGAGGAAGCCTAACGAAACGCAAGCGGAACACATCGGTAGGATTTTGGGCCAAGTTGGACCTTCAATGTTGCTCACTAGCGTTTCAGAAAGTTGCTGCTTCTTTTTAGGTAAGTAAATTAAAAAAAAAAAAACGTAATATAAGGCTACATGCAGACACATGTTTTGGAAATAAATTAATAATAAGTTAACACCCTTAATTTCAAAGATTTCCAGCATGAATAGGTTCGATGCTCAAAAGAATGGTATGAGAAGAAGGTTTATATATATATATATATAATCTAAAATCCCCATCTACCATAATGGTGGTGTAGGGGTAGAAGAAGGTTTATACTGATGAAAATATGCAAAATCAATTTAAAGAAAAATAATCATTTTAAAAATATAGTCTTAAGGTTTTGAATTTCGATCTGCAAGGAATAGCAGTGGCTTTTAAATAAATCTGTTTTGCTTGTACAATTTTTATTTATTTAGTCTTATATAATAACATCATTATATGTGCCTCTCTACTTCTCAGTGTGAGGTGTTGTACAATATTATGCATATAATTAAGTTAGAATCAGATTAATATTTTGTTATAATTAAAATTTAATTTTCAGGAAGCTTATCAGACATGCCCGCTGTGCGAGCCTTTGCCTTATACGCCGGAATGGCCCTGCTCTTTGACTTCTTCCTCCAGATCACCTGCTTCGTCAGTCTACTAGCCCTCGACACCTACCGCCAGACGAGTAACCGCTTCGACATCTGCTGCTGCATCAGCGGCAGCAAAAAGGACTCAAACGAACCACCACAGAACGAGGGCCTACTGTATACCTTCTTCAAGGAAATTTACGTGCCGTTTTTGATGAACACCTACGTCCGCGCTTTAGTAATGATCGTTTTCTTCGGCTGGCTATGCACTTCGATAGCAGTCGTCCCGCACGTGGAAATCGGTCTGGATCAGGAGCTCTCGATGCCCGAGGATAGTTTCGTGTTGAAGTATTTCAAGTTTTTGAAGGATTATTTGAGCATCGGGCCCCCAATGTATTTCGTAGTGAAGGGTGGGTTGAATTACAGCGGCGCACAGCAGCAGAATTTGATTTGCGGCGGGCAATACTGCGATGTGGATTCGTTAATTACTCAAATTTACATCGCTAGTAAAATGCCTAAAAACACCTACATAGCGGCTCCTAGCAGCAGTTGGGTTGATGATTACATAGATTGGTCAGCTACGCCGAAATGCTGTATGTACAATACCACCAGTGGAGATTTTTGTCCACATTCCGGAGGCCGCGGTTGCGCCAGGTGTAATATAGCTTTAGATGAAACAACCCACAGGCCTAACGCAACTGGTTTCGAACATTACGTCTCTTTCTTTTTGAGGGATAACCCCGATGTTGATTGTGCGAAAGCCGGACACGCTGCTTACGGCCAGGGGGTGAATTACGTAACGAACAATCAAACACACTTATCAACAGTCAGTGCTTCGTATTTCATGACGTACCACACGATTTTAAAAACATCCGAGGATTATTACGAAAGCATGCGCGCTGCGAGAAAAGTCGCAAAGAACATAACGAACATGATTAATTACAAAATCAACAAATCCGGGATAAAAGACCCTGAGATCGAAGTATTCCCATACTCAGTCTTTTACGTATTCTACGAGCAGTACCTAACAATGTGGCCCGACACACTTCAAAGCCTTGGCATCAGTTTAACGGCAATTTTCGTCGTCACCTTCCTCCTCATGGGCTTGGATATTTTCTCCTCACTGGTGGTCGTGATCACAATATCGATGATTGTGGTTAACCTCGCCGGTTTGATGTACTGGTGGCACATTACACTAAACGCCGTTTCGTTGGTGAACTTGGTCATGGCAGTGGGGATTTCGGTGGAATTTTGCTCGCACTTGGTGCACAGTTTTTCAGTGTCCATCGAACCGACGAGAAAGCGCCGCGCGGCAGACTGTTTAACAAAAATGGGAAGTTCGGTGTTTTCAGGAATCACACTGACCAAATTCGGGGGGATCGTGGTGCTGGCCTTCGCCAAAAGCCAGATCTTCCAGGTCTTCTATTTTAGAATGTATTTAGGTAAGAAATAATGAAAAAAAAAAATACTACTAAGAAAATTACAATCTTTTTTATGTCGTTTGTTGGTTGTGAAGACTTTAATTTAAATAATAACAAAATTCCAGTTAATTACTTAACTCTTTTGCGACGATTCTTTTTCTTTCTAGGAAACGTAGGAATACTTTTGTGGTTTTTTTATATTTGTATAAGTCAAAATTACCCATGTCGTGAAAGGGTTAAAAGAGTGCAAAATTTAATGGTTCACGGAGTTACGGGGAAGGATGATGTTTTTATACATTATCCTATTAACCTTATTTAATATATACAAATATCTTTTTTTAAACAATTATATTTTTACAAATATTGATTGGGCTATTGACCAGAAATCTTTCTGCCCTCTTATTTATTATTATTTATTTTATACCCTACACCAATGTGGGTAGAAAGGGTTCATTGAATATATATATATATATATATATACTAAGAGGATATAAGGATTCAAGAGGAACTAGATTTTATTACATAATGATTCTTCACATAACTTTCAAAGTAACATTTCTTAAAATTAATCTATTATATAGTTAATACTAATACATATTAGCGTTGTCAACAAAATATTATTAACTATAATACAATTTTTATAATTAAAAAAAATGCTATTGAATTTTAACATTTTTATATTTCTTCCTACAGGTATAGTATTATTTGGTGCGGCGCACGGTTTAATCTTCCTGCCGGTCCTGCTGAGCTACATAGGTGAGTCGATGTTGATTGTGGTCGTGGGTTACTTCCTGCTGTTCTCGGCGGCGATGTTACTATTCTTCGGATACTTTTTACAGTTCTCCCTCTTGCTTTGACGACGATTTATTTTTTTATTTATTTACCTTATTGTATTGTACATTGCGCACGAATAAAATCCATCTAACATTATCCCGTCTCATCCTTTCATTAACACGCATGTCGAATCATTCAGAATGTTATTTATTTGAAAAGCACTATTTTTGTGGTCGTGATTTATTTTATTTTAGTATTAATTATTTTCATTTTGATCCATTTTAAAATTAAAATCTTATGGTGGAATTAACAATTGATTAAAAACTTAATATGGGTTTAAATTGTACTTTCGTTTTTTTCTTCAAATGTTAATTCCATCGCAATCACCAATTTTAACCAATTAAGAATAGTGCTAAATATTGGGTCAGAAATGTTCTATAAGCATGTCGTGTGTGTGATGCAGGTTCTCCAATGAACAAGGAAAAATTGGCCAAACACAGGATTTTAAACGGCGAGCAATTCCAGGAAACCTCACTGAGCAGAGTAAGCTTAACAAATATTAGTGTGTGTTTTTTTTCGGCTTTCATTTTTTTTCTCCAGCTCTTCTTTCTTATGGTGGTATGCATGAATGATAATTCCTCTCTGCACAGAGAGAGAGGAGTAATTGTGTTTGGGGAACCTCATTTTTTTTTTTTGTAGTTGCACATTTGATTCCGGTGGCCGACACTCTTATCCAACATTTACTCAATATTTGCATAAAATGCTTCCATTACACTTCATCATTCATGGATAGATACTTTGATTTCTTGTTGTTTTTTTCTAATTACTAATATTAGGATTTTTATATAATCAATATATGTTTGAGATATCTAGCTTATGAAATTAGATGAAAGATGGCGCTTGCGTCGTCTTTCATTTATTATGATTAGTACTTCACATAATATAAAATCTCATGAGGATTTAAAAAAATCATTTCAAATGCATGCATGCCATTAAAAAAAAAAAAAAAGAAACACAACACGCACACTTAGAAACAATTACTAATACTCTCTCTTTTTTTTATGTTCTTCGCACTTTGAATCGAAATCCATGTAAACTCAACTGATTCGAATATTTCTGAATTTCAGGTGTGATATCGAGACGGCGGAAATTCTACAAATCAATTCGAGCGGTTCAAGCACCGGTGGAGGGATCACCTCTGCTGCAGCCGTCCACCTCCAACGCCTTCAATTACCATAGTCTAGCCGTTTCAACCTAACCGTCGCCCTCTCATAACTTAATTAATTATTTTTGTAGTTCTTCTTTTTTATTGTGATAAGAATTGTTTTTGTATTTCGGTGTAAGCGTTTCGAGGAAACACGACCTTCGACTGAAATTTTTATGAAAATAATAATGAAAAAAAAAAAACGTGCTCACTAGTGAATGCTCAAATTTTTTAAGATACCAAAGGGATGGAATAATAAGGAAAACGGGTTTGAGATTTTAAAGCGAATCACACGTTTGAATGCTCAAACTTTTAGGTACGAAAGGGATGAATCTTTGAAGGATAATAATAACGTAAAAAGGGTTTGAGAATTTTAAATTAAACACACGTTTAGTTAGGGTGATTCACTTGTGAATGCTCGACTTTTTACAGATCTTTGAAGAAGAATAATAACGAAAAAATGGTTTGAGGATTTAAATTGAAATGCACGTTTTTTTTTTTTAATTTTATTAATTAGGGAGTTTTTTTTTTCTATTATCAAAAGGTCTGTTTGAGAAGCAATTTGTAATTACGATTTTAATATAAACAACTAAGTTGGCGTTTATTACTTGGCATTTTTTTTTTTACATAACTTTCCGATAAAAAAAATCTTGAAGAGAATTATATTATAATACTGTCCAACGCGCTGGACAATTTCAAAATTATTTCCTTATCTAGCTTTTGGTGAAACATATTGCAATAATTAATGTGAGGTGTTTTCAGTGTCAGTCACCGGTGAGTATTCCAATGGGGCCAAAGTGTTAGTGTTTTAATTATTTAATTAGTTCACATAACTTTCCAAGTAAAATATTTTGAAGATAACATTACCGATAATGACTTCTAACATAGACAGTTAAAAATTACCATACTTCTTTCATGACAAAGATATAAACACAAAAAAACAGGCGGAAAGACCATTGGTCGATAGTCAATTAACAGATATAAAATATTCATTTGATTTTGTAATTTTTTAATATTTATTTAGTAGTTTTTGCTGAATATATCTGTTAATACAAATTGAAATTATTATCATATCTTGAAGAGAGTTTGTTATACAGTTAATAAATCAATGTATTACTGTTGTCCAACGCGCTGGACAAAATAAGAAATACAAAAATAAACTGAACCTCAGTTATTTAGTTTATTTCTATATTTTTTTACAAACTATTTCTGTGAATAGAAGAAATTTCAATCTACAACATTGAGATACAATTTCTTCACTTCATAGACATAAATATAATTTAAAAGGAAAATCAATTTAATTAACAAACATAATTTCACATCATAATTACAAATAAGCTAACCTGAACCGTTTGCACCGCATAGGGAGAATTATTTGAGTCATTACGTATTACTAATTATATGTATTATATGCTTTATTTATTATATTCAGAATGTGTTATTTAAAAAAAAAAAAGTTTGGTGTATGTTCGCATACGCCGTGTCCTAATATTTATTAAAAACCCGGCGGGTGTTTCATTTTATCATTTATTATAAAAAAAAACGAAATATTTTCTGTATTGTTTATTCGTAATCGCATCATCGTTTGGATTTATATAAAGTAAGAAGAAATTAATATCAGATACTTATATCAAGGACTGAGACCTTTGATTAGAAACATTTTTTATACTCTATGTATATATATAAGCAAAAAAATATAATAATAAGAAATTGTTTGAAACAGATTAATGTTTTTAAGAAGCACAGGGAGGGATTTTTAAATTGCGACAGACGAAAATGGATTATTGCGGAATATAAAATATATTATGCTGTGCTATGGTTGCACAGTGAATTTTTTTTTTAAATTAGATTAATTGCAATCGAAAAAAAAAAAAACACTGCAAGCACAGCACACTAATATATTGTTGCTAAATCAAGGTCACAAGAGAAAAATCTATTATGCAGTTAATTCATATATCTTGTTGTCCAACGTGTTGGACAATCACACACTGTATTTTTTTCTTCGACATATTATTTCTGTCCAACACGCTGGATACAATAATCAAAACAAGTAAGTTGGCATTTATTGCTTAATAATTCTTCATGTAACTTTTTGAATATCAAATCTGAAAATAATCTACCATGCAGTTAATGACAATTCAATTTATTTTTATATTTATTTATTTTGTTTAGTGAACACTACACCCATATGAGTAGAAAGGGCTATTGAATATACATAGTGAGTTTTTTTTTTGTGTGTTCTCTATGAGGATCTCAGAAACCATAAGAGATAGAGATATTTGTTAAATGGACAAAGAAGTGCGGATTTACGAGTTGAATATAAAACCACTTGTGCAATTTTCAAAAAAGTCAAAGCTAACTAGATTTTAAAAAAATGTCAAATGTGTTTGCAGTGAACATTGTTTTACAGCATCGCATCGACAAAATAAATAAATACAAAAATAATCTAAATAACTGAAAAATATGCAGTTAATTCATCGATATATATCCTGTTGTCCAAAACATTGGACAAAAACACTTGTTTAGATTTTGTCCAACGTGTTGGACAACAGAATATATATAACACGTTGGACTAAAACAATTGTTTAGTTTTTGTCCAACGTGTTTGACAGCAGGACAACGCGTTGGACAAAAACAGTTTAGTTTTTGTTCAACGTGTCGGACAACAGGATATATATAACAAGTTGGACAAAAACAGTTGTTTAGTTTTTGTCCGACGTGTTGGACAACAGGATATATATCGATGAATTATCTGCATATTTTTCATCAGTGCATTTATTGCTTAGTAATTCTTCTTCACATAATTTTCCAAGTAAAATATCTTGTATTTATTTATTTAGTCCAGCAATGGACAACATTAATATATTTTGTTGTATTAACTGTATTATAAATTCTAATACAGTTAATACATCAATATATTAATGTTGTCCAACATGCTGGACAAAATAAATAAATACGAAAATTAACTTAACAATGTACCGTGTATGATTTTTTTTAACTGGATTTCTCATCTGGTTTGAAAAAATACAAAAAAAAATCTGCCTGGAGTTTAAAAATCTGTCCCTTGTTTGTGTTAGTGAATTTAGTAATACTAAAAATAAACTACCGGCAAATGAAAAATAAAACAGGAATACACAAAAGCCGGGAAATTATCATCAACATAATCCAAAAGTTTAAATAACGAAAAAAAATTATATATATATATATATGTAAATGAATTAAATTCTGAATGAAATCAGTGCCTATGTTCCCAAGAAAAAAAAAAGAAAAGAAAAACCGTTTTGTGTAGCTTTTTTAAAAAATTTTTACGCAAAATTACAAAACTGATTTTAAATAACAGGCTTTAATAGGGATCTCAAAAACAACACTTTTTGGGGAAGCATCATTAAATTCCCTCGTTTCTCGACGAATTCCATATTTAAAAAATTAAAAGTTACTAGTTTTCAATAACTGATTCAGTTACTGAAAATTTAATCTTTTCAATAACTGATTCAGTTACTGAAAAACTACTCTTTTTTAATAACTGATTCAGTAACTGAGAATGAGTAATTAACTGATTCGGTTACTGAAAATTGACTCTTTTTTAATAACTGATTCAGTTACTGAGAATGAGTAATTAACTGATTCTGTTATTGAAAATTGACTCTTTTTTAATAACTGATTCAGTAACTGAGAATGAGTAACTAACTGATTCAGTTACTGAAAATTGACTCTTTTAATAACTGATTCAGTTACTTAAAATGAGTAAGAAACTGATTCAGTTACTGAGAATGAGTAACTAACTGGTTCGGTTACTGAAAATTGACTCTTTTTAATAACTGATTCAGTTAATGATTAAATTTTCAGTAACTGATTCTTGAAATATACATCTAACAGTGAAAATAAATACGCAAAGAAAGGAAATCAAATCGTCTCTTAATAATCTTCACGTAACTCATACACTGCGAAGCTGTCGTAATCGACAAACTTCTATTATCCCCACATAGCCTGTTAACAAAACTAGTTCACTTCTCATTTTACACTTTTTTTTATAAAAACTTAAAACCCAATTCGTATTAAGTGACTTAACGTATCTGTTTTAATGTATAGCATATATTTTTTAATCTGTTTTTATTTCCGTGGGTATGTTTAATTTTAAACAGTTTGGTGTTTCGACTACTCAAGAGAAACCCGGATTAAATAAGCTCACTGATTTTATACGTAGTTTTTAGCCCTACCAAAAAAATAGCAAACTTTCTTCCTCTTTATTTTTGTATGTATTGTAATACCGATTTTAGTGTGTTCTTAATTAGTGATAATTGTAAAATCGATCGGTTTGTGGATGGAATTTCACTTTTACGCATCGGTGAGGTCTTGTGGATGAAATTCGGTAAGGTTTAAAGCGAATATCATTTTGAAAATAGTTCAATGATGTTTGTAGATGAAATTCGATTTATGCTCAAAGCGAATTTCATTTTAATAGATCCACAAAGTATTCGTTTTGTGCTGAAGCGGTTTTCGTATTCACAGATCGATGATTTATGAAATCTAGAAGGCGCGTATTGTGCAGTGAAAATTGAGTCCGAATTGGTTGGTTAAAATAATCCGTCTCGCCTACTAATTCAAAAATTGGACTTGTTGATTCACAATCAACAAAAAATATAATTAATGCTTTCTTAAATAAAACTTCAATAAATCTAATGATGAAACAATTTTTCTCGTATCAATTTTTCACCGTACAATCGCGAGACAGATTATTTTAACCATTGGTTGGTTAAAATAATTAAAATTAATTGTTGATTCACAATCAACAAGTCCAATTTTTGAATTAGTAAGCGAGACGGATTATTGTTTCAAAATCCATGATTTTTCTTCAATGAGATTGCAAATCTAGTTTAAAAATTACAAATTGATTTAATACAACAAATCATAAAAAACAAAAACGTTTTAGGAAGCATTAAATTAATAAAGTGAAAATAAAAAAAAACATACTGTACTGTACTGACGAGTTATAGATCCCGAAACACGTGTCTGCAGTTGGCCTTATATTGAGTAACGCTCTTTTTTGTTGTTTGCATTATTTTTTTCTTGGATAAAAAATAGTAAATATCTCGATTACTCAAGAAGAAAATTGCCCTTTTGAATATCATACTCGATCTTTAAAATATTTTTTTTTTTAAATTGGCAACCATTTAATAAAATTAAATAAAAATAATTTGAAAATAATTAATAAGGTAATTTTTTTTAATTAAACACGTACACAATTTTTTTTTTATTTAAACAAGTATCACAAAGTAATTGTTTCAATCATCCAATATATGAAAATAATTAATAAATTATTTCCATCTTTAGCTCTGTGACTTTTGACTAACGTTACGCAAGTAGTTGAAACAAAAGACCAAAATTCACTTTAATTAAGAGTAACTTGTCGATTATACATCTGACTAAATATAATTAATATAATTATAATTAATGCTTTCTTAAATTCACTTTAATTAAGAGCAACTTGTCGATTATACATCTGACTAAATATAATTAATGCTTTTCTTAAATAAAACTGAATGCTGAAACATTACTGATTCAATCTCGGATCAATTTTTCACTATACAATCGCGACTCACAACTAACAAAAACACACAGGGTGTCTTATATAAACAAAGACTAACGCAACTTCTAAATAACATTTCTTAAATTTTTCATAAAATCGCCCGCGGGAATACTCTGAATCCTTGCAAGTACTTAATTCGCTTGCGAGCTGTTAAAATTACAAGGTGCCTTCTTGTTTATTCCCGCGCCCTAGGTAAGGCGTTTCACTTTTTTAACAATGAAAAAGCGAATTAATTCTGTTTTTTTCTTTATGTTCTTTTTTACATTCCACTCTTTCTTCACTCTTTCGTTCTGTTGCTTTCAATTTGTGTTTTCGTTTGTTTCGGAACTGTTACTATATGAAGAAATTATATATATTGTATGTATAAAAGAAAAAAAAAACAATGTTGTAAAGAAAGGTACATGTATAAATTTAATAATAAAAATATTTAAAAAAAATGTATATTTCTTTGAGGACTATATAATTTTACTCATTTAATAGGGATTCAACCGTTATTTTGATATATTTTAAGAAAATATAATCCCCATTTTATAATTCATCATACTCTGTCGTATTTCACGATTTTCACCATTCTATGGAAGATTTCCTGGACCACGTCGGACTCCCCAAATATTTGGGGCAATTCCGTGAAATTAAGAGTAATAGAATAATTAATTATTTTCAAATTCTTTTATAATTCAATCTATGTATAACATTAAAACACTTTTTATTCCTTACATCACTTATAAAAGTGAGGAATAAAAGTGTTTTAATTGTGATTAACTAACTTCACATAACTTAAATTTAAACAATTAATGCTATGTATAACATATTATTTACAAATTCGCTTAGAATGTGACGGCAAAATAACCCAAACGTTCAATTTAACATTTGAAGTACAAAAAAGCTCCAAGATATTGCAAAATAGGAATTGAAGAAAAACAACAATGAATTGATCGAAAACATTTTTTTTTTCATAATCACAAAAAATTTCGATTAAAAATCTCCACAAGAACAAAAAACACAAATTTATTCCTCTTCCGGAGGCGGAGCTTCTTCAGGGGGGGCCTGTTCCTCGTCGGCGACAGGCGGAGGACCCTCTGCATCAGGCGCTTCGCCCTGGCCTTGATCCTCTCCGCCCTCACCCTCGCCCTCGGTTTCTTCCGTCCTGGTAGGCGGCGGAGCGCTGCCTTCAGATTCCGTCGGAGCCTCCTGGACTTCGCTGCCGGCTTCCTCCACGGGCGCTTCCACTATTGTTTCTTCGATCACTTTGGATCTGAAACAGATAAACATTAATTAATGATGAATTAAAGTTTATGAAACAGATAAACATTAATAAATAATGATATGCTTTTACATATTTATTGCAATTGGAGATTAAAGATAAGCGGTATACATTGAAGAAACTTTTAAAATAAAGAAAAAATAATTTTGATGTTTTTTTATATCCATGAAATTGAAGAATTTTCAATATACGACACTATACAAGGTGTACAGAAAATGAGTGAAAACCTTCAGGTAACTCAATTCATTAATTAATTTTTAATAGAAAATCCAAATAAAAAAATGTTGTATGGTTCTTCATTGAGGCTCACGAGGTCTTCGGAATTTTAAATATGTGACTATAAATTAGTATTGTTTTTTAAATATTTTGCAAAAAATCAATAGCATTAACAATCAATTAGACACGTGTATAATTCCATTGATGTAAATGATTAATAAATAGGATATTTTTACAATTTTATAACTTCATCAGAAGCATTCTTTTAATGAAAATAGATCTGGCAACAACGCATGCTCGTTTGTAAAAGAAAAGGTGTATGCAACACCTCCAGCGGATGATGTAGCAGTTATAAACAGGATAAATGCACACTTGTTTGATCCAGCGTTGCCAAATGTATAGTTGTTTTAAGTGGCCCGTGAGGCTTAAGGAAGGACCGTGTGACTTATTTTCGTTAATATTTTAATCTAAAAATTAGTCAAAGAGTCACGCTACCTAAAGCTTTTCACTCATTTTCTGTACACCTTGTATATCATCACTGATATTCCTTTTAAATTGTATTTGTATCTATGAAATTGAAGAATTTTTAATATACACTATATATAATTTAGATGAATTAAATATAAGTGGAACAGAAACATCTCTGATGGGATTTGAACCCACGTCCCCCAGGTTTCTAGCCGAGTGTGTTACCAACGACACTAAATTGATGTTATTTATTGAAAATAACAGTTGCTCCATCTGGTAGCAAAATTTGGAACATCCTCCAGGACCAAAATCCGCTTTAGTTAATAGCAATTTGCTATCTTAAACTAAATCTAATGATGGAACAAATACAAAACGCCAAATAAATTTGTAAATTACGAAACGTCAAACCGATATTCAAATTGATTGACACATCAAAAAAAAAAAATACACGTGAATATAGTCGCGTACCCCAAACGGGTTCTGCATTTCGCCACTTTGGCGCTGTAATCTTAAATTATATCTCCAATACGATTAATGAAAATCTATTTATTGAGCGCTTGTGTTCAAAAGTATTGAATGCTAATGAAAAAAAAAAAAAAAATCAAAGTAGGCTGATTTGTCACTGAGACGGTCCAAAAACTTGTGTTTTAATTCAATACATTTGGACTTTCAAATTTTATACAAAAAAAAAATAATAAAAAGCAGGTTGACTCTATATTACAAACGTGTGTTCAAAAGTATTGCATGCTATTGAAAAAAAATCAAAGTAGGCTGATTTGTATAACAATTAAAAGTCTTCCATAATTCTAAACAATATTTTCTAATACATTTTTGTTATATCTGCTAAAATAATTTAGACTAATTTTTAGAATACGGCCAAAAACACCCTTTTCAATAATTGATTTAGCTCTTTTTTTCTCAATACCTTAGCTTGAGACTAAGCTGGAGTGATGCTCAGAACATGAAGATCTACCTCTTTAAAAAAGATTCATTTACACCTTATATGCACTCAATCCGTGGACACACTGTATATAAAAAATTCCACCGGATAGAATTCATTTATATATTAAATTTTAATTAAAAAAATATTTATGATTTTCAACAATATTTTATTTAATTTCACTACAATTGTTTCGCTACGCTGTAGCTTCTTCATTAACTTTCTTCACCTGAAGAAGCTACAGCGTAGCGAAACAATTGTAGTGAAATTAAATAAAATAGTGTTGAAAATCATAAATATTTTATTAATTAAAGTAACCATGGATTTTCAAAAATTAAGTGCCTCATTAATCAACGATATATATTAAATAAAAATGATTTGAAAATAATTAATAAATCATTTTCACATTTATATTTATTCATTTATGTATAATTCTCACCTTATCCCCGATCTAGCAGACTTAACACTCCTGATTGATTGCTGAGACGCCATTTTTGCTTGCGATGCCCCTGCGAACCAAAAACAAACAAAAATAATTCACAAAAAAAAAACGCTCCACTAGAAATAATAATATCTTACGTTTTTCTTCTCCGGTTGCACTCCTTGCACTCATAGAACCTGCAAAAAAATAATAACAACAGAAATTTAAAATATTCAGACGCTTTCAAATAAATCGAAAAGAGTAATTGCGAAGCTTGCTCCCAGAAATTAATAATGTTAGGTAAATTACATCACCTTTAATTGATACCCTGGATGGTGGTTTTGTTTTGCTAAGTCTTCCTGCAGGATCAACCTGAAATAAATGAAATCATCGATTTAACCTTATAATAATTGATTTGATTTAGCACAATTGATTTAATTGGACTGAATATAATACAAATTAGGATTAATTAATTAAAAGAATAAAAAAAGAAAATAATTGTTTATATATATTACAATTAATTTCTTACTTAACCCGCGAAGAACTAAGATATTTCAAGAGATTAAAAACCTTTTAGGGTACTTCAAAAGTATAGGTATACAAAAGATCTGTAGGTCGAAGTGCCACCACAGCCCCACAAGTTAAATAAAAAAAACCGCGAAGAAACATTTTCATGTATTTTTTTAAAACTAATTGTAGTCATTTGATTTTCAATATATATATATATATATATATATATATATATATATATACGTTATTCTCTATAATGTACAACCCTGTATTTATGTGTGTGTTATTTTATGAATAAAGATTATTATTATTATTATATATGAAAAGCAATTTAAAAATTACATTCCCTCCTGATTTCCTCGAAGATATAATATCACCCTGCACGACGAACGACTGCGATCTGGTTTGAATCTCCTTCTATAATTATAAAAAAATAATCACATATAAATTCTGTCGAAAATCACAGAAAAATTAACTCACCTCTGATTTCGACCGCACTTCTTCCTTTTGAATCCCCTCTGGTCCCCATTGCAACAGGAAGTGCCCCAAACGTGTTACCCGTTGCTGGGGCGTGGTCACGGTGTGGCTTCCACCGCAATAACGGTTGCAAATGTGATCATCTCTGTGATTATTAAAAAAAAACCTCATAAAATATATAAATTGTAATCGATGATTGGTTTGTTCTTATTGATAATGAATGCATAGCTCTCGAAATATACATCTAAGCATTAGAAAATAAAGTGTGAAGAAAGGATACAACAATGTTAATTATTTTAATTTATATTGTTTTCGAAATGTCTTGTTCACTGAATGGTTTTTTGAGTTTAAGTGAAGTGTTTAATCACAAATTGAAAGACTGTTATTCCTTACTTCACAATTTATTTTATGTTAGATGTACATTTCGAGACAAAAAGTGCTCAACTTGAGTTGTTATTGATGACACTTTGTGTCTCGAAATGTACATCTAACATAAAATAAATTGTGAAGTAAGGAATAACAGTCTTTCAATTTGTGATGTCTTGTTTACTTTAATTAATTAAATTTAATTATTTAAATATTCATTTTAAAATATATTTATAATATCTTAGTATTGCACACTGGAATTAATTTTTTCAATGTATTTTACTTTGTTGTACATGACTTATCCAGTGCGTTAAAGGCAAAGAATCCCACAGACTCTTAAATGCGCATTGCGTTCTTTTTATAAGGAATGCCATGGTTTTCCTTTTAATTTTTAAATTTCTTTAAAGACTGAATTATTAATATAACTCACGCTTTTTTCAATACTTTTCCACTGAAGGCAGCTTCCACGTTGTTCATATTTCTTGATCCCGGAATACTAAAAATAGGTATATTAAAAGTGATTAAAAATGAAAATTGTTAAAGATAGGAAATAAAGATTTTCATTACAATAATAAATAATACAAAAAAATACTGAACATTATGGCGGAAAGACCTTCGGTCGATAGCCAATTTATATACAAAAATTAGTTAATAATTGTAAATATATGTTAAGTGGTAAATATTGTAACTCTGTATATAAATAAAGATGTTATTTTATATACTGAACATTATAAAAAAGCCGTAATTCTCATTTTGATTGGTTAAAAAAATTGACGAAAACAATTTTATTGTGTAATCAAATGACTGGCGGAATATTTACCCGGGAAGTAGTTGTTTCCATAAATATTTTCAGTATTTTTTCCTCAATTAATCTATTTGAAATAACTGCAAACGTGTAAATCATCTCTGTTATTTTATTTTAAGAAAGATTTTCTATTAAAAATCATTAATTTCAATTATTTTCACAAATGGTGAATGCGCCGGGATACCGCTAGAATAATCTTTTGCGTTGTCGATTAAAAAAAAATATATATTTTTCTATTAAAATTATTCATAAAGTAAATTTAAATATTTAATGAAATAAAAAAAAGTTAAATACCCTTTTTGTTGTTTTCTCAACATGTCCAATTCGTAAGCCAGATACGGAGCCATGCTCCTCGTCGGCGGAACAGAGTACGCCGGCGGCTTCATGGATGGATCCATTTCTTTCTTCATCACAACGTCCTTATCGCAGGATATGCAATTGACATCGCTGGAATGTGAAAATTTAAAATGGAGTGCGGAATAGAAAAAAAGTAAAAATAAAAAAAAAAACCTGAAAGTTTCGCAAAATGTTCACCGATTTTACAAAGGCCAACTTTCCAGACAAAACTGACAGAAAACTAATCACTCAATACGGTTAAAATTTTCACAGATTATTCCCCCATTCTTTAGCTATATTTTGGTATAATATGAAGTGATTTGGAGATTTTCGCTGAAATTACACATTTTTCCATACATACTCCTTCGATTTTTTTCAATTTTCGTTGAATTTTTTTTTTCTTCACAAAAATCTGAAAAAAATCTCAAAGATCCTTGAACATAATAGAAAGGACGTGGGCTACTTAGTTTCCCAAAAAATAATAATTTTCAACCATTTTCGTCTGCTTGAATAGCTCCGCGAAATTAACATCGAGCCTTATGGGAACGGTTTAGTGAAGGCCTGCCGATTAGCTGTTTTTGACGCCTCAGCGGTTTAACCAAAATTGTTAAGTACACAAAAAACACAGGAGAATGGGCTTTTCAGCATTCGATTCTTAAAGAATTTAGCTACATTTCCCCTAAATATCATTTCCCTTAGTCGAGTGAGACCGCCAGAAAATAATTTCAAAATTTCGCAAAATTTTCAGCGGTTTTACATTGGCGAAATTTGCGAGTGAATTGATCGAAAACTAGTTCTCGAATATAGTTCAAATTCTCACAGATTATTCCTCCATTCTTTAGCTATGTTCTGGTATAAAATGAAGTTATTTGGAGATATTCTGATTTTCGTCGAAATTACACATTTTCTTATGATTTTTTCAATTTTCTGTGAAACATTTTTTTCTCCAAAAAAATTTGAAAAAAATCTAAAACATGATTGATGATAATAGAAAGAACGTGGGCTATTTAGTTTTCCGAAAAATAATAATTTTCAACCATTTTTGGCTGCTGGAATAGCTCCGCGAAATTAACATGGGGCCTTATGGAAACGGTTTAGTGAAGGCATGCCGATTGGCTATTTTTGACGCGTCAGCGGTTGGACCAATATTGCTAAGTACACAGAAAACTTAGGAGAACGTGCTTTTCAGCGTTCGATTCTTAAAGAATTCAGCTATATTTTTTTCTAAATATCACTTCCCTAAATCAAATTCGAGCGCCAGAAACCAATATCAAAATTTCGCAACATTTTTACCGATTTTACAACGGCCACTTTTGCGAGTGAATTGATCGAAAACTAGTTCCTTAATATGGATCAAATTCTAACAGTTTATTCCCCCATTCTTTAGCTATATTCGGGTATAAAATGAAGTCGATTGGAGATTTTCGGATTTTCGCCGAAATTACACTTTTTTCCTTATGATTTTTTCAATTTTCAGTGAAAAAAGTTTTTCTCCAAAAAAATCTGAAAAAAATCTCAAACATCCATGAAGATAATGGAAAGAACGTGGGCTATTCAGTTTTCCTAAAATAATAAATTTAAACCATTTTTGGCTGCTGGAATAGCTCCGCGAAATTAACATGGGAACGGTTTAGTGGAGAAAAATGTCAACTTTGCGAGCGTACTAATCGAAAAGTAACTTCTAAATATGGTTCAAATTCTCACAGCTTATGCCCCTATTCTTTAGCTGCTATATTTTGCTATAAAATAAGGTAATTTCGAAAATTTCCGATTTTAGCCGGAATTTCACTTTTTTCCACACATTACGAAATTTAATATTTCTGTGAATATTTTTTCTCTTCAAGAAAATTGCAAGGAGAAAGAAATAATGAAAGTACCGTAAAAGTTTGAATTTAGTCCCGGCCGCCTCTTGTTCTCTCTTCAACGCAGCCAATGACCTCATCTTATCCTGCAGCTGCCTCAACTTGTTGTTGATGAACTCCCTCAGAGGGCCCAGATCCATCTTGTCCAGTTTCGTGCCGATCTCGCTTTGAATGTCGTCGAGCGCGTGTTGCCATAATTCTTCCTAAGTAAACACAAAAATAAATCAAATTGTTAATATATTACATATCATTTTTTAAATGAAATGTATTTTTTTTAAATAATAATTTTTTTAGGCTGAAAGACCTCCGGTCGATAGCCGATTCATCTACAGAATATAATTCTAATTTTTGTATATTATTGTACATACATATACACATTTGAATAAAGATGGTTAGTTAGTTAATAAATTTTCGTGCTCTTAAATTAATCTCATGTTTTCTAGAATACTATTGAAAATGATGTAGACATATATTGTTGTTATTTCAAAATTAGCCGCAAAAATTAGAATTTTGCACAGAAAAAAAAATTGATGCACCATTGTTTGTGATTTAAAAATTAAACAAAGAGAAATTATTATTATATTTCAGTGTAATATAATGATATTTTATTCCTTTCTGCACTTTTGTATTTTTAACAATAAATATACATTTCGAGCACAATGTACATTTACGGTTAAAATACAAAAATAAAGGCGGAAAGATCATAGATCGATAGCCTGTTCAAGCAAGCTAGAAAGCAATAAATATACCATAATATATTGTAAATACATGTAAAACAAATAACTTTGAATAAAGATATTGTAGTAGTACAAAAATAAATAAAAAAATATAATATTATTATATCATACAGAGAAAACCTCACGTACTCATCAACAATGATTAATAATTTTGAACTTACTTGCTGTGATAATTTGGCGAGAGCCTCTTCGATGCCCTTGTACAGTTCGTCGCAGGCGGTGTCGAACTGATCGTGGGACACCTTCCTGTGGACGGTGCAGGCGTCCGCCTTTTCCGCCAGCGCCTCCTCGATGTCCTCCTTGTCGGCCTTGATCATCTTCAGCAGCTCGATCTGCTCCAGCATCAAGTCCATCTTCTGCTGCTTCTCGTCCCTGTCCTCCAGCAGTTTCGTCGAGGTGTCCGCCAGCGTCTCGAAATCGGTTTGAAGTTTCGTGATCTTGTTGTAGACGGCGCCGCAGCACTGATTCGAATCGTTATCACCAGCAGGAAGGCTACAAAACAAAACAAAAAAAAAAAACAAAAATACAGTATTATTTATTTATTTTTTTTCTTATGCAGCATCGAATTATTTATTATTGTAAATTAAATGAAATGTTTCGAAAATAATTAATAAATTATTTCCACATTTAGCTCTGTGACTTTTGACTTACGTTACGTAAGTACGTTAAACAAATGCACATTAAAACGACTACTTCCCGGGCAAATACCCACGCCGGACATTGAATTACATAATAGGAACTTAATTGTAAAAAATAATCAACTATCAGTTGTCATAAATTATGCTTTTATGTAAGTTGGTGTCAACGGAATTAATACTTTTGTTATGACCAATTTAAATATTAGTATTATTTACTGTCACTTTATAATTAATTTATAACAAGTTATACAAACAAAGTGAAAAAGTATTAAATAAAAATGATTTGAAAATAATTAATAAATTATTTCCACATTTAGCTATTGTTTTCTATTTATATTAAAAGTGAAAAAGTGTTTTATTTAATATAATTATATTTCAATTTGAATATCATTTACATTCATTTATATATTTAGTTATAATATTGATTTTTGTTGCATATGTTTTGTAAAAAGGAGATACCGTAAATAAATATATTATTATTATAATGTTTAAATTATTTATATTTTTTTTATTCTGCGGATTTTGACAGCTCAATTTTGTCAAGTTTCTCTGATAATCAGGGATTAAATTGAGTATGAATTTTCGGATCGCGTCGAATTCATTTGCTTATTCTTTTCACAGCCTACTAAATTGACAAGTACACACATAGTATAGTAACTACTTAATTTAGTAGGCTGTGGTGATTGCACGCATTTTCAAAATTCAATGTGCATTTGTTTAAAATACTTACGTTACGTAAGTCAAAATGTCAAAATGAGTTAAATGTGGAAATAATTTATTAATTATTTTAAAATCTTTTTTTATTTAAAATTCAATTCATTATCTTTCGATTGAATAATAATAAAAAAACGTACCCGCCTTGAATTTTCAGTAGAACTTCATTGAAATCCTTCTCGATGTCGGTGAATTGCATCTGCAGTTTCGAGAGTTCATCGTTGAACGTCCGGTCCATGTCTTCGATGTGCTTCGTGTACTCGACGAATCGGTCCTCCAGCAGGGCCAACTGAATATCGGGCGGAATATCCCCCGTCTCCGCTGCTCCGCCTGCTTCAACTCCTCCACCGATTCCCAGTCCTCCACTTTCTTCTTCGTGTTCACTATTCGCTGAACAAAAATAATAATACAGTGATGAAAATAGAAAAATGAAAAAAAAAAATATATATATATATATTTTCAAATTCTTTTTATTTAATTTAGAAAAAAAAAGGAGTTTATTAATATAAATAGAAAAGAGTATTCATTCACTTGGTCACAGTTATTTAAATATATTAAATAAAAATGATTTGAAAAGAATTAATAAATTATTTCCACAGCTCTGTGACTTTTGACTTACGCTACGTAAGTATGTTAAACAAATGCACATTAAAACAACTACTTTCCGGGCAAATACCAACGCCGGACATTGAATTACATAATGTACACTTGCTGTTGCACATGAATAAAATATTGCATAATGCAACAAATTTTGATCCGATACAAATTTAATGTAAAAACAACAAAAGGAACGTTACATAATATAAGGCCATCTGCAGACACGTGTTTCGGGATCTATCCCTCGTCAGTACAGCTATGCCTTACATAATTTAAAGATGTTAAAATAAATCAATTAAATTCAAATACAATCAGCAAAATTAAATCAGTTATATTAAATTATTAAATCAAATTAAACTAAATCAATTTAAATTAAATTAATTTAAATAATTTAAATTATTAAATTCGATTAATTCACCAAGTGAATGAATACTGTTTTCTATTCAAATTAATGAAGTGAATTTAAGAACTTGCAAAATGATAATCAGAAGAAAATAAATAAATTATTTTCTTCTACATTTCTTCATACTGTATCAAGAGTTAAATTAAGAATACTTCAAAACGAAAATAATTAAATGTGTTATTTTTACTAATTATGCTCCTTCGTTTGAGGAATCTGTCTCTGACTTGCGTGGCGATGTCTATCAGCTCGGACATGGACATCTTTTCTTCGGAGCTGTCGTCGAATTGCTTGCTCTCCACGAGTTCCTTCAGATTGCTGATCTCTTGCAGCAGGAACGCTATCGCTTCGTTCGGCAGCATTCCGTTCAGCTGGGCCCGCAATTCCGCTTCGCTCTGTTCATCCGAGAGACTTTGCGGCGTGCCTGACGAACTTTGACGACCACTCCTGATCACAAAATTAAATTTATTACAAGGGAAACGGTTTCAATTAGCATTGAGTTCAATTGAACATCACAAAAATCGAACAATCTTGTGTTGGATTTTGTAAGAGTGCACTTTTATGTTTCCATTTTAAAATGGTTAAGTTGGATACGGTTTTTAAATTTGGATTAAAACCGACTTCCATTAATTGACGTAAAATTTGAACAAGTATTATCGCTTTTTCTTTACTTCTTATTTAGAAATATATACAACTAAGTAGTATTATTAATAATAGAAAAACTAAATTTTAAAATGTTTTAAATTTAATTTAAGGATAAATATATATATATATATATATAGATGTATATACAGGGTGGCGCAAAATTCCGATGAAGTCCAATATTTCAGTTATTTAGAAATTTACAAAAACATAATTTGTAGCTACTGTAAAACTTCATATTTTAAACGTAGAATCGAAAATCTTCATAAAAAATATATCATTCCATTTGATACGACACGTGATTATTGAACACCCTTTACATATGAAACTAATTTTAAAATGTGCAGTTTGATAGTAGCTACAAATTACATAGGTAACATTTTTTTTGTATATTTCGTAATAACTGAGATATTGGACTTCATCAGAATCTTGCGCCACCCTGTATATATATATATATATATATATATATATATAAATTCAATGTCCCTTTCTACCCATATGGGTCTAGGGTTTAATTTAAGGATAAAGATAAAATTAAAAAAATACAGATATAGTATAAGAAAATCTATATTTATATCCAATCGATTAATTGAAATAATTCGATCTGTTCGAAGAGTTAAATCAAACTATTCAAATTATTTGAATCAATCGATTGGATCCAGTTGTTCGATCGCTTCGGACGGCTCGATCCGTTATAACAGTTCGATCTGTTTTAATCACTCGATTCACTCAATCAGTTCGACACATTTCGACTATTAAGTTCATCAAATATAGTGCAATTTATTGAAACAGTTCGATCTGCTCCATTAACCCGATCCCTTCAAACATTGCAATCAGTTCGAAGAGTTCGATGTTTCAAAACGATTTGATCCGTTAAAAGAGTGTGAACTGTTCGAACAGCTCGATCCATTAAAACAGTTCGATCTATTCGAATAACTCTATACGTCTAAAGAGTTCGATCTCTTCGAATAACTCGATTAGCTTAAATATATACAGAGAGCTTTTTTTATCAGTATACATTTCCCCTATGTATACCTGCAAAATACGCGAGTCAAACGCATTGATCTATGTGTGTTTAGTTGCCTATAAGACGCAATTGAACACACATATGCCAAATAATCAACTAAACATACACAAATTAATCGGATTAATGCGTTTGACTCGCGTTTTTTGTAGGTATACACTTCTCCTAATGTATACTGCTAAAAAAACCTCTCTGTATATATTTTTTTGATACTCCACTGATTTAAATTTTTCTTTTTTATTTAGGTTAAGCTTTGCTTATTCAGTTATTCCAACCCCCATTTCGGATTTAAATTGCTTACTTTTTCGATTTCGATTTTTTATCAGACTTCTCGGCTTTTTCTGGTTTGTCGCCCTTCTCTGGTTTGTCGGCCTTCTCGGGTTTATCGGCCTTTTCGGCTTTCTCCTTTTCCGCCTTCTCCTTTAATGCCTTCTCGGCCCTTTCGGCTTCGCTGTCGACCTTCGAGGCTTTCGAGCACACCGTGGCGGATGGCAATCGGAAGGGCGGATTCTTGATAAGGTCCTCGACGATGCTGCCCAGTTTGTTCATGCCGATTTCGGCGGCGTCGATGCGCTTCGTCAAGCTCAAAATTTGGAACATGTCCACCACCGGAGTCGACTCCAAATCACTCCTATATATTGTGAAAAAAAAAAATTAAATTAAATAAAAAGAAATTTCAAAATAATTAATCAACAACAATTAAAGAAATAATTATTCTCGCAACTTTTATATTACATAACGTAAGCACTTCAGTGTTTGACTTACATTAAGTAACATTTAATGAAATGTTCAGCCACCATTCATCTAGCGTATGGATAATTAAATTTCATTTAATTTACAATAATAGTGATGGCCATTTCGCTTTTTCGAACCTCATCAGACTAGTATGTTCCATGTGCAATGCCTTGATGAAGGCGGCTGAACGGTGTTATGGTTATATACCCGATATTAATCATAATAATTCAAAGACGACACAAGCGCCACCTTTTGCCTAATTTCAAGTGGCATCTTCAACGATTGGTTGAAGGTTTCATTAAATGTAAATTTCGTTTTCCTTGTTTTCATAAACAGGACAAGTTCGCCTTCCTTTAGTGGACGAAACAATGATTCTCGGTCGTCTACCTTGTAGACCCAAATCGTTGACGATGCCACTTGAAATTAGGCAAAAGGTGGCGCTTGCGTCGTCTTTAATTTATTACATTAAGTAAACATTCAAGTGCTCGACTTACGCAATTTAATGACTTACGTACTAAAACAACGAATCTCGGTCGTCTACCTTACAGACTCAAATCGTTGACGATGCCATTTAAAATTAGGCAATAGATGGCGCTTGTACTATCTTTCCAATTTTATGACTCAATTAATGAAATATAATACAATATAATAATTACTATTACTATAATTATATATTGTTGTAATATTATTTTTTTTTTGCAATTAATTGAACCTTGAATGTCTGACTGCGTCGATGATGCCCATGTTCCCCGGCAGCTCCATCAACTCGTGCACTTTCTCCTTGAGCGTGTTCATCTCGGCCTGCAGGTCGTCCAGGTGCTGCTTGGTGACGGTCAGGTTGCACTTCTGCTGCGACGACTCGTTGGAGCCGACGATGTACACCGCTTCGGAGGTGCGCTCTTTCGTCGAGCCGTCCTTGTTCTTGCGGTTCGCGTCGCCGCCCAAAATCGTCACGTTCAGCGAGGGCCGGCCGCTGGTGGTCTCCTTTTTCAGCAGTTTCTGGAGCCGTTCGGCGTTCGAGCCGTGCAGCTCGACGCTCACGTCCTCCAGATCTAGCTGCTTGACGAGCACGTGGAGGACGGTGTGGAGCAGGTTGAAGTCCACGATTCCATTCTGGAAAGTTCGATTAATCGCAGGGATTACGATTTATAGTTACCTACAAGAGCTACAGATATCTATAGGGTAAATCAAAAAATGATCAATTATGATGAAATACTGCTTCATCTTCTTGAATCCTAATACCCTTACATGTGTCGGACGGGGATGATGGAAATGCTTGTAAAATGCAGTTGAAGTAATGTTGTATTTGAAGTGATGTAAAATAGAAATTTTAGAGAGCAAACTAAAAAAATCACGTAGAAATATCAGTGCAGAAATTGTAAAATTCAGTTATTATTTACCTCTGGCGAATTGATGGTGAGATCCACCATTTGGGTGAGGGGCATATGCAGGAAGGCATCCGTCATTTTCGCGCCCCTTTCGTTTGAAACTGGATAAAAAAATGTGATAAAAATATAATTCGAATTTTGCGTTGCGCTGAACGTCAACACATGTCAAATAATACTAGGTGAATGATGCAAGGCCTCCTAAATTGATAGAGCACTGCTTTCCTCATAATAACACAATGTACTTTACATTTATTTACTAATTAAGGTATATTTTAATTAAATCACTTGGTTTGTTTCACTGTTTTTTTTTAATTTTCCTCCATATATATACACATATTTGCTTTATTTACAACACACTGTCACTATTTATTTGCAACGAGATGTTGAGCACTCGGACGTTCGTGATAGACTGGCCTGCAGCGCCACTAGCGCGTGTGTGTTTTTCGAACTTTCCGGAACTTTCGATGACGTCGCGTTTACAGTCGCGCGCTCCGTGGAACATTCCAGAGTGTTATTTCCTGTTTCTTCTTTCAGTTTCGTTACAATTAATAAGTATAAAATTTTTCAACTGCCTTTTCATCGTACTTTGCACTTGGGAAAAGTGCTGGCCTACATTATCCATAAAAAAAAATCAGAAAAAAAAAATAACGAACTTTGCACTTGGTATACACTGGTTTGATGGCCTTTATTTTCCTTAAAAAAAATCTAAAAAAAAAAATCACGAAGGCTCTTATTGATAGTAGATTATTTACATTTCTGAAAAATTAGTCATTTGCTGTTTAAGCTGAACATATTTGGGATTTCCAAGGGCATTGCATTGAAAAAATCGGCAAATGCCGCTGAGAAACCCCAAACTTGCATCAACACACATACAAAACCCAGCTCATCCTCATCTTGAACACCTCCTGAAGCTAAATTAAGCTCAATATATTATTCCTGCATTCGTATTGAGAAAATAATTCATTCCCTTTCTTTTAAATTAATTCCTTCTTGTTTTCATTTGCAATCAACCCTAGAGGCGTCGATGTAAATCAATCGCTGAAAAAAAGGGAAGCCTTTTATTAATTTCCAACTTTACCGCAAATGACACCGGAGGAATAAATTGCAAACAAAAATACTGGGCGTAATGGAGGTACTGGTAGTAATTATCGGTGGTTCTTCGATGCGCAGCAGCTGCCGGCTTGTTCGGATTAAAATTGCATGCCGATGGTTGTTTATGTTTGCAATAACTTGGGACTTAACAGGCCAGTAGACCTTCACATTACCCACTGTACCGATAAGGCCCAAACCATCGCAAATCCACCGTCCCGGCTACCGTGACTGCTCAAATTGACGCTCATGTTTTTACCTGAAACAGAAAAAAAAGGAACGTTTAATTTTTTTTAATTCATACTCCGAAAGATATTATAATTCTGTTTGTTGTACCAATGAAGGTTAATTGTTTCCACTTTGATTACTTTTTTTTATCTTCCTTTTATTCCAAAAATTCATGTCCGAAAAGTATAATCATTTCTTCACACTTTTCTATTTTATTCCAAATATACATTTCGTATAAATATGGAATAAAATAAAACAAAATGTGACTTCTAACCTATCATCTAGTTTTTTTTTTCACAATAAGACGAAAAAAGAAATAATAGCATTGAAATATTAACAAGATATTAGGAATTGAATTGTCAATGTCCGGCGTGGGTATTTGCCCGGGAAGTAGTTGTTTTAATGTGCATTTGTTTAACGTAAGTCAAAAGTCACAGAGCTAAATGTGGAAATAATTTATTAATGATTTTCAAATCATTCTTATTTAATATATTTAAATAACTGTGACCAAGTGAATGAATACTCTTTTCTATTTGTAAGTTTCACTTGGTTTGTTTTACACGCATTTTTTTTTTATTTTCTACTAGTTTCGGTACATTGCCATTATCAAGAAATGTACCGAAACTTGTGTGTAAAGCAAAACAAGTGAAACTTACTTAACAATTCCTAATGTTACTAAAATGTTTTACCAATGAGACTCAAATTGAAAATATATTAACAAGATATTTCGTAGCGTTATTTCCTTCATCTTTTCCGTTGACAATCCGGTAATTATTACTCCGACATACCAGTACGTCCTGAACTGAAAAACAATCTTTGCCCAACCAAAAGAATTCATTCCAGTCCACAATATTTACTATAAAGAGCATCTCGCGACTGCTAGCTCGTCGGTTGGGAGGAGGAGGTGGAGGAGATCATCTCCCGGATAGCGGCGGATCACTCATGTACCATTCCTCTATGCGCACTGGACGGGAAAGCAATTTGCTGTTCCGATACATATCTTAAATCTTAGATTTCTTCGGTGCACGTACCCGTGGTACGATCGATCTTTGCATCAGCGCGACGAACAGGAGAGAGAGTTACTTATTGACTTTGGAGCGTCTTTCGCTTCTTTTTGTTTCTTTTCTTTCGATGCGCCTAGATAACATCTACGGGCTTTGGTTTCTGATTTCAATTAACCTTATGGCATCACTTCAAAATCAATTAAAAGCTTCTGAAGCGGCTTTCACTCCGACGAAATAAATACTACTACTATTCGACGAGATGGTTTTAGTCGAATATGAAATGATTTTAGTTACTAAGTACGCTGTTTTTTTTTTAATATATAGTTTTTAATTGAATTCACTTGGTTTTGTTTTACAAACAAATTATTTATTTTCATAAATAGAAAAGAGTATTCATTCACTTGATCACAGTTATTTAAATAAATTAAATAAAAATGATTTGAAAATAATTATTAAATTATTTCCATATTTAGCTCTGTGACTTTTGACTTACGTTACGTAAGTACGTTAAACAAATGCACATTAAAACAACTACTTCCCGGGCAAATACCCACGCCGGACAAAAGTCACAGAGCTAAATGTGGAAATAATTTATTAATTATTTTCAAATCATTTTTAAATTAAATTATTTCCACATTTAGCTCTGTGATTTACCTTAAACAATTGCATGTAACGTAATTTTATAAATAATTGAAAAAATGATTATTAAATTTAATTTTAAAGATGTTACATATAAGTTATATAATTTAAAAATAAAATATTTCTATTCTTAAATTGAAAGAAATAGCATAACGTTTGCTTAAAAATATTTCGCTTCGATCAGAAGCAATCGGCGGTGTGGAAATATTCGCACGTTTTGCGCTGTTTAGCAGGTTCGGATTATTATTTCATCGAAAGTATGTTGCGCATCCGACGCTCTTAACGGAACCGGATAATTTGTCTTTCTACGGGCGCACTCGGGATTTTTTTTTTGCGAAGATTTATCGATCAATACACGCCGAGAAATTCCTTTGTTAAATAATGTAAAAGCATTAATGAATTTCATACGGACATATTTAGAATGTCTTCGTGCCTCTAATACGATTAATTGGGAGCGATTGAGAAGAACAATACTGGAGTTGGGCTTTGATATATTACCGTAAATTGTTAAAAATAGAAATAGTTAAAAATATTGTAAACAAAAACAAATTTTAATGAAAATTACTGAAATTATAAACAGAAGTAAATGACAATGAAATTAATTTCATTGTAATTTAAATAACTCCAAATGTGTGAATCATTTTTGTTTCATTTTATTTAATTAAGAAATAAATGAATTCATTCATTTGCCATTATGTTGGCAAAGCAATTGTCGCAGTGTTAACAATAAATTTTAAAATTGTATACAAAAGTGTCTTGTCCTTTAACTATATAAATGTGGACTGCTAGTCCCCCTCGATTTCCCATGTAAACTCTGATTAATATTTGTATCCAAGTGGGAACTCGACTAAGCCCCGCCCCATTGAGTAAAAAGGCGGGAAATTCAAAAACTGATGAGCAGAATGGTCGGGTTCAGGGAACACCGATTTGTGTAGCGCTGCGGCGTTTTTAGTCAAGCAGTAAAGCGTATATTTTTCCGCTGGATCGCTTTTAAAGCCAAATAAAACTTATTTGTAGCGCTAAAACTTGATTCATTGATTATCTCCCATTAAGTTTCATTAATATTTCAATTTCGAAATGGGAACTATTAATAAATCCAGAACAAAATTATTACTGTAAACTTCCTAATAGTATCCAACACTACACTTAACTTATCTATTTCATTCGTACAAAAACATTCCGACGATAAATTAAACTCAACAACAACAAACAAAAAATCGCCCGAGCGACCAACGCCCAGGAGAAGACATTAAAAGCAGAAATTTTGCGCAACACGCCGACGCCGTACTTAATTAACCGTAATAACCGATACGTTTCCACAGTCCAGACATTAAATGTTAAAGTGCGAAAAGCGCGCGGGGATTTCAAGAGCCGTTCGTTCGGAAAGCGCTCTTGCGAAAAGCCGCGTTTTAATTACGGGCGAAACACTTGTCATTATCATTATGTTAACGAGCTTCCGTTTCAGATGTAATTGGATTCCGCCTCCGTTTTTTTTATCCTCCCGCGGTTAATCGTTGACACGTACAAAATGGGACCGATTCCAGGTATGTAGTTTTCCGTTTACACGCGATGTCGCGTCGACCGACGTGAGCCGTGGAATTAAAGTCGTCTTCAATTCGAACGTCTGCAATTATCGGATTAGTCTTGAAATACAATGAAGTAATGCGCACTTAATTTTTCATTTATAATTAGAACTTGAGAATTAAAATTGTATTTTATTAATTTACAACAATACATTTTATTACAGTTTTTTTTTCAATTGTATTCACTAAATACAATATGATCGAGAAAAATTCTCCTCTAGCGTGTTTCGCTTTTCTTTTTTTATAAAAAATATATATATAATCCTTGGAAAAAAGCCAAAAAAGGTATAAATAATTGTGATTATTTTAATTTTTCAACATAATATTATTTCCTCTCGCATTTTTTTTACGCAGTTTTCTGCCTTTTCTCAAGGACTTATTGAACGACCCTCGTATAATTAATTTTTAAAATAAAATGTATTATATCAACAACAAATTCAATTTTAATAAATAAATAATAATAATAATAAGTTAATAATAAAATGTAAAAAATGTGAGGTGAAATAAGATTATGTTAATGTGTATATATATATCTATAATCCAATACCAGGGTTGTTTAATAAGTCCTTAGAAAAAAAAGCCAAAAAAAAAAGATATAAATAATAAAAAATCTTCTAAATAAAATGTATTATATTCAATTTTGACTTAATTTTAAAGTGAATAAGAAAGTGTACAAAAAATGTGAAGTGAAATAAAATTATGTTAATCTATCTATACTCCAATACGAGGGTTGTTCAATAAGTCCTTGGAAAGACGCAAAAAAACAGTGTAAAAAATTGTGATTATTATATTTTTCCAACATAATTTTATTTCATCTCACAATTTTTATACTGTTTTTTGTCATTTTTCAAGGACTTATTGAACAACCCTCGTATTAAAAATCATTAAAATAAAATGTATTGTATTAACAAGAAATTTAATTTTAATAAATAAATAATAATAATAATTGAATAATAAAATGTAAAAAATATGAGGTGAAATAAGATTATGTTAATGTATATATATATCTATAATCCAATACCAGGATTGTTCAATAAGTTCTTGGAAAAAAATAAAAAAAAGATATATATAATTAAAAATCTTTAAAATAAAATGTATTATATTCAATTTTGACTTTATTTTAAAGTGAATAACAAAGTGTACAAATATGTGAAGTGAAATAAAATTACGTTAATCTATCTATACCCCAATACGAGGGTTGTTCAATAAGTCCTTAGAAAGAAACAAAAAAACAGTGCAAAAAATTGTGATTATTTTATTTTTTTCAACAGAATATTATTTCATCTCACAATTTTTACACTGTTTTTTGCCTTTTCCAAGGACTTAATAAACGACCCTCGCATTAAAAATCTTGAAAATCAAGTGTATTATTTTAACAACAAATTCAATTTTGACTTTTTTTAAAGTGAATAATAAAATGTAAAAAAAATGTGAGGTGAAATAAAATTATGTTAATCTATCTATAATCTAATACGAGGGTTGTTCAATAAGTCCTTGGCAAGAAGCAAAAAAACAGTGCAAAAAATTGTGATTATTTTATTTTTTCAACAGAATCTTATTTCATCTCACAATTTTTACACTGTTTTTTGCCTTTTTCTTTCTTTCTTACTCTTATCCTCTTTTATCCGTATTGGGTGGCAAGGTTGCCTTTTTCTAGATACTTAATAAACGACCCTCGTATTAAAAATCTTGAAAAGCAAATGTATTATTTTTAACAACAAATTCAATTTTGACTTTCTTTTCTAAGTGAATAATAAATTGTAAAAAATGTGAGATGAAAAAAATTATATTAATCCATCTATAATCAAATACGAGGGTTGTTTAATAAGTCCTTGGCAGGAAGAAAAAAACAGTGCAAAAATTGTGATTATATTATTTTTTCAACAGAATATTATTTCATCTCACAATTTTTACACTGTTTTTTTGCCTTTTTCTTTCTTTTTTAATCTTATCCTCTTTTACCCGTATTGGGTGTCGAGGTTGCTTTTTTCTAAGGACTTAATAAACGACCATCGTATTAAATATCTTGAAAATAAAATGTATTATTTTTTAATAACAAATTCAATTTTGACTTTTTTTCTAAGTGAATAATAAAGGGTAAAAAATGTGAGGTGAAATAGAATTATGTTAATCTATCTATAATCTAATACGAGGGTTGTTCAATAAGTCCTTGACAGGAAGCAAAAAACAGTGCAAAAAATTGTGATTATTTTATTTTTTCAACAGAATATTATTTCATCTCGCAATTTTTACACTGTTTTTTTGTAGTCCAAGGACTTATTAAACAACCCTCGTATTAGAATATTTTTCAAAATGAAATTTGTTACATTAACAACAAACACATGTATTTTTTTTTTCATTGTGAATAAAAGACAGCACGCAGAGGCTACAATGGTATTAACAATAATAACTACAGCACAAAACATTTCAGGACGAAGAAACGGCGTGTCGCAACTGCACCTCGTAACGCGATATTCCCGGAATCCTTCCGGATCTCGCGGCGTGGGCGCGACGTGATTAATCCGAACCGTTTCTGTCCGTTTTCGGCGGAGATCGGCAGATTGGCGTGGTAAACTGTAAACACCGGTGTAATTCAATCCTAAATATGGCGCTATTAACCAAAGCCGTTCGACACGGAAACGGGTATGCTTTTTCACGCCTGGTGAAAAGAAGTATTGTTGTTGGAAACGTTGGAGATTCTTGTAAATTTCCATTCCTACTAAAACTCTCCTTGTGTTAATAGAAATACCGACCCAAATTGTAATTAATTTAAGTAGCATATTCTATCTACTTAAATTAATTACAATTTTAAGGCAGAGCTCTACTGACGAGGCATAGATCCCGAAACGCGTGTCTGCAGATCTGTTTTGCTCTTTACATTAAATTTTCTCGAATCAAATATATACAAACATCTTTATTCCCAAAGAATACATACGTATATAATTTAATATACAATAAATGAAACAATTTAAAACAAATATATATTCTTAAGAGAAACGGCTATCGACCAGAGGTTTTTCGGCTTGTCTTTATCTAGTTCCTGTCGTTGATTAAACCGTCACGATTGCTAACTGTCTATATATCTCGTCCTGCTAAATTTTATGAAATAATTGAATTCGTGGTTAGTATTGGGTGTTTTGGAAATATGTTTTGGGCTCGTCTCGAATAAAAAAATGTTGCATTTTGCAACATGTTATTGATATGCAACAGCAAGTGTCCATTACATAATTCAATATCTGGTGGTGTATTTTCCCGAAAATTAGTTGTTTTAATGTACATTTGTTTATAAAAGTACTTGCCAGTTGTCTTAAACGGTAGATGGTGGTCGTTGAATGAGATTAATTTCATTCAACAACCAATTGAATTAATTTCTAAATCAATAAATTAATATTGAAATGAATTTACATTAAATCTTTCATTTATTACAACTAACGTAGTTGATTTAATTTCAATTTTAATTTTTTGATTTAGAAATTAATTCAATTCGTGGTTGAATGAAATTAATTTCATATTTTATTTTTCATTTACATATTTTATTAGTTTATTATTTTATTGATATGCAGTAGCATGTGTACATTATGTAATTCATTGTCTGGCGGGGTATTTGCCCGAGAAGTAGTTGTTTTAATTAATTTCATTCAACCACCATCATCTAGCATTTACATAACTGTTAGCTAAATTTGCTAAAAAAATTAGTTTTTTTGTATTGTTGTTAATTAATGTGTATCTCTAATAAAGATTTTCATTAGAGATGCAAAATTTGTTGTTTACAAATTGAAAATTGAATGAACGCGAAATGCGCTTCGGTGCCGGACCGCGCACGACGGGCGTGACATTTGCCCGATAAGAATGCGGTCGCGCATAAAACCGGACGGCCAAATGGAAACACACGCCGCACTCGCGAAAAGAGAGAATATATATATAAAGTGAGCTAAAAAAGAAAAAAAAAGAGGAAAAATCGCGCGAATGGGAAATTTATGCGTCGCTCGCACCGCGAATAATTAATAACGGCACACGATAAGTGTAAATTATTGATCGCCGATTTATTTGAGCGACCTTTTAATTTATATTTATCGCTAGAAAGTGTAGCGATATTATGCGCGAAATGTCACCGCACCATTTGCTCGATGTAGATGGACTTTTTTTTTTAGTTATTGTTGTCATTAAATGGGCATGGATTTGAAATTAATTGGAATTGGAGATTGCGGAATTGAAATGATCTATGGTTTCACAATTAAAACACTTTTTATTCCTTACTTCACTTTTATTTTATTTTTTATATACGTTAGATGTATATTTCGAGTGCCAAGCACTCATTATCCATAACTTAGTTATGGATAATGAGTAAGGAATAAAAAGTGTTTTAATTGTGATTAACTAACTTCACATAACTCAAATTTAAACAATTAATGATCTATGGTTTGTCAGCTCTTTTTGTAGCGTTGTTGTATTTTTTTACATTTAAATCCATCATAAAACATTATATACGATGGCACTTATAAATTAATCAAAAGATGGAGCTTTATGCTATCTTTAAAATTATATGATAACATGAATACAGTTGAAAAAAAATCAACACTTACTTGCTTGTGAACGATATAACTTCAAATGTGCATTTGTTTAAAGTACGTAACGTAAGTCAAAGTGTCACTGAGCTAAATGTAGAAATAATTTATTAATTATTTTCAAATCATTTTTATTTAATTTATTATTTTATTGATATGCAGCAGTATGTGTACATTATGTAATTCGCTGTCTGGCGAGGTATTTGCCCGAGAAGTAGTTGTTTTAATATACATTTGTTTTAAAGTACTTACGCAACGTAAGTCGAAATGTCACAGAGCTAAATGTGGAAATAATTTATTAATTATTTTCAAATAATTTTTACCAAGTGAATAAAAACTCTTTAATTTTAATACACTAAAGTAAATTAAAATAAAAGGAATTTGAAAATAATTAATTATTATTTAATTATTTTCCTATTAGTTATTCCCACATTTTTTACTTACGTTCCGATATGATAAAGTTCACGAACAAGAAGGAAATCGAATTATTGAAAATTCGCACAGCCAAATTTAAATGACATAAATCGATCGGAAATAATGTTTTTCGTCCAAAATAAATGTCGCACGTTTTTTCTAACACCTTCAAGAGTCGTTATAATTTTTTTCAGATTTTTTCTGAAGAATAAAAAAATCATCGAAATTTGAATATTTTCCCTTCTAAAAGTGGATTTTCGAGAAAAATCCAAAACTCGCGGATTAATTTCAAATTATACCAGAATGTTCCTAATGAATTGTAGTATTTATAGTGTAAATTTAAGCAATATGGGGTAAATGGTTTTAGTGTAGCATACGTTTAAAATGGGCTTTTTAAAAAGTAGTGAAAAATTGCCCAACTTTAGAAATTTTTGTAGGCAAGCATAAATATACGATTTTAATGAGTTTTACGGTGAAATGTAGATAAATCCTTCCTGAATTGAATTTTTCAAGTTTCATAACTCTAACATATCTGTAAATAAAGTTATGTTATTTTAATGAACATTACGTCGAGAAGCGTCGATCGGCGCGTCTCGTTTAAACCGTTCCCATAAGACCCAATGTAAATGAGAATCATCAATTTAAATAATCTTAATAAACTGGAAATATATTTTTCTCGTCTAAAATAATTATCCCATGTTATTTCTAACACCTTTAAGAGTCTTTGTGATTTTTTTCAAAATTTTTCGGAAGAAAAAAAATCATCGAAATTTCAATATTTTCAATGGAAAAAGTGGATTTTCGCGAAAAATCTAAAACTCGCGGAATTACTTAAAATTATACCAAAATGTTCCTAATGAATTGTAGTATTGATTGTGAAAATTTAAGCGATAGGGAACTAATCGTTTTTGTATAGCAGGCGTTTAAAATGGGCCTTTGAAAAAGTAGTGAAAAAATTGTCCAACTTTGGAAATTTTTGTAGACAAGCATAAATGTACGATTTTAATGAGTTTTACCGTGAAATGTAGATAAATCCTTCCTGAATTGTATTTTTCAAGTTTCATAACTCTAACATATCTGTAAATAAAGTTATATTATTTTAATGAACATCGCGTCGAAAAGCGTCGATCGGCGCGTCTCGTTTAAATCGCTCCCATAAGACCCAATGTAAATGGAAATCATTAATTTAAATGACTTTAATGAACCGGAAATATTTTTTTTTGTATAAAATAAATATTCCACGTTTTTTCTAAAACCTTCAAGAGTGTTTGTGATTTTTTTCAAAATTTTTCGGAAGAAAAAAAAAAATCATCGAAATTTCAATATTTTGATGAAAAAAGTGGATTTTCGCGAAAAATCTAAAACTCGCGGAATTACTTCAAATTATACCAAAATGTCCCTAATGAATTGTAGTATTGATTGTGTAAATTTAAGCGATAGAGAACAAATCGTTTTTGTATAGCAGGCGTTTAAAATGGGACTTTGAAAAAGTAGTGAAAAAATTGTTCAACTTTGAAAATTTTTGTAGACAAGCATAAATGTACGATTTTAATGAATTTTACGGTGAAATATAGATAAATCATTTCTGAATTGTATTCTTAAAGTTTCATAACTCTAACACATCTGTGAATAAAGTTATGTTATTTTCATTAACATCACGTCTAAAAGCGTCGATCGGCGCGTCTCGTTTAAACCGTTCCCATAAGACCCAATGTAAATGGGAATCACCAATTTAAATGACCTTAATGAACCCAACCATCGCAGAATAGAGTAACTTACCCTAACCTAAGCTGCATTAACACTAACATAACCTTAGCATCGAAACATTGCAGTGTGAAAATATTATGTAATAATGTCTTAACCCAGCCTAATTTTATTTTATTATAATTTTAAGTTTTTCTACGATTTACTAATTAATTATTATTTAATTATTTTCCTATTAGTTATTTCGACTTTTATTTTAATTTTAAGTTTTTCTACGAATTTCGAATTCTCCACTATTTTTTCTTTTTTTTTTTCATTGATAATATTCGAATTTGGTATTTTTTGCAAGTGGTATTGCTTCAATAAAAACAAGTCATAGTAGTCACTGATAAGAATTAAAAGATGCTAACCATTGCTCTAAGTTTATCCAATGCGTGTGTGAAGACGGCTTCAGGCAATTACTTGAATTATTTTTCTCTGCTCAATAATAATAATATATATTCACTGAATTATTGTTATTATTATTTATTTTAATTGAGCAGATAAAATAATTCTGGAATCGGTTGTTTTCTTTCTTACTCGAGATGCAAGAAAATGTAAGCAATTTCCTCCCTGATCACCCGACGAACACAAAATTGCAATTTACCGCCGATTAAAGACTTGCATACCGAAAATTCCGCGGTCCCAATTAAAACACAGATTACAACAGGAAAGGCATATCTTGCGCCCGCATGGACGGCACGAAAGAAAACGGCGCAATTAGACTCTCAACGTGTTAATTGGCGGTGAGTTAATTATGAAACCGTTTTCGACTTTCGCGCACATTTTAATTGCGCGGGGATATTCAACGACGACGACGACAACAACGGGCTCGGTTTACCCGGCAATAACAATGTGTTTAATAGTTCGAAATGCAAACGACAACGCCACTCGCCGATTACAATAACATTCCGGCGAGGGATTTCGCTCGGAATCCGCGGCATTCGGAACGGCGGTGGGATTTTTGTGCGGCACGATGGAACGTTACGCATGCAAATCGGTTTGAAATTGAAAACTTTTTAAAATTGTTCAATCTAAATATTTAATTCAACAACAATGATTCTCGGTCGTCTACCTTGTAGACCCAAATCGTTGACGATGCCACTTGAAATTAGGCAAAAGGTGGCGCTTGCGTCGTCTTTAATTTATTATGAACAAAAAATGTATCATAATAAATTAAAGACGATGCAAGCGCCACATTTTGCTTAAATCATTAAATGTAAAAAAAATATTTTGGATTTAAAACTTCATTTAGTTAATTTTTAAATCATCATCATTTTACTTACCTGCCTGATGATGCCACTGTGTCGGCGAAACAATTGTAGAATTGTCTGCAATATTGTTTTGTGAAACTTAAAAAAAAAACTCTGTTTTATTTACAAATAGTTTATTTTTAGATAATCTTTATCTCTGTATTTGTGATAATATAAGAGTCTTCGCGAGGATGGAAACGTCTTGTTTTTAAAGCGAGCAGAGAAAAATAATGTTTTTCGCTTATTTTTCACTGCTGTCCAAATCTTCTCTTGTTCATTCGAGGCAGTGAAAATAAAAAATACGCGAATAAATTATTTTTTCTCTTCATCCACTACCTTTGGTTGTTTAAAAAGAAACGAGACGTTTCCATCCTCGCGACTTCCAAATTAAAAAAAAAATTAAATAAAATTCTGACTGTATAAATGCAACGTACAATACTATTAATGATCCCCGGGCTTTAAAATAAATTAAATCGTTGTTGTTGGCCGGGCGAGAGCCGTTTGATTAATTAAGTACAAGCGCGGCTTATCCTGAATCTCCTTAGTAGCCGTGTTTACCGAAGGACAAAAGGCTACCAATGCAATGCATCCGCCCGGAGATAATATATTATCCGCCCGTAGAGGATTTTTATTAATGGTGGAAACCGGCGACGTTAATTTATGAAATTATCATAATTACCGCGCGGCGCGTTGACAATGATAAACGCGCCGATAAACCGGGAATGTAATTACACCGGGGATTATTCCCCACTGTTTTTTTCTCTCTTCTTCGTCGTTTATTTACTCTCTACGGTTTAGGAAAAGCGAAATAATGGCAATTTGCCGGAGATTTCTCGTAGCGTTTTCAGCCAATCAGCGCGCGTGGAATTCCTGTGATGTTTTGCTCCGGAGAAATTCACCACACGCAAATAATGAATGTGTTCAAAATAAAAATAAATAAAAACAAACAACAGAGAATAAGTATTAGCAATTCTAAATTAGAATTAAGTGTAAAATAAATAACCGAAACAACCTATATATTATTACGAAACTTAAATCCTGGAAAGGAAGAATCGGCACCTCTTCAATGGGATGATTCCTTAGTTTGTCTGGCAACTCTATTTTTATTTCGCCCTCTTTAATTGGGGATATTTTTTTAATTTGTCGTTTGAGCTGGATTACATGACGATTCTAACTGGGTGCCTTAAAGAAAAAGTCAGGCTTCTATCTCGGCTACATCTTCAACAAAATGATTCTTTAGTCTGTTTAGCAACTCTCTTCTTCTCCTCTCGTTTTTTTTTTCAACCAAATGTACGTAATTTGTGAATTTCGGTGTTGGAGACGAAATAGGGGAAGCCTGGCTATAATATTTTCTGAGGTGCTGATTCTCTTCTTGGTGTTAATACCTTCCTCCTCATATTCTGTAGAGAACCGATTCCAGGATGGATAATCTATTCCTGTGAGAGATTGAGCTGATCTCCCTCGACAGGCTGTGCAGCGTCTTTAGTCGTTTCCTGGCTTCTTACGTGTTGTGAAAACGTTAGATTCCTATTCATTGCGATCCATTGAATCAATCTTTTATTTTCATTAGAAATGTAATTCCGATTATAAACCGGCCGTTATTAATTATCATTTAGTCCGAATAAATCACGCTGGCCTTTTTATGGCCGTCGCAGTATCGAGCAAAAGCTCTGTCTGGAGCTGTTTAGTGGCCGGTCACACTAAGAAGGTCCGTCACGTCCGCCGCGACGACACTCCGCTGAATATAAACGATTGGGCCAATTAAAGTCCTCCTGCTGGGACCCGTCTTAATTAGCGATTTAACTTTATTCACCAATAAAACGTTAATCATTCGCCCGGTCCATATAAGTCCGGGGCTCGGATGGCTCGTACTTCAACGGGAATTTATCAGCCAGCGCTAATGGCACAAAACAAATCTCTGCCCGTCCGTCCGTCCGTCAGTGGCCGTTCGCGTATTCAAGGCACACACACCACTCAAACGGCGACTGTCTGCTTGCTTAGACTAAAAGATTTCACCAATAAAAATAAATTTAGAAAAAAAAAACACACACACAAAATGAAAAAGAATAACATTAACTAAAGAAATAGTTGTGTTGTAGACTTTCTTTTTGTAAATTAAGCAACTGAAGATAAATTTAGACAAATAAGAACTCTTGAACATTCACCAATTAAATTTTGCGAATCTTCAGGATAGTTTAAATTCATGACAAGGTCAAATATAATTATTTGGAATTTATTTTCAATGCATACAAAATACACACTTGAAGACGTTTCCATTCTTGCGAATTCCAATTCCTTCTAAAACAATCTGTTTTGGAAACTCCGTTTGAAAAATAGATACAATTTAAAAACAAATGTAATAGAGTTATATTGAAATCGCGAAGGAGACAATTCCATTCTTGTGATGTCCATTTTCTTTTAAAACTAATTGTTCTGGAAACTTCCTGTGAAAAATAGATACATTCAATTTAAAAGAAAAACGTAACAGTTGTAATTAACTATACGATTCTAAAATAGAATTATATATAAATTGCGAGAAATAAAAAAAAAATAAACGTTTCCATCCTCGCGATTATACTTAGTGTGAAAAATATACAGACTCAATTAAAAGAAACTTAATATTATTTAATAATTATTTTGAATTTATTTTCAGTGCAATTCTGCATACAAAACACACATTTGAATTCTTACGAATTCCATTTCCTCCTAAAACAATCTGTTTTGGAAACTCCGTTTGAAAAATAGGTACACTCAATTAAAAAAAAACAACTTAATATGTTTAATGAAGTATAAGATTCTGTAATAGAATTATATTAATTCTATATTAGATATATAGAATCGCGTATATCGCGATGAAGACGTTTCCATCCTCGTGATGCCCATTTTCTTTTAAAACTAACTGTTCTGGAAATGGAAGCTCTTGAAAAATAAATACATACAATTTAAAAGAAAAACTTAACAGTTGTAATTAACTATACGATTCTAAAATAGAATTATATGGAAATTGTGAGGAATATAAAAATAATCGTTTCCATCCTCGCGATTATACTTAGTATGAAAAATATACAGACTCAATTAAAAGAATCCTCGCGATTATACTTAGTGTGAAAAATAGACAGACTCAATTAAAAGAAACTTAACATGTATAATTAAATATAAGGTTTCATAATAGGATTATTTTGAATTTATTTCCAATGCAATTCTGTATACAAAACACAAATTTGAAGACGTTTCCATTCTTGCGAATTCCATTTTTTTTCTTCTAAAACAATTTGTTCTGGAAACTCCGTGAGAAAAATAGATACAAATTTTCTTAAAAAAATGATATGTATAATGAAATATAACATTCTGTAATAGAATTATATTGAAATCGCGAAGGAGACGTTTCTATTCTTGTGATATCCATTTTATTTTAAAACTAACTGTTCTGGAAACTTGCTGTGAAAAACGTATACATACAATTTAAAAGAAAAACTTAACAGTTTTAATGCTAAAATAGAATTATATGGAAATTGAGGGGAATAAAAAAAATACGTTTCCTTCCTCGCGATTTACAATGTTTTCGAAACTTAGTACGAAAAATAGATAGACTGAATTAAAAAAAACTTAATATGTATAATGTTCCATAATATATTTGATATATATTTTGAATATAATTTTGCACATAAATCGCACATATATGAAGACGTTTCCATTCTTGCGAATCCTATTTTCTTTTAAAACAATCAATTCTAGAAACTTCTTGTGAAAAATAGATTCACAAAATTAAAAGAAAATTTAGAATGTATAAATTCTATGAAAGAATTAAATGGACTTCGCGAGGAATGGAAATATAAATAGGTTTCCATTCTCGGGATTTTCAATTTTAATTAAAGCAACTTTTTCCGACAACTTTGCGTAAAAAAAAAAACTATAAGATTCTATAATAATAACAATAATTCATGAAAATTGCGAGGAATAGAAACGTGATAACGTTTCCATCCTTCTTGTGAAAAATAGATTCTCACAATTAAAAAAAAAATTAATACATATATTCTATATATAGAGAAGTCCTAAGTGGTTCAGATAAAATGAGATAAAAGTGGGAATATTCAACTTAATTGGGACAATAAACAAAATGAGAAAAATCTTTCGGGATAGGAGTAAAATAATAGAATTACGTGGAAATCGTGGGGAATGGAAAAATGGTACGTTTCCATCCTCGCGATTTATAATGTTCTGGAAACGTATGAAAAAGTCAATTAAAAAAGTGTATTCTAGTGTCTGGCGGGGTAGATGCTAGGGAAGTAGTTGTCTATAAAACTTACAGTATAAGTAATTTTTTGTAGTTGGAAAGAGGGATTTAGCAAATGTGTGGATCATCTTTGTTTCATTTTATAAAAAAAACAACAACCAAATATGTATAATGAAATATAAGAATTCATTATTGAATTATATATAGTTAGTTATAGTTAAAAATAGTTGGAAAAAGGGATTGATCGAATTTTATTGATCATTGCCAGAAATTTTCATTGTTTATTTTCATTTAATTTAAATAACTGCAAATGTGTGGATCATCTTTATTTCATTTAATTTAAAAAAAACAACAAGTAAATATGTATAATCAAATATAAGATTTCATTATTGATTTATATAAAATACAGAAGGAATTTTTCAAGCTTCTTGGATCTTTACGCCAGTTATATATATTCTAACTGGCGTGAACATCCATAAATATAAAATAATAATATATATAACTTGCGTAAAAATCCAAGAAACTTGAAAAATTCCTGCTTTTATAGTATTTTATATAATCCAATAATGAAATCTTATATTTCATTATACATATTTGGTTGTTGTTGTTTTTTTTTATAGTATAAGGATTATTTTAAATACAATTTTGCATAAAAAACACACACACATCAATTACAAACTGAAACAACCACACCGGACTCAACCAGCGGGAATAATTATAAAATTCAATTACACGTTATAAACGTCCGCGATTAAACTCCCTAATTACCCGAGAAATGATTATAATTTAAAACCGGCACGACCAAGAAAACGCAAAAATTACACCCAATGGAATTCCCCCGCACACACAAATGCACGCTTATTCATAAACACAGGCGGTTTTGCTCACAAGAATTTCGCCAACCTTTCCGTACGTACATTCACGAGAGAACAGGTGCGCGTAATTATTTTCAGGAAGCAGTAAATTTTAATTAAAATTAATACGAATACTTGTTTATTTATTATTTAAATAAATTATGTACGCACGCGGCGCGCACGCAGGAATATTTTCCGCGGGTTTTCTTCCACGCTCAATGGCCAATTAGTAAACGCCACCGCGGTTTGGATCATGTTTCTATCATCGCGTACCATTCATTAATTATTGAACGTATTCAGTGAAACAGGAGAAAAAAAAAATAGAATGAAATGGGAGGGCGAAACCCTTCTAGATAAAATATTTCGCCTTTCCAAGCATGTCTAGTTAAAATTTACGAAGGTGCGCAAATTGATGTAAAGATCATTGATTTTGAAATTAAATAAAATGAATCATAATAAATTAACACAAATTCAATTCAGCCGCCTTTTTTAAGGCATTGCACATAATGCGCCATCTTCTGCCTAATTGTTAAGTGGCATCGTCAATAATTTGGATATGAATGATGGTTGAATATTTTATTAAATAATTAATTATAAATAAATAATAACAGGAACTAAGTAAAATACAGTTTTGTCAAGATGCGTAGTGACGTCATAACGAAATGGCATCGTCAATAGTTTGGATCTGACGAGGACCGAAAGACCGACATGACCATACGCTAGATGAATGGTGATTGAACATTTTATTAAATGATTAATTATTGAAAAAACTAATAATAATAACAAGAAGTGAAATATATTCCTGTCAAGATGCGTAGTGACGTCATGGCGAAATTCTCACACTTTTAAAAAGAATGCTGTTGATAATGTTGACAAGTTATGAATTCATCTCTTCAGTTCGCATTATTATTATATTTAATAATTTTTATTTATTTTGTTGTCCCTCTTTTTTTAATTTATCCTATATTCTCTCTTTTTGATCTAGATTAGGGGTTATCCAGACCGTTGACAGTCGTGATCGAAAGTCTCTCTTTTTTCTTCTTCGTCGACCATCGCGGCGGTGGAGTTACGAAGAGAAAAAAAAGGCGAATCACGCAAAAATGACGCAATAATGATCGAGAGATGATCGTCGCTGATATTCCGCGCCCGACCATCGTTCATATTCGCATGATCTGGCACGGAAACGTTGTCAATTCCACGGAGCATTGAAATCCCGCAACAGTTTTTCGGTTTCGCTCCGGAGGATACGACAAATCCCGGCGAGCGCACGGTTTACCACAAGCAAAAAAAAAGAAAAGAAAGAAACATAACATTTAATATATAAATACTGATTTATATATTAAAAAATATGTTTATTTTTAGCTTTGAATGTTTTATTACGGTAACGCTCTGAATGTATATAATAAGGCATTTATTTATTTATTTTATTTTAATAAAATCCATGCTAATGCATTTATTAAAAAAATATTTCATCCTCGTGAAAAGAAGGATGCGAATGCTGTAAAAAAAATCAGCAAAAGCTGGCACTATTTATAAGTATCTGAAAGCGTCTTCACTGAAGTTCAAACTTATTTAGAATTTGATAATAAAAAAAAAACATGTATAACGGAGTATAAGCCTCCGCAATTGAATATTATTTAGAATTTTAACTTGCCAGGAACGCTACACATCTTTTGCAAAGTAGAAAATAATTTATTAATTAATTAATTTCAAGTTAAATTAAAGACGACGCAAGCGCCACCTTTTGCCTAATTTCAAGTGGCATAGTCAACGATTTGGGTCTACAAGGTAGACGACCGAGAATCATTGTTTCGTCCACTAAAGGAAGGCGAATTTGTCCTGTTTATGGAAACAGGAATGTAATTTCAAGTTTTTTTATTTAATTTATTTAAATAGCTGTGACAAAGTGAATAAATCCTTTTTTCTATTATTAATTACAATCAATTAAACAAATAATCCGAATACCAAAAAAAAAGCGCAACTTTTACACTATATTTAATTTTCACCTCTCCTTTGCTTTTTTTCTCTTGCAAGAATGTCGATATTAAACTCGTTCATTTTTTTTTTCTTCTTTCTCGTCAATGGAAATCTATAATTAAGTAATTCCAAACGAAAACCGTGTAATTTTCCCCGCGCACTAAAAATACACACAGACTGTATAAATTATATCATCTCCTTCTTTGCGGAGTTTGCAATTAAGATCGTAATTAATGCAGATAAGAGCATAACGTCTATTCCGTGGACAATTTGCATAATGAATTTTTCCCGCGTGCGGCTATTAAATTTCTGTTTTCATGCCGGTCAATTAAAACAGGGAAAGAGAGAATAATGAGCTGAAAAAAAAAAAAGAATAACTGATTTTCAGGTAATTATTCGTGTAATTGGAATGGAATTAAAATTAAATAAAAATTATTTGAAAATAATTAATAAATTATTTTCACATTTAGCTCTGTGACTTTTGACTTACGTTGAACAAATGCACATTAAAATTATTTAAAAAAATGTATTTTGTTGTTTGTTTGTTCTCTTTATTCACATAATATATAAAAATGTTATCCGTAATCATCGATTTTGGGAGATAATTAAATTCAGGGATCAATCAATCTATATCACAGTAGCTAAAGAGGAAATAATTTATTAATTAATTATTTTCGAGTTCTTTTTATTTACTTTAACTGGGGCAAAGTGAATAAATTCGTTTTTCTATTATTAAATCAAAAACTTCCGAAATTTGTGAAGAAAGGTTAAAAGTGTTTTAATTAAAAGTTATCACCATTTTCTCATTACTCACACAATTCCAATCTTTCGATGCTTTTAAAAGTATCATTTTAATAAGGTATTTTTATTTAGATTAAACACTTTTCTGGTATCACGTATACAGCTTATTTTGTGACTTATTTCGACCTATACGGTCATTTTCAAAATAATACAAAAAATAAATGTTAAATTAAAAAAAAATATCGTATGGATTTAAATATAAGATCGTAATAAGAAAGTAATGGCTTTAACCATGCAATATAATTTAATTTGTTGTTCGTTGCTCTTTGAAATTTGATAGACCGAAATAACCACCACGTGTCATTCTAATTGTAAATAATGGTGGTTGAAAAACAAAATTATTTATTTATTTATTTACGGAAGTCCATTTACATTTATAATGCCGATTCGACTTATGGCTAGTTAATCTAAAACTAAACTAAAAGTAAATTACATATAATAAATAAAAAAATAAAAAAAATAAATCAATTGAAGCTATAAATACAATGTAAACAAAGAGGAACATTTATTAACTATAATTAATTAATTTATTGAATGATGATTTGATTAAATTTTTATATATACAAAAATAAAAAGAAATATTTTATTATATCCAATTATTATTATTGCGATCATTTTACAACACTCGCGTCCATTTATTTTAATACTCCAAAACGGGTTTCTGGTCTCACTTTAATCAGCCAGTTAAATTAATTTATACTATTATAAACAACTTTAACAGGCTCTCAATTATAGAAAAGGTACTTTCTTTTGGTATCCCAGTTTGTTTATGCGTCTCGCATTTCAGCGCAGGTATATCTAATCAGCGCCGGCTTGATTTTAACAAGAAGGAAAAAAAAAAAAACGTCGCGTTCGATGATTTACAATAAATCGATGTAATTGCCCATAATTTATATTTTAACATTACTATAAATTAGAGTTAATGGCTTTTAAATTAACCGGCGGGTAATATAAACGCGCACAGTAGTCGATATAATAAATCAATTAAGTAAAAAAAAACAACAACAACAACGATGTACAGGGGGAAAAAATGGTCGGGATGATGGTGATGATTACGAGGAGGAGATTCGCTGCGAGTGTGTAAATCATTCGCGGTGGCTTTCGAGTTTTATGCACTCGCGAGAGTCAATAAATTTCGCGATGGATTTGCGAGTGAACTTTTATTGCTTTATAACGTGAATAAATTGGGTTATAAATGTGTTCTAATTAATTAAAAAAACAACTGAACGTAATTATAATTGCTCAACAAATTTTCTTAGTAAACACAATTATTACTATTAAATGAATGGCGGCAAAAGATTGCGTAGTGTGGTATCGTTTCCAATAATTGGGTTGATAAGAAATTAATTTCAGTTTTATAGGATGAAATAAAATTTTTTATAGATAAAATAGACTTCAATCCATTTTTCTGGAAATTTGTGAATTCAATTCCATTTTGCTCGAATATACCATATTTCCGGCAACTTTTTGAGCTTCTGAATTCAAGTCCATTTTGCTCGAGCATAGACTGATCTTTTGCTATCTTTCCGGCAACTTCATGTACCAGTGAATTCAAGTCCATATTGCTCGAGAATAGACTGACCTTTTGCCATCTTTTCGGCAACTTTATGAACCTGTGAATTCAAATACATTTTGCTCGAGCATAGACTGACCTTTTGCCATCATTTCGGCAACTTCATGAGCTTCTGAGTTCAAGTCCATTTTGCTCGAGCATAGACTGACCTTTTGACATCTTTTCGGCAACTTTATGAACCTGTGAATTCAAGTCCATTTTGCTCGAGCATAGACTGACCTTTTGCTAACTTTCCGGCAACTTTATGAACCTGTGAATTCAAGTCCATTTTGCTCGAGCATAGACTGACCTTTTGCCATCTTTTCGGCAACTTCATGAGCTTCTGAATTCAAGTCCATTTTGCTCGAGCATAGACTGACCTTTTGCCATTTTCCGGCAACTTCATGAGCTTCTGAATTCAAGTCTATTTTGCTCGAGCATAGACTGACCTTTTGCCATCTTTTCGGCAACTTCTTGAGCTTCTGAATTCAAGTCCATTTTGCTCGTGCATAGACTAACTTTTTGCCATCTTTCCGGCAACTTCATGAGCTTCTGAATTCAAGTCCATTTTGCTCGAGCATAGACTGACCTTTTGCTATCTTTTCGGCAACTTCATGAACCTGTGAATTCAAGTCCATTTTGCTCGAGCATAGACTGACCTTTCGCTATCTTTTCGGCAACTTCATGAACCTGTGAATTCAAGTAGATTTTTCTCGAGCATAGACTGACTTTTTACCATCTTTCCGGCAACTTCATGAGCTTCTGAATTCAAGTCCATTTTGCTCGAGCATAGACTGACTTTTTGCCATCTTTCCGGCAACTTCATGAGCTTCTGAATTCAAGTCCATTTTTTTCAAACATAGACTGACTTTTTGCCATTTTTCCGGCAACTTCATGAACCTGTGAATTCAAGTCCATTTTGCTCCATTATTCTTTCTGTAAATTCGGGTTTATGAAGTTGCTAGAAAGAACTTGGTTATTAAAATACTAAGAAAATAAATTAAATGGATAACACCAGTTGTTTAAAGCAGATGAATGGTTGTCGAACAATTCATGTAATTAATTTAGTTTCCTCGTTTCACAAACAATTCAAATTTAATGGTAATAAACGAAATGAAAAAAATATTGTATGCATGTAAATTTTTAAAGAAACACCTGCTTGCTTTACATTTATTCAAAATGAGACCAGGTACGCTCGGAATATCGCGATGACATTGCCGACGTAATACTTAGTCCTCGCATTATCTCTTGAATTCAATCGGTATTGAGCCCACATACCAAGGCATTGTGTTCCTCATTTTTTCCCCATCTCTCTCTTTCTCTTATTTCCTTTCAGTTTTCCATCTTCCTCCCCGCCATCACCCGTTTCGCCTCCGCAATCGCAGGTGTTCCGAGCGCGCTAAATCCCGTGCGCGTTTCGCTTATTTATTCTTTTATGCTAATCCCGAAAAACCCCCCATCGAACGACCATCATGACTGTCGCTAATCCACTTCTCCCACACGGGAATGACTGGAAAAAGAAAATAGAAGAGAGAGAGAGGAGGAAAAATATGGTGGAAACAAAAAGAAGAAAAAAAGGGGGATCGGTTTTTAAAAGAGAGCAGGCGCGCGTTATGTATAATTCATAACGTGAGGTTTTTGATTCACGTCTATGACGACCAAAAGAAATATATAGTTATTGCCTTCGAGCAGGCAATGATGCTGGCGCCCGTTGTGTGTGTTTGTGAGAGGGTTTTTCTTTCGCGGATGCACGCACATCTCGCATTCGGTTTGCTTTATGGACGAAAGCCGGCACTAAATTCATTTCAAACAAAACACCAAACGGGAGATAAAACGGCCAGAGCCATACTTGAGGAATTTATTAAGAGTGTTTGAGCGTGTGTTTCCGTGTGCATGTGTGCGGGGGCCGGTCTTAACAGCATTTGCATCCGATTACTCGACGCGCGGCTTTACCGCAAACTGAAAAGGGCACCATTTGCATTTTATTCCGTTTCGACATTTCCTCCGTTTAAAAGGGGGGCGCTTTTCTAAATTATTCAGACATGCTGTCCGTTTAACTGGAGTAAAGGATAAGGAAGGAAAAAAGTGGCCTGGGTTCGCTTGTTTTCGCATATCTTAACATTTCGATAGACGTTTCATTGAAATGATTGCACAAACTAAATAATTAAAATAGTCCACTTTACAAATACATACATTCCGGATTTCTAAAGTATATTTATTGCTTTCTCCATCATATTAAATGTGTTTGCCATTAGGGTTTAATAATTGTTGACGGTCTTTCGAAACATGCATTCAAAAAATTAATTAATATATGCTTTCCTTCCGCTTATACCCAATATTATTGGGCTGAAAGAAATCAATTCCGGTTTTGTAGAATGAAATAAATCTCCGTTTTTAAAGAAAGAATAAACTTCAAATCATCATCTCTCTCGAGAACTGACCTTCTGCCATCTTTCTAGAAACTTCATGAACCTCAATTCGCAGGAACTTTATTCAGTTTTTTACGATGAATAAAACTCATTTTTTTATAAAAATAATGGACCAATCCATTTTGCTCGATGACTGACCTTTTTGCCATCTTTCCGGCAACTTCATGAACCTGTGAATTCAAGTCCATATTGCTCGAGCATAAACTGACCTTTTGCCATCTTTCCGGCAACTTCATGAACCTTTGAATTCAAGTCCATTTTGCTCGAGCATAAACTGACCTTTTGCCATCTTTCCGGCAACTTCATGAACCTTTGAATTCAAGTTCATTTTGCTCGAGCATAAACAGACCTTTTGCCATCTTTCCGGCAACTTCATGAACCTTTGAATTCAAGTTCATTTTGCCCGAGCATAAACTGACCTTTTGCCATCTTTCCGGCAACTTCATTAACCTTTGAATTCAAATTCATTTTGCTCGAGCATAAACTGATCTTTTGCCATTTTTCCGGCAACTTCATGAACCTTTGAATTCAAGTCCATTTTGCTCGAGCATAAACTGGCCTTTTGCCATCTTTTCGGCAACTTCATGAACCTTTGAATTCAAGTCCACTTTGCTCGATGACTGACCTTTTGCCATCTTTTTGGCAACTTCACAAACCTGCAAATTCATGTTCATAAAGTTGCTGGAAAGATAATAATGTATGGAGGATTATCCAAAAATATTTTCCTGAACTGAATTCAAAGGTTCATGAGGTTGCCAGAAAGGACATGGTTCAGTGTTTGCTTGTTTATTAAACAATTTTAAAAGTATATACAGGTAATGTTAAAAAAAGTACAATACATAAACCTATAACATTTTACAGAAATATTTCATTTAAAATATTGATCGAAAATTATTTTTTTTTCCAACTACCGCACAAAGTGATTTATCGATCCACTTATCGGCCCTTTCGAGAATAATCATCAAATCACAAATTACCATTGCAACGCGAAGAAAGGATTATTTTTTTCTCCTTCTTCCACGGAACGCAGTTGGAGTTATTAATTTTCACTTTAAAACAAGACGAAGAAAAGAAGGCGATCCTTTCTTCGCGTTACGATGGTGAACGGTGGATTTTGTGAAGCCGCTTGTAATTTTCTGGAAGGCATTTAATCCGACCGATGAATTATTGATGAGGATCGGTTCTTTTGCGGAGGGTCCGGAGATAATTTAATGAAGCACTGGCGATTCTGTCAGCGTCGGCGATTTGCATCTAAATTAACATCAATTAATGATGGATTTCCTGTTCGGCGCTATCTAAATCATGAGAATGCGAAGGAAACCCGGAGGAGTCTTTCTCTACCGAGAAATCGCCACGGCGTGTTCGATGGGAAATTCTGCTTTTGCCTCTCCTTCTTCTTCGCCTTATTCTTCTTCGTTTCTTTTTTCTGTTTTTTTTTTAATTTCGAGATAATAAAATCTGCATAAATGTTGTGGGCTGATTTTATGTCCTTATTGATACATTTGCTTAATAAATCAATTTAAAAATATATTTTCATTTTAAATGCAATTTTAAACAATGAGACGGTTTTACTACTTACAATTATGACTTAAACTTCACTTTTATACTTTCCATTTATGGATTTTGAAAATAACTTGAAGAAGAGTATTGATTTGATATCGTATATCTCTGTGGTGTAGTTGGTAATGCATTCGGCTAGAAATTGAGGGACATGGGTTCAAATCCCATCAGAGGTGTTTTTTTTCCCACTTTATTTAATTAATTTAAATTATATCTGAATTGCTATACAGTAAATTTTTGATAAAAAAATAAATCAATCAAATAAAAATAAATATGTACCGACATTTTTATTTATTGATTTATTTTTTTATCAAAAAAAGAATTCTCATGATATTTAAATATTATCACACAAAGAGAAAAAAAAATAGAGAGAACAACTATCCATTCTGTTGTATTGTATAATTAACGAGCGTGCATAGTTTATAGCCGTTGAGGAGGTGTCTGAATAATGGCCTTCGCTAATCGATCGTTGACTTAAACTGGTCTAAAATGGTTGTAAGTAGTAATGGAGTTGTCGAGGCGAGGTGTCAATATCTCAAATAGTCGTTGGGTGGTTAAAGAGCGTTGAACCATAACTTAGCGACACACACACACACAAAGAGAGGTGTTTGTGAATGTATGCGCGTTCAGTGTTTCCACACTGCGACTAATTAGTGCGAAAAACGCCGATACTTATAAGTATAAAACACTTGATTTGTTCCACAAATTACTTTTTATTTATTTGTATTTAATCTCTCCCTGAAATATTCCGCTCGTAAAAAAAGGGACGCGAATGGCGTGGAATTTTTTTCACACGCCAGCGAAATTACATCGGTTAATGAGCCCGCTTTTAGCTTTTACAACCTAATCAATGTTGAGCACTTGCAATATCCTCAATGATTGAAGCCACGTAAATGTGGACGTGCCATAACGCTAATATCCTTTTACACACACACACACACACACAACTTTATAAATCCATTTGAGTAAAACGTGATTGCGAGCGGAATTAAAACGAGTCCAATGTAATATCATACCACTTAATCCGCGCTTCATTTTTGCACGCCCCTGATTAAGAAAGCTTTATTTGATCGGCGACGGTTCGAATGGCTTAACTTAAAAGCTTACACTTAGCGACACACGGACGTTAATGATTGAGGTGCTTTAATTCCGACTATTTTATTCTCGGGGAATTAATTGGGCTTTTGGATTTAATATTTTATGTCGCTAAATTAAGATTCTTACCAATCGAATTATCCTTAATTTTTGTAGTAAAATCTATTAATTGAAGTATACATAAAAAATCACGAAAATCATTGGTAATTCGATAGGTAAGAATTATCCGTGGAAATTTCACTGAAAATTTACACCCAAAACAGTAAAAACTCTTCACTTTATTTAATTTAACAATATTTACCTCCTTCATAATTGGCAACTTTATAAAAAATGGCTTAAGAATGTGCTTTAGGAAGTAGATAGAGGGTCAAGGCACTACAAGGGCGGAAATATCACAGGAAACTCACACGGAAGGGCGAGATTTTCACCCAAAACAGTAAACACTCTTCACTTTATTTAATTTAACAATATTTACCTCCTTCACAATTGGCAACTTTATAAAAAATGGCTTAAGAATGTGCTTTAGGAATTAGATACAGGGTCAAGGCACTACAAAGGCGGAAATATCACTGGAAACTCACACGGAAGGACGAGATTTTCACAGAAAACAGTAAAATACGAAAATCATGTGTAATTTTATAGGTGCGAATTATCCACGATTTTCACGAATAAACTCTAGTGGTTGAAATACAAGTGAAAAATCAAGAAATACACATGTTTTTCATGATTTCTTACATTACCTATCGTTTTTGTGAAAAAAATTATTGATCGTAGCACAATTGAGAAATCACAGAAATCATGGGTGTTTCGATAATTAAGAATTATCCATGATTGTTGTGGAAAACTGTATTAATTGAAGCACACATGATTTTTGAGGAACTGCAAGGGCGGAAATGTCACGGAAGGAGAAGATTTCCACAGAAAATAGTAAACACTATTTACTATTTTTTTATTCAACCTTCTTCATAGTTGTCAATTTTATAAAAAAATGTGTTTTTAGGAAGTAGAAGATGGGTCAAGGCACTGCAAGGGCGGAAATATCACATTAAACTCACACGAAAGGACGAGATTTTCACACAAAACAGTAAACACTCTTCACTTTTTTTTAATTTAACAATATTTGCCTTCTTCACAATTGACAATTTTATAGAAAAATCGCTTGCAAATGTGCTTAAGGAAGTAGACGAAGGGTCAATGCACTTCAAGGGCGGAAATACAACTCTGTCTTACACAATTTCAAGGGTTCTCATAAACAGAACAAGTTCGCCTTCCTTTAGTGGACGAAACAACGATTTTCGGTCATCTACTTTGTAGACCCCAATCATTGACGGTACCACATGAAATTAGGCAATAGATGGCGTTTGCGTCGTCTTTCATTTATCATGAAAAATAAATAAAGTAAACAAAAGTTGACATTACTTTCCCTTCACGATAAATTACTTTACATGCATCGACTGCAGCGTTTACAAACGCACGGATTAATACCCTTAATATATATTCAGCTATTCCCGCTCGGAGATATTTATGTCGGGTCATCCGCGTCGCGACATCTCAGGAACTAATGCGGAGAAAGAACCGGAGGGGCCCGGAGGAGGATAATGGACGCACTCGCGGAGCGCGTAGAACGAATTGATGGGAGAAACATTCGTCGCTCGACGCGACAGATTTAAATGAGCCGCACACGCGGCTCTTTTTCCGTAAATTACGGACGAACGTCATGCGGCTACCTCGCTCAGTAAATCGCGTCCTCCGTGGGATAAAGGAAACAAACGAAAAACGCGAAATGGAGAGAAGAGAGCGTCCTGATTTTAATTAGCTTTGACGGATTTCTGCTAATACGTCATGGGCTCTCGATGGGAGGAGGAAGTCGTTATTGGGTTTGATGGTTGGTTAAGTGGATTGTTGTTCCTATTCATTCACTCCGTCGAAGAGCAGGAAGTTCAAATTAGAGATGGTTATAAGATTGATAATTGTTTTGTAATAAAAAAAAACGACAGAAGCGGCAATAGTAAAAATGAAATTTTGGAAAAAACTCAGGATATCTGAAACACTTATTTTTTTTAAGATCTGCAAAACAAATGAGTATCAAACTTACATTGAACACGAAAGAACAAGAACCATTATTTCATGAAACAAGCAAAAACATATTAATATTTTACATTTGTGTGAGAAGAGAAGTGAATCTTTTCTATGTGAAATTATCGTTATCAACCAGAAAACTTATTTTCTATATGAGAAGAGAATGGAAGTTTAATTTTTCTACATGTTCTAGGTTTCATGCTGAAAACCTCTTTTCTCTTTGAGAAGAGAATGATTAACTTTTTTACGTGAAATTCCCCAAAAAAAAAGCTTTTAAAATATCAACGGATTCCACAAATAACCGCATTCAATCCTCCGATATCGAAATGTATTCAACCTATGATAAAAGCGACAGAGGAAAAAATGCATAGAAGCCACCGTTGTCGCACGTCAGACATTCCAAAAAAAAAAGATCCGATTATTCCCACAGATACGCCCGTGAGGCATTCCGTTATGCTTCAAGTCACATCACATGCTCACATACAAGATGCAAGGACGGCGATAAGTCGGAGGAGAGATGAGAGACCCCGGCTCAGAGGAGCGAGCCGCCAAGAGAAATTCAATCACTTCTTGTTTGTTTCTTTTCTTTTTTTTTCGCCGGTCAATATTTGATACGCATCGGGAATGTTCCCCAACTGTAATTCAATAATTGTAATGATCAAAAAAAGAAATAAAGAATTAATGCGATTGATTTGTGTTGATTGATTTAATTTGCGAGAAGTAGTGTATTATGCACAAGTGGATTATAACGGTTATAAATCACGAAAAGCATAGTTTGTGGAATGAATTATAGGCGAGTGATGTAATTTGTCTGAGTGGTTTATGGTTGACAGATTCGACTTCAATTGAAAATTTATATAAATAAAAAAAAACAAGCTAAAAAACATTGCAGGACTAATAATTATGAAGTATTTTAATTAATATATTAATTAATAAAAAAAAATTGTATATTGTCGTAATTTGTAATTTGCCTTTTTTTATACATGTTTTGTAATGTTTTTAGAGCGTCACACTTTTCTTATAAAATTTTTAATATGTAATTATAATTGTAACTTGGAAATGGAGATTCCGTTAATAAAGTAAATTGAAATTGAAAATACTTCATAATTATTACATAAAAAAATGTTTCACCACGGGATAAGTGAGCATTTAATTCAGAACTGCAGGGCTAATTTAACTACATCGATCGCTTAATTAAACCCCAAACAAAAAGATAATGTCAATTTTGTGGACTTGCTACACCGTCCGCCCCCTCCCCCCCCCTCAAGGGTAATCCGAATTAGAGTTATTTTTGACTTGATCCACAGTTTTGATTCTAATTGAAAAAAATCATAAAAAAAATAGAAATTGTTACAGAGCTTACTCAACTACATCTATCGCTTAAATAAACACAAAACAGTAAGATAATATCAATTGTTTGAACTTGATACACCCTACAACCCCTCGACGGTACTCTCAATTTAAGTTTCTTTCAACTGGGGCAACAGACTCCACTAAAATAATAATAATAATAATAAAAACAAAAAACTACTAAAGTGCTAATTTACGTTACATAAATAGCTTAACTAAATACCAAAGAGTAAGATAATGTAAATTGTGTGTACTTGATACACTTGATCCCACCTTTCCAGAGCACTCTCAATTTGGGTTATTTTCGAACGAGTCGACAGATTTGACTGCAATTGAAAAATTCTAAAAAAAATCAAAAACTGCCAAAAGATTAATTTAACCTACACGGATCGCTTAAAGAAACTCCACAGCCTAAGAAAATATTAATTGTTTGTGCCTTACACATCTTTCGGCCCGTTCAGGGTACCCCCAATTACGTTGATTTTTGGAATTGTTCACAGTTTTAACTCTAATTTAAAAAAAATCTAAAAAAAAAATAGAAATCTCTACAGAGCTAAAATGACTACATGGATTGCTTTATTAAGCTCCAAACAATAAGACAAAATCATTAGTTTGAACTTGACACACCCTACAACCCCTCCACGGTACCCTTAATTTGGGTTATTTTTAACTGAGGTAACAGATTTTATTCAAATTAAAAAAAAAAAATCTGCTGAAGTGCTGATTTACCCCACATAAATAGCTTAACTTAACACCAAAGAGTAAGATAATGTAAATTGTTTGTACTTGATACATCCTCCCACCCCTCCAGGTCAACCTCAATTTGTGTAATTTTCGAATGAGTCGACAGATTTGACTGCAATAGAAAAATTCTAAAAAAATCAAAAATTAATAACAACAATGGTTAAACTCTAAACTATAAGATAATATCAATTGTTTGTGCCTTACACACTTTTCAACCCCTTCAGAGCAACCCCAATTTCGTTTAATTCCGGCGTTTTCGACAGTTTTGATTTTGATTAAAAAAATGTGAATTAATTTGAAAACAGCTGTAGAGGAAAATCCAGGGGCAGTCGATTCTTTTAGTTGTGAGCCACTGGAGTACCGATAGCTGGAAGAAGTGTTATTTTTCTCCACCAGAGGGATGAATAAATTAAAGACGACGCAAGCGTCACCTTTTGCCTAATTGACTGAACGTTTCCTTAAATCAGAGGGATGAAGTTGAACCTTTTGATGTGAGATGGCGCTAGACTTCTGACAACTCATTAGTAATAAAAGAATAGAACATACAAAATATATTGACGGGATAAAGAGCCGGTAACAACAATAATAATCACAAGGAAGCAATTATTAAATGACAATCCCGGCGAATCCACCATAAATGATTCCAAATATGAAATATATTAGTTTTTTTCGCTTCACGATTCTTAATGTAGTAACTCAAGTAGAGTTACGTGAAGGTTTATATCACTTATTTGAAAAACAGTCATATTCCTTTCTTAACTTTTTTATTTTTTATTGCTATATGTACATAGTACCCGGAATGTATATATATAGCAATAAAAAATAAAAAGTGAAGAAGGGAATATAACCGTGTTTTCAATTAAGTTCACGATTCTATTCTGTTATATTTTTACTCCTATTCCGAAAGATATTCTCATTTTGTTTGTTGTCCCAATCAGGTTGATTGTTTCCACTTTTGTCTCTTTTTACCTGAACCACTTCTGACTTCCCTGCTATAATTAAGAAATAAACAATATATTGCAGAAATAAATTAAACCACAGGATATCAATATAAATTCTGTAAATGCATAAATAAAGTAGTTTGTAAATATTTTTTTTAATAATTACTGATAGAATTGTTTCAACACGAAATAGCAATAAAAAAGCAATCAAATGAAAATGCTATTATTTTTTTTTTAAATTAATTTCTCACTTATTCCGTAGGGAAATATTTTTATGTAATAATTAGGATGTATTTAAATTAAGATACTTGGTTATTCGTTTCACTATTATTATATTTAAATTCAAACTAGTTTCCACGAGTGATCATTATTAAAGCATTAACTAAATGTAAAAACCTACCGATACCTCGACACCCAATACGGGTAAAAGAGGATAAGATTAAGAAAGAAAGAAAGAAAAACATACCGATACATTTTTTATTTTCATTATTCCTCACAATATATATATTTTTTTAATTAAACAATGATTAATGCCGGTAATTTGTATAAAAATCAACTCGCCGTAATTAAAACCGGCTACCTCAGCAGCGGCTCATCCCGAATATTATTAATCGCCTCGAATTAACGCGTGTAATAGCTCAATCCGGAGAATTTCAATACGCGTCGGATTTTTATGTAAATCCGAAAGACGGACAAAAAAATAATTACCTCCATCTTTCTCTACGTATTCAATCCCAAGGTTTAAATTGAATACGAAATAGAGAATAAAAAAATAAATGAAAAACGAAACGGTAATTGTAGATAACGAGTGTTCCAGGAGTTAGCTTCTTCTCTCTATCTGCTGATTAGTTTCGGTTGATCGGGCCCAGCAGCAACAGCGGAGCGGAGCGTACACTGCTGCGTCTGGTTTATTATTCAGGAATTTCAGCGTGATGGCACGGTGTTCCGTAACATGTGTTAATGGGATATTTTAATTTAAAGTAATAAGGAACTGTTATAATAAAAAATGTATATATATATATATATACACACACAATATTTCTTTAATGACTTCCTCTCTTAATAATTTATGAATCGTTTAGAAAATAATTCATAAAAAAATATAATTAACTCAATTTTGAATTATTTTGATAATGGGCTTTAAATTTTCGACTAGTTTCGGGTTTAAAGATATTCAATTTCTATGTGTTCTAACAATAGAATAAATTGTTATTTTTTTAATAATCTATTCATATTTATTATATATAATAAGAAAATAAAATCATCAGGACTGTTCGGCTAGCTAGAACAGATTTTTCTTTAACTTCATAATTTTTATCTTTATATCAAAATTGAAAATGAACCACGAAGTGAACATTTTCAATCAGTGAATCATTTTTTCGATTAAAATTATTACATAGATGGAAAAAACGCGAAAAGTGATAGAAAAGAGATTATTTTGGGGGAAATTAAACGGCCCATATTATTTCCAGTATCACAATTTTTTTCAAATTTTTTTGGAAGAAAAAAATGTTCATCGAAATTTGATAAAATTCCATATGTATGGAAAAAAGTGAAATTTCGGCAAAAATCTCCAAATGTCTTCAAAATATACCAAAATATAGCTGAAGAATGGGAGAATAATCTGTGAGAAATTTAGTCCCAACAAAAATTTAGTTTTCGATCAGCACCCTCGCAAAGTTGACCTTTGTAAATTGAGCAGAAATTTTATAGAAATTTGCGATTTTAGTATGGCGCTCATAAACTCTCAAAGAAGATGAGTATAAGTGGAAATATAGCTGCATTATTTAGGAATCAAACCCTGAAATCCTCGTTCTTTTATCTTTTCTGTGAAGCTTGTTACCTTGGTCTAAACGTGGGCCCGTCTGAAATGCTCAATTGGTGGGCCTCCTCTAAACAGTTCCCATAAGGCCCCATGTTAAATTCATGAGAAGATTTAAGTGGCTGAAAGTGGATGAAAATAATTATTTTTGGGGAAAATAAATGGTCCACGCTCATTCTAGCATCACAGAGGGGCTTGGTGATTTTTTTATTTTTTTTTTTAAGAAAAATTTCCATCGAAATTTGAAAAAATCAAAAGCATTATGTTTGGAAAAAAGTGAAATTTCGGCAAAAGTACAAAAATCTCCAAATGTCTTCAAAATATACCAAAATATAGCTAAAGAATGGAAGAATAACCTGTGAGAAATTTAGTCCCAACAAAAATTTAGTTTTCGATCAGCACCCTCACAAAGTTGACCTTTGCAAATTGAGCAGAAATTTTATAGAAATTTGCGATTTTAGTATGGCGCTCATAAACGCTCAAAGAAGATGAGCATATGTGGAAATATAGCTACATTATTTAGGAATCAAACCCTGAAAACCTCGTTCTTTTATCTTTTCTGTGAAGCTTGCTACCTTGGTCTAAACGTGGGCCCGTCTGAAATGCTCAATTCGTGTGCCTCCTCCAAACAGTTCCCATAAGGCAGAAAGACGAAGTAGATCAAGAATTAAATTACAGCTTCAGACTTTAACACTGAAGAAGAAAGCTTGGAACGTAACGCAGAAATTAAATCAACTCTACAGATTTTAATAAAGGGTGTCAAACAAGGTAGCGCAAGGAATAAATTAACATTGTCAGTTGTTGAATTGTGAAAATCTCGCGCTATTTAAAGAAAGAGCAAAACAATTTAAGTGGAGTTCGCTCTTTTTTTTTGGTAACAAATCTCACTAACAAGAACGTAGGTTTAAATTGCGACAATTAAACAACCTAAGCCGGCGTTACAAATAACGAACGCAACTTAAATGTCAGCGGGCATTAAGAGCGCGCACATATTAATAAGCCACGGCTACGGACGGACGGACGGAATTGTCTCCGACAGGTGGCGTAAACCCACTCGAGAAAGCGCCTCATTACAAGCGGCCTTCTGTCCTCTGGGAGCTTTTGTCCGTCGGTCACTCGATTGTTCTCCGCCGAGAGAACACCACTCTGTTCCTAATATGATGCGGAAACAAACAATGGAGAAATGGAGGGCGGGGAGGAAGGAAGGGTGCTCGAGACGAGCGGCCGTTTTGAGTTTGGAGTGTGTAAACAGCGTATGTGCTCACTTGGGATGCGTGTTGTGTTGGTATTGTCTCCTTTGTTTACACGCTCGTAAATGTGTGTCTGATTTAAATTGATTTTCATTAAAGAATAATAATATATATAAATACAATACAATACATTTTATATAATATTCTTACTAAATAGCTACCATCCCTCTTTCAGCCATATATTATATATTTTGACGGAATTTCTATATTCGGTGCATATTTTGTTGTTTTATCTTTCTTTCTTAATCTTATCTTCTTTTACCCGTATTGGGTGTCGACGTTTGTTGTTTTATAAGGTAGTTTAATGGAAATAAAGAATAATTATATAAAAAATCTTTTATGAACCTTCAAAAATGTTTCACCAAGTGTTAAGTGAGAAATTAATCAAATATATATAGAAAATCTTTATAAATAGAAAACAGTATTCAAATCATTTTTATTTAATATAGAAAATCTTTATTCAGAGTATTATTCTTCTGGTGCCATCTGCTACCGTAGGTTGGATATCATTACTATTTTCGTCTTATTTACAGCTGCTAGAAAAGTTCTATGGAACTGCATTTAACGCAGTCCCTTAAATTCCACAACCACGAATTTCTCCTTGCACCGATATTCCTTGTCCCTTCTGTATATATAATATATATACAGGGAGGTTTTTTTATCAGTATACATTAGAGGAAGTGCATACCTGCAAAAATTCGAGTTAAACGCATTGAACCGATTAATGTGTGTATGTTTAGTTGATTATTTGGCATATGTGTGTTCAGTTGAGTGTTATAGGCAACCAAACATACATACATCAATGCGTTTGACTCGCCTATTTTGTAGGTATACATAGGGGAAATGTATACTGATAAAAAAGCTCTCTGTATATAATATATGTATATATATAATTAATAAAAGGTTGGCAAAAAAACATAGTAATTCAGGGTAAGCTGAGTTCAATCTAAGATATCAATTAGTTGCCGAAAACTTGTGTGTCTATTTTATATTTAGTACGTAAATGAAAATAATTGCATACAAGTCTTCGCCAAATAATTTAATTTCTAGCATTGAACTTGACACCCCTTAAAGTGATTAAACAAAATAAAAAACTGATTACTGGGACGACTTGCTTGGGTTTCAGTTGAGTGAAGATTTTTCAAAATACTTATGGGATAGAAAGTTGCCGATTGAAGCATTGGATAGAGAAATATTGTAGCTATACCTAACATGAAAACTCATTATTGTAAAATATTTACGGCCACCGTAAAAAAATCACAAAATCGAAACACACTTTTTCAAGATTTTACAAGTTGCCACTTTGAGTGCCTGCTGTTTAAAAACTATTTATTTCCTGAAAGTGAAATTAACACAGTTTATTCTCCTATTAATTCTGAACATTTTGGTATAATTTGAAGTTATTTCAAGATTTTTATTTTTTTTGGGCCAATTTTGCATGGAAACGGTTAAAGTAAAGTCGGTCTCATCGATTCTGGTGGGTAAGGTTTCGCTTCGGTGGGGATTATTTAATTCACGTACGTGATAGAAAGCTGCGGATCGAAGCATTAGATAGAGAAATGTTGCAGCTATACTCCACATAAAAACTTATTGATGGAAATTATTTACGGCAACCACAAAAAAATCACAAAATCAAAATATATTTCTTCAAGAATTTATAAGTGATGACTTTGAGAGTCTGTACTTCAAAAATTACGTATTTTCTGGTCATGAAATTAACACTCCTTACTCTCCCATTCATTATGAACATTTTGGTAAAATTTGAAGTTATTCGGAGATTTTCAAATTTTTCGCGAAATTTGAGATTTTTCCATGCATATACCTTAATAAAAACGCGATTTTCGACAAAAAATAAATTTTCTCGAAAAAATTTGAAAAAATCTCACAACACCTTGACTTTAAAAGGAAAAGCGTGGGCTAGTTATTTTTTAAGAAATAAATAATTTACAATATTTTAAATGCAAGTCAATATTGACGGCCAAATTTACATGGAGCTTTATAGGAACCGTAAAAGTAAGGATGTAGGGTTTCAGTTGAATGAAGATTTCTCAATATAAGTATGAGATAGAAAATTGCGGATTAATCCATTAGATACAGAAATATTGCAGCTATAATTCGTATAAAATATTATTTATGTATCTCTTTTGTGGTTGTCACAAAATAATCACAAAGTCGAAAAATATTTCTTAATGAATTTACATGTGATCACTTTGATTGTGTGTCAGTCAAAAACTATTTATTTCATGAGTGTAAAATTAACACAGATTATTGTCCCATTCATTCTGAACATTTTGATATAATTTGAAGTTTTTCTAAGAATTTTATTTTTTCGCCAAATTTTGCATGGGAACGGTTAAAGTGAAGTCGGTCTGATCGATTCTAGTGTGTAAGGTTTCGCTTCGGTGGGGATTATTTAATTCACGTATGTGATAGAAAGCTGCGGATTGAAGCATTAGATAGAGAAATCTTGCAGCTATACTCCACGTAAAAACTTATTAATGGAAATTATTTATGGCAACCAGAAAAAAATCACAAAATCAAAATATTTTTTTTTTTCAAGAATTTATAAGTTATCACTTTGAGAGTCTGCAGTTCAAAAACTATGTATTTCCTGGGCATGGAATTAACACTGCTCATTCTCCCATTCATTCTGAACATTTTGGTATAATTTTAAGTTATTTGGAGATTTTCGGATTTTTCGTGAAATTTGAGATTTTTTTATATAAAAATGCGATTTTCGATGAAAAATAAATTTGCCAGAAAAAATCTGAAAAAGATCTCACAACACCTTGACTTAAAGAAAAAAAGCGTAGGCTATTTATTTTTCAAGAAAAGAATAATTTATCCTATTTTAAATGCAAGTCAATATCGACAGCCAATTTTACATGGAGCCTTATAGAAACCATTAAATGAAGGACGGTCTGATTCACAGTAACGAGTAGGGTTTCAGTTGAATGAAGATTTCTCAATTAAAAAATGGAATAGAAAATTGCCGATTAAAGCATTAGATAGAGGAATATTGTAGCTATACTTGGTATAAAATCTCATTTATGTGTATCGTTGATAGTTGTCACAAAATAATCACAAAATCGAAAAATATTTCTTTATGAATTTACAAGTGGCCACTTTGAGTGCCTGCCAGTCAAAAGCTATTTATTTTCTGAGTATAAAATTAACATAGATTATTGTCCCATTCATTCTGAACATTTTGATATAATTTTAAGTTATTTGGAGATTTTCTGATTTTTCGTGAAATTTGAGATTTTTCCTTAATAAAAATGCGATTTTCGACGAAAAATAAATGTGCCCGAAAAAAATCTTAAAAATTACTACAATACCTTGACATTAAAGGGAAAATAGGGATTTTTATTTTGTATGAAAAAATAAAGTAAATTACTCTATTTAGGTTCCTTTTAAATAGGAGTTCATTATAAACACAGAAACCTACAAAATTCGACAAAGCCAAAAAAAAAAATATGGGGACACTAATTTTAGCCATTAATATTTTGTTACTCGTATACAATTATATTTATTTATTCGTACAAAATTAAAAATAGACATTATTTCTCCATCATGTACACCATGTGATGAATAAGAAACAAAATAAAGATAAATAATTTCTATTACAATGAAATTAAACAAGGAAAATTTTCTGGCAATGATCAATAAAATTCGATCAATCCCTTTTCCAACTGCAAATACTTACACTGTAAGTTTTACAAACATCTATAGCTGCAAATGTGTGAATCATCTTTGTTTCAATTCATTTTATTTAATAAATAATTTCATTCACTTGTGGGAATCAATGCTAACAGCACTACGCCTATGTTGTAGACACGTTTCACACCCTTTTCTCTCATTAACAAAGTCTGCGGTAGTAATTGCGTTACATCAAATCAAATAATTTTGAACATCTGTGCTTATTCCATTCCACACCCACAAAAAAGAAAATCTTCAAGCATTAACCCGCTCGATAAAAATTCCGGAATTATTACGGAAACGCTCCGTTTCGAAACATCAAACATCAATTTCCACGGTGGATTTACAACGCAAAGATGGCGATTAGCGTGTAGACATGCGTTTAATGTAATTACCGTGTACGGTAAGCGTTTAAGTGGCCATTCGCTCCGAAACCCCCCGTCGTTTTACAATGACACATGCCCACCATAAAAACCATACCGTTCCGCACAGGAAAAAAGGCGACCAAGAGAGAAAAACAAAGTTTAACGACTGTTAATGAACCATATCTGGGTATTTTATTTAAATTGTTATTTCTTAATAAATAAATATTTGCAATTTATTTTAATAATGGATATTTTTATGAGGATACTCCTAAGATTAACATGAGTAGAGAAATCATGGAGGAAGTGAGTCAATTAGATTTCGAGCTGAGATCTATAATGGTCATATCTGTACATATAATAAGGGTTTTAATTGAAGATAGCCCTAAATACCGTTTATGTCATCATTTTTTAGTAATGAATATTTTTATAAGGCTAGTTCTAGAAGTAACTACAATAGAGAAATCAGGGAGGGAGGCAGTCAGGTAGATTTCGAGCTGAGATTTATAATTGTTATATTTATAAATACATTGACGATTTTATTTAATTGAATATAGCCTGCCCTGTGTCCTCATTTTTTAAGTAATGGATAGTTCTATGAGTATCTAAATTAAAGAAATGAGGAGGGGATGCATATTTCGAGCTGAGACTTATCATTAAATATTTATTAATAAATCAAACACTTACTTAATTCCTTATTTTAAAGTTCTATGAGTATCTAGAGTAGAGAAATGAGAAGGGAATGCATATTTCGAGCTGAAATTTATCATTAAATATCTATTAATAAATCAAACACTTACTTAATTCCTTACTTTAAAGCGCGAAGTAAGGAATAAACCAAATGTTTGATTTATTGATTTACAACTCTAACCTAATACATTAAATATTTATTATTTCAATTAATAAAAAGAAAACATTTTTTTTTTTCTATTTGTAAATGAAATAACGTTTTTAAAGTTTTACAAAAAATGTATTGTAGAGAGACTGCTACATCATCAGGCGTATTATTTTTTTTGCCAACATATCAATAATTTCCATTTTGCAAATATTTATCCCGATAAAATCGTGATGTTAAAATTTCGTATTCAATTTAATTTAATTCAGATTCGAAACCGCTTCGACTACATGTGTGAGTGTGTATAATGATGTCGTGGGTGTGAACGTTTCGACGCGCGTCCGTCTGTGGCAACAACAAAACGGGAATCTATCTAAACGGCCTCAATAATTCCGGCCTAATCTGTACAGTGCCGCATCGGCACGGGGCGTAAATAAGGACGATTAAAAAGGACGACCGATATTACCTACCTTTAATGGGCGCCGTGGTGTGCGCTCGTGGTACACGCACCGTATGCAAATGCGACGGTTACATTCCGCACACGACCCGACATAACAACGGCAGAAACAATAAGATCTTTATAAAAATAAAAAAGTGAAGAATACGAGAAAAAAAAAGGAGATACATACAATGACCGCTCCGGCAGTCTTTATGCTAATGGGCTCGGCAATTAAAGATTGGACGCGAGCGCGCGCGGAAACGGGACCGAGGTGTTCCCTTCTGGTTTCTTAATTTGCTTTCCTTGACTGATATGAAAATCGCAAGTTGCACGCGAAGTTAATAAAATTGTTAATTGTCGCGACTTATACTTTGTTATACATCCTAATTCACAATAATGAAACACTTTGATTCTGTTTGTAGAACTAAATTATGTCGTTAATGCGTAATTTCTCACAGACAATCAGTTTTAATGTCATTAACGCACTATTATCCAACTGGCAATAAGTTGCGACGTCAAAAACGCTTCAATATTAAATTAACAATCAATTTCAACGTCATCAAATTAACAATCGATTTCAACATCAATAACGCGCCGTTATTAAATTATCAGTCAGTATCAATGTCATCAGTGCGTCATTACTAAAGTGATGGTCGATGTTATCAATGTTAAAGTGAGAGTCAGTTTTGACATTACAATGCTTCAATATCAAGCTGTCAGTCAGATTCATCGTCATTAACGCTTCAATATCAAACCAACTGTTAGTTTCGACATCAAAAAATGCTTCTATTTCAAGCTGAGAGTCAATTTCAAAGTCATTACCGCGTCATAATTAAATTAACAGTACGTTTTAAAGCAAATAACGCACACTTATTAAATTTCCAGTCAATTTCGACGTCATTAATAAGTCAAAGTTTCAATCCGTATCAACGTCAATAACGCTTTAATATCAAACTGACAGTCAGTTGTAACGTCATTTCTGCGTCATTATAAAATTAACAGCCATTTCCAACGTCAATAATGCGTCGGAATTAAATTAACAGACACTTCCGAAGTCATAAATACGTCATTATTAAACTGTCAGTCCATTCCAACGTCATTAACGCGTCGTTACTAAACTGTCAGTCAGTTATAGCATCTTTGCTGCGTCATTATTAAATTAACAGACACTTCCGAAGTTATAAATGCGTCATTATTAAACTGTCAGTCCCGTCATTACTAAACTGACAGTCAGTTTAGTGTCTTTGCTGCGTCATTATTAAATTAACAGACCCTTCCGAAGCCATCAAAGCGTCATTATTAAACTATCAGTTTAGACGTCAACAACGCTTCAATATCAAACCGACAGTCAGTTATAACGTCATTGCTGCGTCATTATTAAATTAACAGCCATTTCCAACGTCAATAATGCGTCGTTGTTAAATTAACAGACACTTCCGAAGTCATAAATGCGTCATTATTAAACTGTCAGTCCGTCCCAACGTCATTAACGCGTCAATACTAAACTGACAATCAATTTAGACGTCAATAACGCTTTAATATCAAACAGACAGTAAGTTATAATGTCATTACTGCGTCATTATTAAATTAACATCCATTTCAAAAGTCAATAAACTGCCAGTCCGTTTAATCGTCCTTAACGCGTCGTTACTAAACTGACAGTCAGTTATAGCGTCTTTGCTGCGTCATTATTAAATTAACAGTCACTTCCGAAGTCATCAAAGTGTCATTATTAAACTGCCAGTCCGTTTAATTGTCATCAACGCGTCGTTACTAAACTGACAATCAGTTATAGAATCTTTGCTGCGTCATTATTATATTAACAGACACTTCTGAAGTCATCAAAGTGTCATTATTAAACTGCCAGTCCGTTTAATCGTAATTAACGCGTCGTTACTAAATTGACAGTCAGTTATAACGTCTTTGCTGCGTCATTAATAAATTAACAGTCACTTCCGAAGTCATCAAAGTGTCATTATTAAACTGCCATTCCGTTTCAACGTTATTAACGCGTCATTAATAAACTGACAGTCAGTTTAGACGTCAAAAACGATTCAATATCAAACTAATAGTCAGTTATAACGTCATTGCTGCGTCATTATTAAACTGTCGGTCCGTTTCAACGTAAATATCGCGTCAATACTAATCCGACAGTCAGTTTAGATGTGAACAACACTTCAACATCAAACTGGCAGTCAGTTATAACGTTATTGCTGCGTCATTATTAAATTAACAGCCATTTCCAACCTCGATAATGCGTCGTTATTAAATTAACGTACATTTTCGAAGTCCTCAACGCGTCATTATCAAACTGTCAGTTCGTTTTAAGATCATTAAGGCAACTGACAGTCTCTATCAACGTCATTACTAAAGTGAGAGTCAGTTTCGTCATCAACAACGCTTCAAAATCAAAGTGACAGTCAGTTTCATCGTTATTAATGCGTCATTACTAAAGTGAGAGACATTGATATCAACAACGCTTCAATATCAAAGTGACAGTCAGTTTCAATGTCATTAAAGCTTCATTATTAAACTAACAATCAGTTAGGACGTCATTAATGCGTCATTATCAAACTGTCAATCCGTTTCAAAGTCATTAACATGTCTTTACTAAACTAACAGTCAGTTTCGATGCCATAAATGAGTCTTTATAAAACTGTTAATCCGTTTCAGCGTCATTAACGCATCATTACGTAAGTGAGAGTCAGTTTTGACAACAACAACACTTCAATATCAAACTGACAGTCACTTTCAACGTTATTAACGCGTCATTATTAAAATAACAGACAGATTCGACTCCATCAATGCGTCATTATCAAACAGACATTCCATTTCGACGTCATTAATGCGTCATTACATAACTGAGTGTCAGTTTGAACATCATCAACGCGTCATTGTCAAATTAACTATCAGTTTCCACATCATTATTAAACTAACAATTAGTTTCAATATCATCAACAGTCATAAGTACAAAAAAAGTTGAGTTACACAAACAAAGCCAAGGTGTCGTTTCATTATTATAAATAAAATTGCATCATTTCTCCAACGCGTAATTTTAATATTTAATCCCCTCGGGGCAAACTAACAACAAATCAACATCTTTATTATCAACAATAACAATTACTGTTTACTTTTTTGTTGTTGTTGCGTTTAGGTAACGCCAATTAATCTTATTCATAATTAAGTACGCACGTGCATGCGATTAATGCGTGTGTGCAGAGGGAAAAAATAAGAATGGAGTCGGCGATAAACCTTCGGGCTTAGTCATATTCAGCAATTATCGCGTACGACTGGTTAAATGTAAATGTTTAGTTCCCACATGAATAATCGCACGAATATTTCCATAAAAACCTGCGCGTACGCGCTCCGTTCGAGTCAATGCCAGTTCATCCGAAACGTGCATTGGATTTTTTTTTTCGTATTGAAATGTTTTCCGGAATAATTAATAGAGAAATATTCATTAAAATGGCTTAACAATGTTTTACATGAGGATTGCAGAAGTGGGCCTTAATAAAGCAGGATGATAGTGGAGGTTTAGGTACCTTACCAATGTTTTACCTGAGGACTTTAGAAGCAGTCCTAAATAAAACAAGAAGATACTGAAGCTTTAGGTACCTTACTTATAATTTTTCTTGAGGATTGTAGAAGCAGTCCTAAATAGAACAGGAAAATACTGAAGCTTTAGGCGCCTTGCCAAAGTTTTACCTGAGGATTGTAGAAGTAGTCCTAAATAAAACAGGAAGTGAAATGAATTTTGAAATTCACATTTTCATTATTTGCACACAAATAAAATAAATATGAATGAATGAGATAATTAAAACCGAATATATTTAATATCGAAGCCTTAGGTATCTTACCAATGTTTTACCTGTAGATTGTAGAAGTTGTCTTAAATAAAACAGGAAGTGAAATGAATTTTGAAATTCACATTTTCATTATTTGCGCATAAATAAAATAAATATGAATGAATGAGATAATTAAAACCGAATATATTTAATATCGAAGCCTTAGGTATCTTACCAATGTTTTACCTGAAGGTTGTAGAAGTAGTCGTAAATAAAACAGGAAGTAAAATGAATTTTGAAATTCACATTTTCATTATTTGTGCACAAATAAAATAAATATGAATGAATGAGATAATTAAAACCGAATATATTTAATATCGAAACCTTAGGTATTTTACCAATGTTTTACCTGAGAATTGTAGAAGCAGTCTTAAATAAAACAGGAAGTTTTATCTAAGGCTTCGGAATCTTACCAAAGTTTTACCTAAGGATTGTAGAAGCAATTTCATTAATTGAGGACCAGCGAAATTAAATAACAATAACAAAATAATTTCATCACAAAAAAAAACACATGAATAAATAAGAGAATTAAGTATGTGTATTTTTAAAATCCTTGGTTATCTTACCAGTGTTTTACCTAAGGATTTTAGACGCAGTGCTAAATAAAACAGAAAGTAAAATGTAATTTTACAAATGAATAAATAAGAGAATTAAGTATGTGTATTTTTAAAATCCTTAGTTATCTTACCAGTGTTTTACCTAAGGATTTTAGACGCAGTGCTAAATAAAACAGGAAGTAAAATGTATTTTTTAAATTCGCGTTTTTATTACTTGATGATCAAAGAAATTAAATAACAATCACAAAATTATAAGCTTAAATACAAAAATATATGAATAAATGAGAGAATTAAGTGCGACTAGTTTTAATACCGTTATTAATCATTGCGTATTCCGTCTTTTGTGCGATCCTCGCGATCCCAGTGATCCCGGCCGTCTACGTGCCCCGGATGATTAATGCGCTCCCATTCGAAATTTAATTGCGCTCGTGGCGCTAACTAGACTTTAATAAATGCACACTTGAGTGTACTATTTAAACAGACGGCCGGCGACACAATTGGAAATAAATCATCTGGATTACGCGAGGCGGGATCGTCCATCATGCGGGAACGAACAAATTGCCGGGAATTAATATGGTCGGGTTTCTCAGCGCGATGAAGCAGGATAAAGAGTATGCATGGGTTTATTGAGTGTTGGTGCTTAGTAAAGCGCTGCGGCGTTGTATAGAGATAACTACAGAACCGTACAATTTGGTCCAAGCGGATTTTTCAAAGGAATCTTCTTCCTTAAGTGTTTAACAGAAATATTGTGTATTTAATATTTGATATAGAATGACATTATTTATTTATTTTTATTTATTTTCCATATTTTTATTCAGAATACTGACACGTGTTTCGGTCTTTTCAGACCATTACCAAAGTACAAAGTTATTAATATCCGTTTCCATCAAAAGTGCAAGGAAGCAAGCATCAATTTTAGCAATATTGTGGTTATACGGCAATAAATATTTTCCTCGTTGGGATGGCAATCATCCCCTAGAAAGCCGTATTTGCGCAAAATAATATTGCTACGGAAATTAGCCAGCGGAGGATCAATTTGATTGGACTCGAATTAAAAAAAATAAAAACTGCTACACTCTCAATTTTGTTCTCTTTATATTTATTATTTAAATATATTTCTCCAAGTGAAATATTTTAAAATTTATTTATTGTTTTTTTTGGTTTTATTTCATTACACGTTTTATTGAGATTGATATAGTTGATTGATAGTCTAGTGAAACAAAACCAAGTGTTTAATAGAAATTTTTTTAAAAATCTGTTATATAATTTATACGAAATTAGAAGATAATAAAATCCGTCACGCATTAAGCTACTCAACGGCATCCCAGCCATTCGTGTCCGAAGGATTACTTTCAATAAAACCGTTCTTCCTCTCTTCCCCTCTCCACCACCCAGCATTCTCTCTTTCGTCTTTGGTACATGAGCCGGGGATTAAATTGGGTCCGGAGTGTGACGCTGATCGTGACCGTCCGGAGATTGTAATAATGCATAATGGGAGCATTCGAGATGTGTAGCGGACAATCGGCACATAATCCATCAGGTACGTTATACATACAGACACGGACACACCACGGGGCTGATTAATAGAAAGGTCGCGGGTTCAGGAGGTATGTTCGCGGCTCGCCGCTGCCGTCTCTCTCTCTCTCTCTACATCTTTACGTCTCGCTCTCGCCCTATTGTGATTCCGCAACTCCTTCGTGCATCGATCAATCACATTTTATTCGCGTTTAGCGACTCCTTTGCGGGATCGGGATACCGGAAGGTCGTGGAGAGGTGAGGTATTAGTTTGTATTGTAAGAACGTAACTGTTTATTTTTTTCTTCATCTCAAAAATATTTTTTTACAATGAAATTAAACAAGGAAAAAGTTCGAGTCTTTATAAAAAAAAGTTTACTTTAAAATCAATTTTACAATAGATGAATTGGTAAGTTGGTTTAGCCCGTTTGATTAATTACTTGGTCACAGTTATATAATTTAGGTTAAGGTAGTTTGCTTCCGCGAAAATTAACAGAATATACAAAAAAATGATTGTACAAACAGTAAATAAATACAACCGATCGCTACTGGATTCTAATATCCCTAAAATGGAGCCAAAATTCAACTTCTTCACTCCAAGGCAACACTCAAACTCATAAACTAGTGGAGGTTTCAAGAGGGTGGGGGGGGGGAGTCAGGTAATATGGTAATTACCCTCCCCAACATTTTTTAGCTTATCAATATTTATTGTTAAAAATCACCGATATTTCATATTCCAAACAAACAACATAAACAGTGAATTTTTCCAAACATTTCCCTATCGTTTAATTGGTTAATGTTTTCTGAACAGTTAAAAGGAATTTTTGTAACTATTGCTTCTGTTTTGCAAATTTTGGTGGGTTATACGAACAAGTACCATTGCAGAAATTAGTTTCTCAGCCAGTAACTGAATATTCAAAATTTTTAGGTATTTTGATAAAACATGAAAATCGTAAGTACCGAAAAAAATCAATTGTTTGTGTGGAAAATGTTGTAATGTCAATCAAAAACGCCTTACGTTATATAAAAAAATACAATCAATATTGAAAGACTTTGACAAATTTAGGAAAATAGAAATAGAAGGGCAGAAAGACCTCAGGTCGATAGCCCGGACAGACTAACACAATATTTGTTTTCTTATTTAAATATAAATGTATATATACGATTATGTAATGATGTTGTCTGAATAAATATGTTTGTATAGAAATAGATTTAAACCAATAATCGAAAACATTTTTTTTTTGAAAAAGAAAAAAAAATGTGGTTGATCCTCATTTCAATGTTCTAATAATTTTATATATAGTGTGGAAAAATTTGAAGTCATTTTAAGGTAACAAAAAACAAAATAATTTTTAAATATTTAGCTTTAACTTTAAAAGACAACAATTCAAATTTTCATTTACTATCAAATGTTTATTCAAAAACTCATTTGAACGAATTAACCGAGAAAGGTACCATGATGGACACATCAGCAATGTTTGTATCATTATTCATATTCTCAAATAAAATGATTTGTTTAAAATTAAAATTTCCCTTAAAATGATCAGTCTGAAAGTCTTTTTCGGTTGAAAAGTTCGTCGCACACAAATCCAGAGAGCTGTCATGTAAAACATTTCTACATTTTTCGAAATTTCAATACTTCATTCAGAGATGATGCAAGCATATTCAGTTACGTCCCTTCATTCACACATATAAACATATTTATATTTGAATTATTCAGAATTCAATGTTCGAGACTGAATAAAGTTATTTTAGTATAATCGGCGTCGCGTCCGTAAGGTTCGCTTAAACCGTATCTATAAGGCGCTATATAAAAATCTGAAAAAAATCACGATGATTCTTTATGATGTTACAAATAACGTAGGATAATTATTTTTTCCTGTAAAATTATGTCCTGTCCGTTAGAAAAAAATTAAATGGGTACAATTTTTTTTAACGGACAGGATATAATTTTTTCAGAAAAAAAAAATTATTCTTTGTAACATCATAAAGAATCATCGTGATTTTTTTGTTAGATTTCTTTTGTAAGAAAAAAAATCATCAAAATTTGAATATTTTCAAAGGGAAAAAGTAGATTATTGCCAATGAATTTGAGCATAAACTGTGCAAATTTCAGCAATTTAGAAGTAATAGTTTTTGTACAGTACTCGTTTAAATTGGGCCATTGAAAAATGGGCGAAAAAATTGTGCAACTTTGGAAATTTCTGTAAATAAGCACACGACCTATATTTTAAATATTTTTAAGATGATTTTGATTTTTAATCCTTTCGGATTCGAATAATCCAAGTCGCAATACTCTATTTCATATGCGAAGAAAGTTATCATAGTTTAATCAATATTCAACGACATTGGATTAAACCGTTCTCATAAGACTGCATGTATAAATATGACTAATTAATTGAAAAGACTATAATAAACCAAAAATATAATTTTCTGGAAAAATAAATGTACCACGCCCTTTTTAACATCTTCAAGAGTCTTTCTGCTTTTTTAGTTTTTTTTTTGTTTCAAAGAAAAAAAAAATCATCGTAATTTGAATATTTTCAAAGGGAAAAAGTGAATTTTGGTGAAAAATCCGAAACTCGCAGAGTAACTTCAAATTATTTCCAATGTATGGGAGCATCAATTTTGTGTAAATTTAAGCAATGTAAAACCAATTAAAAGCCCGGTAACGTTTAGTATATATTAATAGATTATGACTAATTATTCCTCAACTGCTCAGAATAACATTTTTTATTCATAATGTAATATTAAATCGGTTGTAAGAATTTCAGAAAAAAATATATACCTATAAATTGATAAAAAAGCGTCTTGATGCGGTTGATGATGAGTGTTAATTAAGAATAAAACGTTTAATGGCTGGATTCTATTAAGCGGCAATTCCACGGATCGTTGATGAATGATGGTCCATCAATCCATCAATTCGGGCCCCATTCATGCGCACACCTACCTTAATTGAATACCCGCGATAATTAACCAACTTTCTCCACGCGGAAATAATTCCTGTATCGGTTTTAAATCCGGCTTAATTGATAGTACTGTGCTTAATTAACGATTATTAATATTACAATACATTAATTAAATCAAGTGAAAATAAAAAAAAAATAAAACATGTAGTTTTAAATAAAAAATAATATCTTCTTCTTACGTTGTGCTGAATTATACAGGACCAAAACGTTGAGGGATGTTCCGATGCTGGATCTTAAGTAATCAAGAAATCCAACGAGTTGGATAAGGCGTATTTATTTACAGTTTTACAAATCAATATTGAAACTTTCATTGATTTTAGTATTTTTGGATCGATTTGTTTCAGCGATTTCCAGACGTTTATCTAAAGGTTTAATTTATGAAACAATACGAAGTGTCTTTAATTTAAATTACTTTACATATTGACCAGATCAGCACCAGATACCGTTGTGTGAACATCACGTCGTCCTGAAGAATTAAGGGAAGTCCGAAGTGGTTCAGGTAAAAAGAAACATATGTGGAAACAAACAAAATGACAAGAAACAAAATGAGAATATTGTAATATATTTAATATGCCATTAGTTTACTATAAACGCGTTCTTTTAGATTGTCTTAAACCGTATTTATGAAATAAATATGAATAAATTATTAAAAATCAACCAATAAAACACAGATTAGATTGAATAACTTTAAATTCTCGACTAGTTTCGGGTTATTAGCCCATTTTCAAGAGAATTTAAAATTTGTTTTATTAAAATTTCTATGGATATTCACATTAATGGATATATTGATTTTTTAATTTTTATTTTAATTTAATTTGTACTCGCCATATAAAATAATTTTGTAAATATTGTAAACCCTGTCAATGGACTATGTCTGTTGGGTTTGGATAAATAAATAAATAAATAAATATTTCACCAAGTGCCAGATGAGAAATGAATTCAAGAAAATAGGAAAGAGTATTCCTACACTTGGTCAGAGTTACTTAAATGAAATAAAAATAATTTGAAAATAATTAATAGTTGCATGATGCATGATTTTATTGATGTGCAACAGCAGGTGTACATTATGTAATTCAATGTCCGGCGGGATAGTTGCCCCGAAAATAGTTGTTTTAATGTGCATTTATTTAAAGTACTTACGTAACGTAAGTCAAAATATCACAGAGCAGGAAATAGTTTATTAATTATTTTCAAATCATTTCTATTTAATTTAATTAATTCAAGAAATTTATATAAAGAGCTTAATAATTTTATTATATAAAATCTCGCGCTTATGTAACGTACGTTGGTGTAGTTCGTCGTTACGGTTCATTTATTTTATTTGGATTTCCTGAGTTCGTTGTCGAAGACGCGATTTTGTCAACTTCGATTCGATCAATGATAGTCAAAGTTAAAAATCTTACTTGATATTTAATTAATACTTAATAAATTTGGAATAAATAAGAATTAGAAATTAGAGATTCACAGTTTTGATTTAGCAAACTGTCTTACTCGACTGTCGAAATAGAAGTATCCTCCTCAACGCCAGATCAACATCATTTCTTAAGTGATAAGATACACTAATAGCTTGTATGCATAACATTGAATAAAAATTATAATCTTGTTTAATTAATAACAATAGATGATTTGGAATGGAATGTGCAAAATATTTAATTTGTTAATTACTGCAATTTCCAATGTTATCTATACAAAGCGATAATTACACAAAAATAACCATTATATACAACATAAAAGCATTAAATCTAAATAAAAGTGAGACGTACATTACACTTATTTATTAGTCTTAATCAAAATTGATCACAAAAGAAGCATTTCTAAATTACCCAGTTACAATTAAATTAAATCCAACAACAATTTGCTAAACGGCGAGTTAACTTCATTACAACGATGTTCCGACTCTGTGCGTGTGAGTATATAAACATCGAGGCCCCTTCTTCCTAAATGGATATCAACGATCTCACGACTTTATAAATCCGCGATCCGGAGGAGCAGTAGAAGAAGAAGAAGTGAGCGAATCAATTAAAGTGAGTGAGCGGCACGGTAGCTCGTCCGTCCGGTCTCCGGTCGCTCCGGAATCCGGGGATCTCCTCAAATTAATTACCCGCCGTCGAGCGGCCATTAATTACCGAGATATCATTGTTTGAAATTTGAAAGGGTGTATCATTTACGGGCGTATCAGATGCGTTTGGGTATGCTGATAAAAAGGAGTAAAGAAAAGGAGGGACGATTAATCGTCGCCGGGAGGAGCGGGTGTTTGTTTTGTTTAATTATTTTTTTTTACTTGACAGAAATGTTTGTGTGTGTGTATTAATCACCGAAATTAAATTAATTTATTTCCTTTAATTAAGGTTGTCGTTTAATAGGATATATATATATATATAAATGAAGGTTCAACTTAAATGTCAGATGTTTAGATATATTAGCTACTTAAATGTAAATAGAAAGAGCTATCTATACAGGAAAATAGAAATAATCGATTAAAAAAGAGTCAGGCAAATGAGAATAAATAAAAAATACGAATTCTAAATAAGAGCGTATTAAGGTTGCGGTTTAGTGGAAAGAGATAGCTATATAGTAAAGTGAAAATAATCGTTTGAAAATAGAGCTATTCTTTTGGATTTCATAATATGAATGTGTATTTACATTTTTTATCTACCAAATACAAAGTATCACTCTAAATAAAAAATTAATCGTTAATTTTCATGTATTACGTCAATTTACTAGTTCAAGTTAGAAAAGAAAATTGTAAGATATAATGAAATTAATAGGTCGTGTCTGCTAAGTTATTTGAATGCAGAATTTAGTGAAATCCTTTAAATTTTCATTGCACAAGTTTTTATTAGCAAAAATTTAATTTAAAATTTGCTATAAATTTGATCGATTTTCATTGTTTTTCATAATTATTTTTCACAGAAACTAAACATTAAAATAATTTTTAATTCATCTGATGAAATTCCTGCTTATTTTAAGATTATTTTAATGCATAATACAATATTGTTCATTGATCACAACAACAATCTAACTCAAATTAGTGATTGCCCATATTTGTATAGCTATCACTTTCTTCTAAACCGCACCCTTAAATAAATGGCTTGAAAATAAGAAGGAAGACAAAAAAAATTATGAATAAAATCCCACTAAGCGAAATTGACAAAAGGAAAAATGTTTCACTAATATTTAAGTAATGTAATATTAATGCAACAATTTTCTTTGTGTCAATTTTGCTTGGTAAGATTGTATTCATAATTTATTTACGATTTCCATGTCGTTTTTTTTGCCTTCCTTCTTATTTGAACGCCATTTATTTAATACGCTCTTACTTTTCTTATTAGGAGCGCAACCAGTTTAATAACGCTATCTCGGAATGCTCGGACGTGTATTATTTGCGTTTCGATCAGCACGAAACGCAACACTCTGATCGATCTGAAACCACACCGGGCGAGAAGTAAAATAATACGAAACCGCACGAAATCAAATCCATACGTGATATTTGATGAACCCAAGAAAAAAAAAGAGTAAAAAAGAAATGGAGAAAGAAAATCGGAAACTAGTAGGATTCCTGAAGAATGTTCTGATTAATTATTTGGTGATGTAATAACTACCTGTTACACTTAAGTGAATTCAAGAAATTTGCTTTCACAAATTGAATTTCGAATATTTTTACTTGAACAATTAGTTCAAGTTAATTTTGAAACCTCAAGTTTCGAATATTTTTTTTAAATGATTGTAAACTTGAGGTTTCAAAATTAACTGTTCAAGTTAATTTTGAAACTTCAAATTTCGAATATTTTTTTTAAATGAGGTTTGAAAATTAACTGTTCACGTTAATTTTGAAACCTCAAGTTTACAATCATTTAAAAAATATTCGGAATTCAATTCATTTGCGCTAATCATCAGGATAGTTTAGCTAGCATTAATTTTTCTTAACTTCATCATAAATTCACGATATGTTAAAAAGAATTCTGGTCGATAGCCCCGATAGACAGACTAACAACTACATGTATTGTAATTATTTATGTTATAGTGTTTTGTACTATCTGTATAGTCTGAATAAATATGTGTATATATTCGAAATAGCACTAAAATCGAGACTTATTACTTATTTTGAAGCAAAAATATTCTGTCATTAAAACAGTTTGATTTTCGAGGAAATAAGTCAACCGTAACTCTATTAACGCAATTTGTCTCTCTTATATATTCCTGTATAAATAACTGGACAATTAATTTTTGTAGGCTAAATTAATTTCCCAATTATTCCCAGGAGCAGAACCTCGAATTTCCAGATATGAAGAATTTTTTTTCATTCAACCCATCAAGCTCGTTGATTTTTATTAAATCTTTTTCTCATTATTTCTAGAGGTTTGGTACTCAAAACACTCTGCTTGTTTTACATACACTACATTTTTTTAATGTATTAAAGCTTTTAAATATATTTTATAGTCTTCAGATGTTGTACGATTTCTTTGGTGTGAAAACACACAGCTTGTTTTACATTCATTATATTTTTTAATATATTAAAGCTTTTAAATATATTTTATAGTCTCCAGATGTTGTACGATTTCTTTGGTGTGAATTGAGAATGTTTATTTTGTTTATTTGCTACCTGACACAATTTCATTTATGTTCCTCAGAATTATTATTTTGTAAACATTTCCTGAAATAAAGTTGATTTATTATTATTATTATTATTATTATTATTATTTATTTCTCAGTTTATACACTGGTTTCTTTTTTTTAAGAATTAACGGTATAATTACAAATTGAAAGACTGCTATTCCTTACTTCACAATTTATTTTTATGTTAGATGTACATTTCGAGACACAAAGTGCTCATTATCAATAACAACTTGTATAATTACAAGTTTTAAATTCTTAATTATTGTAAAAATCTTCTCACTGTAGATAGTGTTGCAAGAATAGTGGCCTTTTGTATTTATTATTATTATTAATGTATGTGTAAAACTATATTTTCTTAAATCTAATTTGAAATATCGAATTAAAAATTAAATCAGACTTCGCCTCTTTATACACTCTTAAGAAAACTGGATATGCAAATCGGCTCGTTTTAACGAGAGCAAAAAAAAAATTACACGAATCAAGAAAGTAACAGTTCGGATAAAATGACATATCAGTTATAACCGCATTTTTTCGTTGTTGCTTCTCTCTTTGTTTTTACTGCCCAGGGGTCTAATCCACTCCTTACACCTGCTTATCCGAGAGCGCCTCTGTAATTAGGCCGGACTCTCGGCGACGAGCCTATGCAAATTTTTCGCACGCCCCGAACCCGATCGTCCGCGTTGGTAAATTGCGCTCGTTAATATCGCGTTTTATCACCGGCTCCGCAGTTGCGATGGATAACGCGGTTGTTTCAGGGGAATTGAATTACCGGTGGTTAGGTGTGATCGAAATGATTCAATAATTACGACGAATTAAAGAAAATAGAAAAGGAAATAAAAAGGAAAAGAGTATTTATTCACTTATTCACAGTTATTTAAATACATTAAATTTGCCCGGGAAGTAGTTGTTTTAATGTGCAATTGTTTAAAGTACTTACGTAGCGTAAGTCAAACTATCTCAGAGATAAATGTGGAAATAATTTATTAATGAAATAAAAAAGATTTGTAAATAATCAATAAATTATTTTCTCTATTGCATCAGTGATATTTTGACTTACTTTACGTAAGTAGTTTAAACCAAAAACATTCTTTAACAAAAAATAAAAATGTTTCCTTTTCGCATGGGCTATCTACCATAAGTTTTTCTGCCCGAACCAAAGTGTTATTTTGCTAATTATTAAAAATATTTAAAAACCTGTACAAGAGAAAAATAATTAAAATAAAAAAAAAAATAATTTCCTGCTTGGGATTGAAGTGTTCGTTATTTGCCATTTCTCGCTTATTCAGGGAGTCTTTTTTTTTCCTTTTTCTCAAAAAGTGAACATTTATTTACGCACATTTATTTAAAACACAAAAAAAAAAAATATCAAAACCCGCGAAAATTCATACTAATACCACTAATTGGTGATCCTTTTCCAAGAAAAAAAAAAACTTGTTCTTAGCTATAACTTCTGCAGGTTCAGCAATAATTTGAAATAAAAAAAAAACATTATAAATGAGTAAATTCAAGAGAAAATTAAAGGATTGTGATAATAAATAACATTTTTTTATAAAAATGTTTGCATTCATTGATAGGTTGTAAAAAACATCGAAACTACCCGGCGCATTCACCATAAATTTACCGTATTAAATAATTAAATAGCAAGAATTTTATCATCTAAATTGTGTTGATTATTATGTTGTGGTAATAAATTATAATGAATATAATATATTTATTTTGTTTTTACCAATATTTATTCATTTTATTACACGACTCGTATTTCGACAGCAATTTAATTTTCAAAAAATTGATTTAAATTTCAATTAAATAACGAATAATACTGAACATGATCAATAAAATTCGATCACTCCCGTTTTTATTTACTTAAACTGAGTTCTTGACAAACTTCTACTGAAACAACTACTTTCCGGGCAAATACCCGGATTACACGGAGGATGTTTGTCCGAAATTGTGTACATGTGGTAAATCAAATAATGTGTAGAGAAAGTGCTTTATTTATCAATTTAATTTAATCTTAGCGTAACTCAAGCAATCAATTTATTTAATTAAATTAGAATTATTTTTTTTTTTTTGGTTATTTAAAATAATCGATTATAGAAATAGCCGATCTTAAATAGCGATTATTAGTGATTGGGCAACACGAATAATCACGATTTAAGATTCTAATACAACAATCTCTTAACGTACTTAATGAAGTGCTCGCGTCCATAGCAAACAAAGTCAAACACACACACACACATTCGCGGGCAGACACAAACGGAAAGAGAGACACAACAGAAATGTACTCGGTTCGAAAGTTATGGCTCGCGATGGGACATTACTCTCGTTTTGCAAGCGTTTAACATTACCTCCAATTGGAATTAACGTGTAGACCGTTATTTACGGCCGAATCGGAACACACGCAAACATGAGCCGTGTTCATATCTCTGTCGGTCGGCCGGGGCGATTTTTGTTATTGGCCCTTGTCGGATCTCCGGGACCGCCAAAGACGAGCCTCGGATTGTTGAACACGCATCCGACGGTACCGACGTTCTGTTAACGACACACGGAAATGCCCAAGCATTAAAATCGATCGCGATCGCGATCCCTGAATAAGAAAAAAAGGAGTATCCGCCTCTATCGGGTTTTATGGACGGCTTCGGTTTTATCGTGCGGTTTAATGATTGGCGGGAAGTATTCAGAATCGTGGTTATTATTAATTAATATTTTTATTGCTATTTCATCGCATTTCAAGAAATACTTTCCGTTGAAAAAAACAAAAAAAATATATATATGAGAAATTGAAACAATTTAGGAGCTAAGTAATGTGAAGTGTTTACAATATATATAGAACTACATATTACATTGAAATGTTTCAATTTAACATGCCCTTTTTTTGTATTTGGTCACCAGAAAATATATTTTTGAATTGCAAACAAATTTCAAGAGATATACATAATATATATAAAATATTATAAAAAGTGGAATTTTGGCGAAAATGCGAAAATCTTCAAATGACTTCATATTATACCAAAATGTAGCAAAGGAATGGGGGAATAATCAGTGAGAATTTTAGCCTCATTGAAAAATTAGTTTTCCGTCAATACAATCGCAAAAATTGCCTTCCCGAATTGGGCGATTATTTTGCTCTAATTTGCGATTTTTTTTATGAGACCCTCGGATTAATCTAGACTATGATTTTTGGTGAAAATATAGCTACATTCTTTGGAAATACAATACTGAAAACCGCATCTTTCTATCTTATTCCTGAACTCTGTAATTACAGTTCAACCATAGCGGTATAGAAAACGGCCAATCGGGGGGTCTGCTTTAAACCATTCCCATAAGGACCAATGTTAATTTCAGGGAATTTTTCAAATGGTCCGAAATGGTTGATTTTTTTTTATTTTCGAAAAACTAAATAGTCCACAGTATTTCTACCATTATTAAGAGCCTTTGTAATTTTTTGCAGATTTTTTTGGAAGAAAAAAATTTTCACAGAAATTTGAAAATATCGTCAGGGGTATGCATGGAAAAAATGCGAATTTCGATGAAAATGCGAAAATCTCCAAATGACTTCATATTATACCAAAATTTAGCTAAAGAATGGACGAATAATCTGTGATAATTTTAGCCTCATTGAAAAATTAGTTTTCGGTCAATACGCTCGCAAAAACGGCCTTCCTGAATTGGGCGATAATTTTAATCTAATTTGCGATTTTTTTATAAGAGCCTCGGAATAATCTACTCGACGATTTTTGGTGAAAATATAGCTACATTTTTTGGAAATACAACACTGAAAACCGCGTTCTTCTATCTCATTCCTGAACTCTGTAATTTCAGTTCAACCATAGAGGCATAGAAAACAGGCAATCGGGGGGCCTACGTTAAACCATTCCCATAAGGACCAATGTTAATTTCAGGGAATTTTTCAAATGGTCCGAAATGGCTGATTTTTTTTATTTTCGAAAAACTAAATAGTCCACAGTATTTGTACCATTATTAAGAGCCTTTGTAATTTTTTTCAGATTTTTTTGGAAGAAAAAATTTTTCACAGAAATTTGAAAATATCGTAAGGGGTATGCATGGAAAAAATGCGAATTTCGATGAAAATGCGAAAATCTCCAAATGACTTCATATTATACCAAAATGTAGCTAAAGAATGGATGAATAATTTGTGATAATTTTAGCCTCATTGAAAAATTAGTTTTCGGACAATACGCTCGCAAAAATGGCCTTCCTGAATTGGGCGATTATTTTGCTCTAATTTGCGATTTTTTTTATAAGACCCTCGGATTAATCTAGACTATGATTTTTGGTGAAAATATAGCTACATTCTTTGGAAATACAATACTGAAAACCGCATCTTTCTATCTTATTCATCTTATTCCTGAACTCTGTAATTACAGTTCAACCATAGAGGTATAGAAAACGACCAATCGGGGGATCTGCCTTAAACCATTCCCATAAGGACCAATGTTAATTTCAGGGTATTTTCAAATGTTTCGAAGAGGTTGATTTTTTTTTCATTTTCGAAAAACTAAATAGTCCACAGTATTTCTACCATTATTAAGAGTCTTTGTAATTTTTTTCAGAATTTTTTGGAAGAAAAAAATTTTCACGGAAATTTGAAAATATCGTAAGGGGTATGCATGGAAAAAATGCAAATTTCGATGAAAATGCGAAAATCTCCAAATGACTTCATATTATACCAAAATTTAGCTAAAGAATGGACGAATAATCTGTGATAATTTTAGCCTCATTGGAAAATTAGTTTTCGGACAATACGCTCGCAAAAATAGCTTTCCTGAATTGGGCGATAATTTTGCTCTATTTCACGATTATTTTATAAGAACCACGGATTAATCTAGACCATGATTTTTGGTGAAAATATAGCTACATTCTTTGAGAATTCAATAATGAAAATCGCGTCCTTCTATCTCTTCCCTCAAGTCTGTAATTTTAGTTCAAGCATAGATGCATCGAAAACGGCCAATCAGCGGCCCTCCATTAAATCGTTTCCATAAGGACCAATGTTAATTATTCGGAACTATTAAAATGGCTTGAAATGGTTGAAAATGATTTATTTTCGGAAAACTAAATAGTCCATATTGTTTTTGTCATTACAAGAGCTTTTGTGAATTTATCAGAATATTTGGAAAGAGAAAAAAAATTTACGGAAATTTGAAAATACCGTAAAAATGGCTCAAAATGGTTGAAAATTATTTATTGTCGAAAAACTAAAAATAGTCCACGGTAGATATTTAGTTTTTGAAACGATTCCTATTTAAACCATGTTTCCGATGATGATCAGAGATTATTCTCTCATTCCTTAGCTGCATTTTGGTATAATATGAGATCATTTGGAAATTTTCTAAATTTCCGCGAAATTTGAAAAATCGTATGTACGGAAAAAAAGTGGAATTTCGAAAATTTCCAAATGATCTCATATTATACCAAAATGTAGCTAAGGAATGAGAGAATAATTTCTGATCATCATCGGAAACATAGTTTAAATAGTAATCGTTTCAATTATTATCAAAATCCTTCACAGAAACTCAAAGCATAATTTGTTATTCAGATCTGTAGTATGGTGTGTGGTAAAAGTGAAAAAAAAAATAATTTCGTGTTTTTCAAAAAAGTGTGTTTATTTTCAAAACAATTGTTTCACTTGAAGAAGCAATACATTTGCGAAAAATTGTGATAATAAACACACCTTTTATGAAAAACGTATAATTATTCATAATTTTATTTACACAAAGTGAATATGGATTTTCAACATCTTAACGCCTTATCAATTCAACCACAGTGAAAATAAATAAGTTTACTTAACTTATTTATTAATTAAATAAAAAAATTAATAAATACAACTAGTGTTTTATTTAATAAACCAAAAATTATTAATTTTATTTAACTCTACATTATTATTTGTTATTGTTATCTAAAAAGTGTTATGCCGTTTAATAAATAAATAAAATGTATAAACAGGTGAAAAGGACAAGTATTTTTATGTAAATATTTAAATAGGTGAAAACCTTAACAATCGACTTATTAAGTACTTATTTATTTTCACTGTTAAATATATCTCGAACACAATATGATCATTATTAATAACATTTTATTATTACAATAAAACAAAATGAAATAACAACATCGTTTCAGCAGGCCGGAATATGAAACAGTTTCGAAAGTATCGCCAAGAATTATAAATACAAATTTCACTCGGCTTGAATTAAAAAATGCAAATACAAACTTATGCTCGGGCTGTATTCACTCACCGAGCCGAGCATTCGCCTGTGAAGCAATCATAAAAAAAGGCACATCAGTATAACGAACGACATCAATGCCCGAGGATGATCTCGGTGCGCTCCTCCCGAGATTACCATCTCGCCATCTACGGCTTCATCTTAATTCGCGCACGCATCAAGCAAGCGCGGAGCAGAAACGTTTAGAGTAATTGACGTCGGAATTGCAAATCGGCTGATTATCCAATACGCAATGTGGAAGAGAAAAAAGAGAAAGAGTGAAGGGAATTTAAAAAAAAGGATATAAATGAAAAGACGGAGTTTAATTCAATCAAGATAATCTTTAAATAATATGGTAGCATTTTTATTTTCTTCATCTTTTTCTTCTTGGTATTTTCAATTGGTTGTAAGATACATCGGATTACACTTAATTAAAAAAAAAACACAATAATATATTATATAATTATGAGTTGTGTGAAGGTTGACTTAAGTATAAGAAACACTTGTACACTTTTCTTCATTTTTTTTTTTTCATTTTTAATACCAGAAGTACATTTCGATCACGATGTGAGTGAAGAAGTGTACAAGTATTTCTTATACTTAACACAATAATATTTTTGATTAACCATTTTTTAAATAGTCAGGTTAATTAATAATCATTAAATATATACAGGGTCCTGCATCTCAGCTACCGTATTCGATAGCTCGGTTTAAAAGAAAAAATCAAAGTCCTAATTTAATTTAAAAAAAACATTTGCCTTAGAGAATGGCTTAGAATAAATGGTAGGCTATTTCAATTATTATTCTTTTTCTTTCCCGTATTTTCGATTGTGTGCAAAAAAACATCGGCTTACGTTTTATCAAGATCCCTTAACAATTTGACGTTGGATTAGTTGAAGTGATTCGTGTCGAATCCTGTTGTTTCCCGTTGATGCAACGCGTTTACAATCGATGAATGGATTAAATAATTTATGAGGAGATTACGTTTGGCGAGCGCGGCAATAATGAGCTTTGTATAAAGCATGCCCGTTGTAAAGCTGTACGGCGAAAATTAGCATCGAATTGAATTCGAACGCGACGGTGATCCTGTTTGTTATTGGTGCGCGCAAAATTGAATCCTTTAAGTCGCGCACTTTATCCGATCCGAATGGGATTATAATTTGTATTCACTTGCTTTTAAATAAATTTAGCTGTTTTGTATTTAATAATAAATTTAATAAGTTACGCGAAATTCTATCGTTTGATAAATGAATAGTGGTTGAAATGAATTAATTTATTCGTGTAATTTTTCATATTTTAATTTAATTAATGTATTTATTTTGTCGAAATAACAAGTATAAATATAAAAGTGTATCCACTCTCTTGCTCACACTTGTTTAAATAAATTAAATAAAGAATGATTTGAAAATAATTAACAAATTATTTCCACTTTTAAATTGAATAAAACAACTGTTTTAACTTTCAAAATATTATACGTTATTATACTACTATTTCTTTGCCTGAAGAAGCCACAGTGTGGCGAAACACGTGTAGCGTTTCAATATAATATTTTGAAAGTTAAAGCAGTTGTTTTATTCAATTTAAAAGTGAATATAAACTTTCAACAATTGGCAGCCGATTCAATTAATTATTTCCACATTTATATGACAAGGTTTTACATTTTATTTATATAAATGTTGTTCTTGTTTTCTTGTATTTTCTTCTAATTCCTTCTATATTCACCTCGTGAATTCGGGGTTAGACCCTACTTCTGTCTATCTGTACCGAAGAAAATTTGTAGCTCTATGTGATTCCCTTACATTTTTAATTCTTTTGAAAATGGGCTGATAACCCGAAACTAGTCGAGATTATTAAATTATTTATTTTAGTCCGTGTTTTTATTTATTTGAATAATATATTTTTAATAATTTATTCATATTTATTATTATAATTATTATTTACTACACATACACGTAACGATATTGATAAATGGCTACGTTATTTTTAAATTATCCTGATTTTTTTTCATTCCAAATATTCTGAAATAAAAATACAGAGGCTCCTGATAGTGATTAAGCAACGAGAACTATTTAGATTTCCAAAATAAATCATTTTCAGCCATTTCAAGCCATTTTAATACACCCGTGAAATTAACATGGGTTCTTATGAGAACGGTTTAATGGAGGTCCGCCGAATGGCCGTTTTCGTTGCATCTACAGTTGAACTAAAATTATAGAGCTCAAGAAAGAGATAGGAGGGCGCGGTTTTCTGTATTATATTCTCAAAGAATATGGCTGTGTTTCAACTAAAAATCTATCTTCGTGAATCATTCATGACTCTCATAAAAAATATGAAAATTTTAGAGAAAATCTCATCCAGTTCTGCAAGGCCAATTTTGCGGGTTAATTTATCGAAAAATAATTTCTATATGGAGTTAAAATTCTCACAGATTATTCCCTTATTCTTTAGCTACATTTTGATATAATATGAAGTTATTTGAAGATTTTTGAATTTTCGACTTTTTTCCAAGATATTTTCAATTTTCGATAATTTTTTTCTCTCAAAAAATTCTAAAAAAAAATCCACGAGGTCCTTGATTATAGTAGATACAACAAAGATTATTCAGTTTTCCGAAAATAAATCTTTTTCAACCATTTCCGGCCGTTTTAATAGTCTCGTGAAATTAACATTGTGTGTTATGGGAACCGTATAAAGCAGCCTCGTCGATTGGCCGTTTTCGATGCATATATGGTTGAACCTGAATAATAGGGTTTATGGAAGAGATACAAAGATGCAGTTTTCTTTATTGTATTCTCAAAGATTGTAGCTATATTTTCACTAGAGTTCATCTTCTTGAATCATCGATGGCTCTCACAAAAAAATTGCAAATTAGAGCAAAATTTTCGTCCAATTTGAGAAGGTCAATTTCGCGAGCCGATTGTTCGAAAACTAATTTTTGTGTAATGCTAAAAATTTCACAGATTATTCCCTTATTCTTTAGCTACATTTTGGTATAATATGAAGTCATTTTAAGATTTTTGAATTTTCGACTTTTTTCCAAGATATTTTCAATTTTCAATGATTTTTTTTTTTTTTCAAAAATTCTGAAAAAAAAATCCACGATGTCCTTAATTATAGTAGATACAACGTAGATTATTCAGTTTTCCGAAAATAAATCATTTTCAACCATTTCCGGCCGTTTTAATAGTCCCGTGAAATTAACATTGTGTCTTATGGGAATCGTATAAAGCAGCCTCGCCGATTGGCCGTTTTCGATGCATATATGGTTGAACCTGAATAATAGAGTTTAGGGAAGAGATAGAAAGATGCAGTTTTCGGTATTGTATTCTCAAAGATTGTAGCTATATTTTCTCCAGAGTTCATCTTCTTAGATCATCCATGGCTCTCACAAAAAAATTACAAATTAGAGCAAAATTTTCGTCGAGTTTGAGAAGGCCAAATTCGCGGGCTGATTGTTCGAAAATTAATTTTAATGTAATGCTAAAATTTTCACAGATTATTCCCTTATTCTTTAGCTACATTTTGGTATAATATCAAGCCATTTGAAGATTTTTGAATTTTCGACTTTTTTCCAAGATATTTTCAATTTTCGATGATTTTTTTCTCTCAAAAAATTCTAAAAAAAAAAATCCACGAGGTCCTTGATTATAGTAGATACAACATAGATTATTCAGTTTTCCGAAAATAAATCTTTTTCAACCATTTCCGGCCGTTTTAATAGTCTCGTGAAATTTAACATTGCGTCTATGAGAACCGTATAAAGCAGCCTCGTCGATTGGCCGTTTTCGATGCATATATGGTTGAACCTGAATAATAGAGTTTAGGGAAGAGATAGAAAGATGCAGTTTTCGGTATTGTATTTTTAAAGATTGTAGCTATATTTTCGCTAAATTTCATCTTCTTGGATCATCCATGGCTCTCATAACAAAATTGCAAATTAGAGCAAAATTTTCGTCGAGTGTGATAAGGCCAATTTCGCGGGCTGATTGTTCGAAAACTAATTTTTATATAATGCTAAAATTTTCACAGATTATTCCCTTATTCTTTAGCTACATTTCCGTATAATATGAAGTCATTTGAAGATTTTTGAATTTTCGACTTTTTCCACGATATTTTCAATTTTCAATGATTTTTTTTTCTTTTCAAAAATTCTGAAAAAAAAAATCCACGATGTCTTTAATTATAGTAGATACAACGTAGATTATTCAGTTTTCGGAAAATAAATCTTTTTCAACCATTTCCGGCCGTTTTAATAGTCTCGTGAAATTTAACATTGCGTCTTATGAGAACCGTATAAAGCAGCCTCGTCGATTGGCCGTTTTCGATGCATATATGGTTGAACCTGAATAATAGAGTTTACGGAAGAGATAGAAAGATGCAGTTTTCGGTATTGTATTTTTAAAGATTGTAGCTATATTTTCACCAGAGTTCATCTTCTTGGATCATCCATGGCTCTCACAAAAAAATTGCAAATTAGAGCAAAATTTTCGTCCAGTTTGAGAAGGCCAACTTCGTGGGCTGATTGTTCGAAAACTAATTTTTGTATAATGCTAAAATTTTCACAGATTATTCCCTTATTTTTTAGCTACATTTTGGTATAATATCAAGACATTTGAAGATTTTTGAATTTTCGACTTTTCTCCAAGATATTTTCAATTTTCAATGATTTTTTTTTCTCTTAAAAAAATCTGAAAAAAAAAACCCACGAGGTCCTTGATTATAGTAGAAACTATGTAGATTATTCAGTTTTCCGAAAATAAATCTTTTTCAACCATTTCCGGCAGTTTTAATAGTCACATGAAATTAACATTGTGTCTTATGGGAACCGAATAAAGCAGCCTCGCCGATTAGCCGTTTTCGATGCATATATGGTTGAACCTGAATAATAGAGTTTACGGAAGAGATAGAAAGATGCAGTTTTCGGTATTGTATTCTCAAAGATTTTAGCTATATTTTCAACAGAGTTCATCTTCTTGGATCATCCATGGCTCTCATAAAAAAAATGCAAATTAGAGCAAAATTTTCGTCCAGTTTGAGAAGGCCAATTTCGCGGGCCGATTGTTCGAAAACTAATTTTTGTATAATGCTAAAATTTTCACAGATTATTCCCTTATCCTTTAGCTACATTTTGGTATAATATGAAGTCATTTGAAGATTTTTGAATTTTCGACTTTTTTCCAAGATATTTTCAATTTTCGATGATTTTTTTTCACTCAAAAAATTCCGAAAAAAAAAAAAAAATCACGAGGTCCTTGATTATAGTAGATATAACGTAGATTATTCAGTTTTCCGGAAATAAATCTTTTTCAACCATTTCCGGCCGTTTTAATAGTCTCGTGAAATTAACATTGTGTCTTATGATTGGCCGTTTTCGATGCATATATGGTTGAACCTGAATAATAGAATTTAGGGAAGAGATAAAAAGATGCAGTTTTCGGTATTATATTCTCAAAGATTGTAGCTATATTTTCACCAGAGTTCATCTTCTTAGATCATCCATGGCTCTCACAAAAAAATTACAAATTAGAGCAAAATTTTCGTCGAGTTTGAGAAGGCCAATTTCGCGGGCCGATTGTTCGAAAACTAATTTTTGTATAGTGCTAAAATTTTCACAGATTATTCCTTCATTCTTTAGCTACAATATGGAGTCATTTGGAGATTTTCGCCATTTTCGCGGAAATTCGACTTTTTCCATTTTTTAATTTCCGGGATTTTTTTTTTCTTGAATAACTTCCATTTATTTCATTTATTACGCTTATGCAGTGATGATTTTATATTATTAATTTGAATAAACACAAAAAGTCTCCAATAAATTATTGCTTAATAATAACAATAATTTATTGGCATATTTTTGTATCTTGTATCACATCATTATAAGTTTATATAAAACAAAAAAAAAAAATATTCTCTATCTTCGCTATCCGAGCTCGATTTTTTCGTTATTAATCGCGCAACGAAAATCCGTGGGCGCGAGATTAATAACGCGAACCGCTCGGGTTTTAATCTGTAAATATTTCACGGGTGAATTAGTGCGGTAATTTAGTGTAATGTAATTTAGGATGATTAGTTAATGTCGTCTTTATTGGATACGAGCGCTGTTTATTATTATCATCATTTACATAACATTTAGAGAGAAAGTAAGAAAAAAAAAAAGAAAACCTACACATTACATATTAATGAATAAATCAAACGGATGGCCGAATCTAGTTTGGGTTTGATATATTTTTTTACACAAGCTGGAATGGTTGAGGAATTTATTTAAAAATTGTGCGAGTTTAAAAAATGAAAATGAGTTTGATATACTTAACTATAGACACTGCTACAGTTGTTTCGCTACACAATTATTATAATTCAATAAAGTTTGTGAAACTTAATAACGTGTGTTTTTTTTTTCTTATAACAAATTATGGAGTTTCATCAAGTAACAGCCACAAGCATAGAATATTTAAAAACTACTCTACTCTATTCTAATGATAAACATTAATCAAAATTAAAATTTATTAGCTGTGACAACGATCAAAACACAACCCGTGTAGCTCCAGCAGCGTGCGACAAAAGCCGCTCTAATAATGGGAAATCCGTCTCTTAATAGCTTGTTATTTGTAAGGATTAAAAGGAATAGAGCACGCACGGGGTATGCAAATGAGGGGCTTATCGTCCGCTTAAATCGACTGTTAAAAAGAATGGGAATGAAATAAACCGCCTCGTTTTGTGTAATAACGTTATTATTAATGTCTCGGGCGTAAGCCCATTACAATAAAGCCGAATAAATCTGAGTTGTTGCTTATTTTGAGTTTTATCAGGGAATTAATTCGGATTACGGAAGAAGTGAATAAATTTATGAGAATATCTAAATTATAATTTAGTTGATTTACGAAAGGAAAATCATTTCTAATAACGTATTCATTTAATTAATTATAGTCGAGCGTCATATTAACAGGATATTACAGAAGGATTTTTTATTTTTTGAGTTCTTACCGAATTTATAACTTATTTACAGAAATCACTTTAACTTTAAATTTAATAACAATACTAATATTTTTTAAACAAACAAATGGTTAAAAACTATAATGAGAAAAAAATTAATATATTTGTTTCAATATATTAAATAAAAATGATTTGAATGAATACTGTTTTCTATTTATATATTTGTTTCGTTAAAACATATATATTTTCCCTAAGGTTGCATTTATAGTGGAAGAAATAGAAAGATGCGGTTTTCGGTCTTGTATTCTAGGAGGATTTAAGCTATATTTTCACTAAAGGCCATCTTTTAGAGTTGCCCGTGACTCTCATAAAAATATCGCAAAACATATTAAATTTTTCGCCCATTTCGGGAAGGTTAATTTTGTGGATTGATTGCGCCCACGCTTGTTTTTGTAATTAATATGCGCGTCCACATATTTTTAATGCAGTTAAAAGTCTATTTGTTTCAAATAGTAATAATAAGAAGAATTAAAAGTAAAGGGGACTTACTTTTAATTGTAACAACTACTCCTCGGGACATTTTTTCTGTTAGCTGATAAGAAATGAATATTGTTTGCACGTCAATTTGAATTTAGTATTGTATAAATATTTATCTGTGTAAAAAAATATATATATCGTATATACAAACAAAAATAATTAATCATAAATAACGAGCAGAGTGGCTCTCCGAATGATATTCAATGAGATAACAAAGACCGTAAAACGCTTGATTATAATTAAGTCCGTGTACACACGCGGGGCATTATATAAATAATATTCTTTCTGGAATAGATACGCGCGGCGCAAGGAAATTATAAATCATAATCATAAATAATGTATTCGAACGTGGAAGACCGAGATCCTCAATCAATTACGCACAGCGTTTCTCAAAGGCCCTCGCACGCCTCATTAATATCACTCAGGCGAGTCTTCGATGGCAGCCATCGCATTTTTCACTCAATTAACATAAAACTACTGTACAAATAACGCCACGAACATTAATTTTGTTTCGTTACGCGCGCTTAATCGCCTCTAATTACGAATGTACACATTAATCTACTATTTGCTATTAATAATATAAATACGGAAAAAAAAAATAGATGAAATTATTTTCTACAAGATTTATGTTTTAGATTAGGGCAAGATTCTTGTATTATCTTGTAAACCAAACTTTTAATTTGTTGATTTAATTCACTGACGTAAAGTTTATAATTGTAGTTTCAAATGTGGGAGTTTTGTTTTCTTAATCATCCTAAATTACTTCCAGAAGTTTTGAAAGAAAAAAAAATGTGTAAAAACGACCAATCTCCCATTATTAAAATAAATTATAAAAATCTACCCTTAAGACAAAATAATAAATTTATTCACCTCAAATGTACTCCAGCCCTTGGTGGACACACATCAATCCTTTAATTTAGCAGAAATATGTTTTTTTTTTAAATAATTATCTCAAGAGGTGTGAGTCTTGTTTTCTTAATCATCTCAAATGAATCCTAGTAGTCGGGCAATGAGACTCTTCTTTTCGCGCAAAACAAGCTTTGTGTTTTAGGTTAAGGCACGATTCTAGTAAGTGGAAGACGACGCAAGCGCCATCTTTTACCTAATTTCATGAGGCATCATCAACGATTCGAGACAAGGTAGACAACCGAGAATCGTTGTTGTTTGAATAGTGGTTGAACATTTTATTACAAGATTCTAGTGTTACCTTGTAATCCAAGCTTTTCTCTCCCTTACTCCTTTTTTTCCTTCCAACTTCCTCCAGCCACCGTATGTGTATTAAGTAATTAGAATTCTAATGCGTGCGTTCGATACGTTATTAGATTAGAAAAAAAGGCGAGCGATTCAATTTTAGATAGTCGGAAAAAGTTAATCGAGTCTTTCCCAGTAGAAGGCAAGAGAATTGTAAATCGAGCGTGACGATTAATTTGTTTTTTTTTCTTCTCACTGGCTTGCTTCTTCCACTGAACCCATTCGAAACGCGAAACACACCGATCAAGCGTGTATGTATGGATGGAGGAAAAAAGTGAAGGAATCTCCAGTGATTTGTCTCGCTTGAAATTCCCGATGAATAATGAAAAATAATTAAGTGAAGAAAAGATGGGAATGTAAAGATTAATTAATTGTTAACAATCTAATTTTAGTGAAATATTTAAAAAACACCACAAAAATAATAATTATTACGATTTTTTTAAATTTGAATCATGCAGGAAATCGCATTAAAAATCGCCCATTTTGGGTTTATGTCAAAATATCTCGAAAACTGTGGATGGGGTATTTTTTATTTTTTACATATTCTGAAAGAGCGAGCTTTGATTAATATCCCCACGTAATTTCATAAAGATACCCCTCAAATAATAATTATTACGATTTTTTAAAATTTGAATCATGCAGGAAATTGCATTAAAAATCGCCCATTTTGGGTTTAAGTCAAAATATCTCGAAAACTGTGGATGGGGTATTTTTTGTTTTTTACATATTCTGAAAGAGCGAGTTTGAATTAACATCCCCACGTAGTTTCATAAAGATACCCCGCAAATAATAATTATTACGATTTTTTAAATTTGAATTATGCAGGAAATTGCATTAAAAATTGCCCATTTTGGGTTTAAGTCAAAATATCTCGAAAACTGTGGATGGGGTATTTTTTGTTTTTTACATATTCTGAAAGAAGGGGCTTTAATTAACATCCCCACGTAGTTTCATAAAGATACCCCGCAAATAATAATTATTACGATTTTTTAAATTTGAATCATGCAGGAATTTGCATTAAAAATCGCCCATTTTGTGTTTAAGTCAAAATATCTCGAAAACTGTGGATGGGGTATTTTTTGTTTTTTTACATATTTTGAAAGAGCGAGTTTTAATTAACATCCCCACGTAGTTTCATAAAGATACCCCGAAAATAATAATTATTACGATTTTTTTAAATTTGAATCATGCAGGAATTTGCATTAAAAATCGCCCATTTTGGGTTTAAGTCAAAATATCTGGAAAACTGTGGATGGGGTATTTTTTGTTTTTTACATATTCTGAAAGAGCGAGTTTTAATTAACACCCCCACGTAGTTTCATAAAGATACCCCGCAAATTATAATTATTACGATTTTTTAAAATTTGAATCATGCAGGAAATTGCATTAAAAACGCCCATTTTGGGTTTAAGTCAAAATATCTCGAAAACTGTGGATGGGGTATTTTTTTCTTTTTACATATTCTGAAATAGCGAGTTTTAATTAACATCCCCACGTAGTTTCACAAAGATAGCACACAAATAACAATTATTACGATTTTTTTTAAATTTGAATTATACAGGAAATCGCATTCAAAATCGCCCATTTTGGGTTTAAGTCAAAATATCTCGAAAACTGTGGATGGGGTATTTTTTGTTTTTTACATATTCTGAAAGAGCGAGTTTTAATTAACATCCCCACGTAGTTTCATAAAGATACCCCGCAAATAATAATTATTACGATTTTTTTAAATTTGAATCATGCAGGAAATTGCATTAAAAATCGCCCATTTTGGGTTTAAGTCAAAATATCTCAAAAACTGTGGATGGGGTATTTTTTGTTTTTTTACATATTCTGAAAGAGCGAGTTTTAATTAACATTCCCACGTAGTTTCATAAAGATACCCCGCAAATAATAATTATTACGATTTTTTTAATTTGAATCATGCAGGAAATCGCATTAAAAATCGCCCATTTTGGGTTTAAGTCAAAATATCTCGAAAACTGTGGATGGGGTATTTTTTGTTTTTTGCATATTATGAAAGAGCGAGTTTTAATTAACATCCCCACGTAGTTTTATAAAGATACCCCGCAAATAATAATTATTACGATTTTTTAAATTTGAATCATGCAGGAATTTGCATTAAAAATCGCCCATTTTGGGTTTAAGTCAAAATATCTCGAAAACTGTGGATGGGGTATTTTCTGTTTTTTACATATTCTGAAAGAGCGAGTTTTAATTAACATCCCCACGTAGTTTCATAAAGATACCCCGCAAATAATAATTATTACGATTTTTTAAATTTGAATCATACAGGAAATCGTATTAAAAATCACCCATTTTGGGTTTAAGTCAAAATATCTCGAAAACTGTCGTTTTAATTATTCGTCATGATTGCTAACGTCAATGTCTAAGTTCTCAAAGGTTCTTTAGTTCTTTAGGTTTAATATTCTGATTACGCGGGACGCAGAGGTGATTAATATGTAATGTAATAATATAATATGTTATGTGGGGATTTATAGTGGATTTTAAGGAGAGGGTTTCAAATCTCTGTTTAATGGCCCATTTTCCTGTTTTTATATAATCCGCTCTATAAAATAATCTTTTCTGCATTTTTTTTTTAAATAGAAAATTATTCACTCGCCAGCAAAGTCATGTTTCAATGGAATGACTTACTGATGAAAAATTGTGCCTTGTGGAACCCCAGATGTGACTGTTCACAGTTTTAATGCATTGACCTAGTGATTATTTTTTTTATAGAAAATTATTCACTCACCAGCAAAGTCAAGTGATGTGTGAGTATCCTGGAAGGGCTCTGCTCATCATCCCGAAAAATAAAATAAAAGCGTTTCCTGAAAAAAAAAAAAAAAACAAAATCAAAATTTGAATTAATGTACAGGAATGCAAGATGTAATTAAAAAATCTAAAAATTATTACACTTCGTAGTATTGTGTGGAACTATGGAATAGTTCCATTATAATTTTAATTAATTGTAAACGACCAATATTTATTTGTTTTTATATACATGCACATTTACAATTATTCTTTATTTTTGTATTTCGACTATTATAATGCATATATTTTTTTAATCTTTTTCCTTTCTACTGTTAGGTGTAAGGAGTATAATGCAAATATGTAGTTAAAAGCATGAATAAATAACATTTTAACCACTTGGGTTTTTATTCATCATTCTCTGTCGTATTACACGATTTTCACCATTCCATGGAAGATTTCCTGGACCAAGTCAGAATAAATAATTATTGTTATTATGGCGAATCTTAGTATTAGGATTCCAAGGCTGAGGATTCTATTGTTAAAATTTTACAAGTGGTTCCCCAAGGATCCACATTATCATTGGCTCCAATAATAAAAAAATCAGAAGATACAATTCCATTACATATAACTTTCTGTTATCATTTTTGAATGATTCTAATGATTATATTAATCATATATATTTTTTTTTTTCGAAAACACAATTTTCCTAATACCATTTCAAACATTTATAAAAAATATTAATCAGATACACCCGAGGAAAAGAAACCCATACAAATACGGACTGAACTTGTTTTTTTTTTTATTTATTTTGTTAACGCAATATATATTTTTTATCTCACGACTCATATACATAATTACATCCAATACACATCCATCATTCGCCGTATCTATATCATTTCTAGAAATATCTCTTTTTTCTGCTCTCTCTCTCTCTTTAACCGTTGTTTCTTTTTGTCCAGATGACGATTATTGATGGGGAACCGAGGAGGAGATTTTTATGGATAAGCGTGAGAATTCGAGATCACCGGTATTATTTACGACGGCCTCTTTCCTCCCGGGGAAAAATTATGACGGTTTTTATCGCCGGATAGATGCGTCCGTCTCTTTCTCGAGGAACGTACAGATGAATTAAACATCGCGGTGCCCGTTCTGCGCGTCCGCGACGACAATTCAAGTCGGAAGAAAAAGAAAATCGTCGTTGTCCGCGGAAAATTAAAATTTGAATTTCTTAATAAATTAAATAATATTAGTAATGATAATAGTAGTAGATCTTTATTTCAAACAACTAAAGAAAATATATAATACGTCCAACCCTTCCATTCAATCTAGCGTTTATTGATGATGATCATATTGTGTTCGAAATATATTTAACAGTGAAAATAAATAAGTGATGGTGCAATCTCCAACGCCCTCCTATCTTAAACAATATCGCGGTAGTTTAAATACCAGTCCTTACTAAAATCGCAACCCATACAATTCCTTACATGACCCATTTAACACACTCCTGTGTAGCGTAATTCCAATATCCCAACTATCCCAAAAATTCGCCACAAATTTCGTAAACCGCGTACGCTCTGCCTAAAACGAAACCTAAATATCCCTCCAAAATTTCGCCATCCTGAATCTTTTTTTTTAAGGAAGGATGATTGAAAGGATATTAAGGTTAAGGAATGATGATAATGAGGGACATTTTTGGCATAGGTAAATTCCATTCAGCCACTAACGAAAATCCTGAATCTACTCTTTATACTTTCATCTCATCTTTCATCGAGAACTAAAAGACGGACATGACACATAAGACAGTTACTTTTGGTTGATAGCCATTTTAGAAGTAATAAAATAAATTGTATTGTATTTAACAATGTATAAATACCTAATTAAAAATATATAAATAAGTGAAGTGAGGAATGGACTACATCGTTCCAATCGTACAAAAACTGAAACAATAATTTGTAATCATTCCATACTGTATAATAACTAAAATCCAACTTATCCCATCCGCGTACGCTCGCTCAGAGAGTGCTACGATTTTAATTATTACGTAAATGTATTCCCACTTATCATCGATCACCGACGACGATGGCGACTCGAAGCGGTAAATCATTGAGCGCAAATCGATTTTATTACGGACCGTTCAATCCGTATTCACACACACACACACCACATACGCAAAGATTTATAGACAGGCACGGTATAATTTGAAATTTCAAATTAACTGCTTCTTCTGCTCCGACTCCCGCTCGCGTTAATGCGTTACCGTTTCTTTTTTCTCTCCTTTCCCCGTTCGCTTTATAGTTTTGTGCGTATTTTATGCGCGCAAGGCGATTTCATAAATTAACGCGTTAATTGGCCTTTTTTTTCCCGCTGGAATGATTTACGATTTCACGCTTTGACAAAACGAAATTATAATTTCAGTAGGTCCAGTTTGATTGCTTGCATCAATTTATTAGTTTTGACTGATAGTTGTACATTTTGAGACAAAGCGGGATCATTATCGATAACTTAACAAGATTGATCGAAATTTACTGATCATTGCCAGAAATTTAATAACAAACTAAACAGCTTGTATACAAATCCCGAGCAAGTATTATTTGAACTGTCAAGGTTGAAATAGACTTTGATTAAAACACTTGGTTTGTTTCACTCACTGTTTAAATTAGTGAAACAAACCAAGTGTTTTAATCAAAGTCTATTAATTAAAAAATGTTTCACCACGGGTTAAGTGAGAAATTAATTAAAAAAATGTCAAGGTTGAAGGTTAATTCCGGTACTGGCACTGATAATATTCCTCAGATATTTCTTCGTAATTGTAGTAGATCACTTTACAATTCACTATACAAACTTTTCTCTCTATCACTAACTTCAGGTATATTCCTTGATGAATGGAAATTATCATATGTAACACCAATCCACAAATCTCGTTCTAAATCTAACGTAAGTAACTATAGGCCAATTTCCATACTGTCGGTTATACCCCAAGTGTTTGAGAAATTATTATATAATCAGTTGGTTGATACTTTTGGCAATATATTACCAAAAAACAACATGTTTTTTTAGGAGTCGTTCCACATAAACGAATTTTTTGAATTTACTGAATATAATGTCAAAGTTATCAAAAGTGCGTTCTATTTACACAGACTTCAGCAAAGCTTTTGATTGCGCAAGTCACTCTATCTTATTGTGCTTCTATTCTCTGCTATCCCCTTGCACTTATTTTTAACCTGTCTCTAAAAACATCAATTTTCTCTAGTTAATTTAAAATTACATCAATTTGCCCTATACCGAAGACATCGAAATATTGCAAACTATCGACCAATAGCAATACTTTCTCATATTGCTAAAATATTTGAGAAAACATTGTATGATCAAATTTATTTTCATACTTCTCCATATTTATCCCATTATCAACACGGTTTCATTCCGAACGTTCTAACTTAACCATTATTACACATGATATTGCTAGATCATTAGATTCATCCGGGCAGATTGATGTAATATATACTGACATTTCAAAAGCGTTGAGTTTATCATACATTGTTACTTGAAAAGCTTAATTACTTTGGTTTTTGTGATCATTCCACTTCACTCATTTCATCTCATCTTTCATATCGTAAATCATATGTACTGATTAATAATTTTAAGTCTAATTCTTATTTTCCAAATTCGGGGGTCCCTCAAGGCTCCATACTGGGCCCATTATTATTCAATCTTTTCATTAACGATCTTTCCAATCTACTAGAGTGCAAACACCTTTTATTTGCTGATGATCTAAAGATTTTTTCAACAATTACGAATATAGATGATTGCATAAGTTTACAAAATCAACTTAATGTTATTTCGAATTGGTGCAGTACAAATAAACTTAATCTGAACAGCAATAAGTGTAAATTTTTGTATGTAATTTTTGTATGTAATATCTCTGTGTATAATTATATATTTGTATTAATTTTTATTACCGTATGTTATTATTAAGTTGCTCTGTAATTGGACTGTAGTCTGTTGGGCAATAAAGTATTATTATTAAATTTATCTCCTTTACCAAAAAATCCAAACCAATTACATTTAACTATGTGGTGAGTAACAATTCTATTGAGCAAGTCAATGTCTTCAAAGATCTTGATGTTTGGTTTGATGATAAATTTACATTTAATCCTCACATTCAATTTTTTGTTAAGAGTTACTAAAAGATACTAAAAAAATGAAATATAATTGAAATGATAAAGGGAAACATATTTGATATATAATGAAATACAATTGAAAACACCATGTTTTAAATATATCTCGTCGTTGTTGTGTTTGAAATAATTTTCAAAGATTCTTCAATCCGTATTGGAAAGTGTTTGGAATCGCAACATAACTCATATCCACACACAACATGCTACCTGCATGTTAGACATTCTTGTACCAGCACATTCCCACTTAAATCTTCCAACGTGTATATCGAAGTCGCGCGAGATTTATATTTCGTTACTTTTCGTTTATTTTATTTCAAATTTATAAATAAGGTAAACGTATGAAAATAAGCGTGTGATATACGTGGAAACATCCGCTGGGAGCGGTAAAGCACACGCGTACCGGGCTCCTATACCGGTGTTTGCGGTCCATAAATGTAAATTTAAAGCCCCCCAGTCCGAGGCGCAGAGACGTACGGTCTCCGGCGAGTTTACAACGCACGGGCCCCAGTCCTGACAATGCTGTTACTGTTAGTATATCACAAATAAAAGCGACAATGCCCCCGTGCGTGAAATACGGCCTGGTGTCCCTCGGGCTTCCCGTATATTTCTAATAAATGCGAGGGATTTTCATATAAAATACCCACACACTCGCTCGCACAGGTATAGTCGGCGTGACACAGGGATCTTGGAAAGCACGCGAACTTTATGTTTGGTTTATGGGGGACAAGATTTTTGCGTTTCGTAAGCTCAAATGAAAATCATTCTTTGCTCTCATTATATTTTATTGCTCGTTTTTTGTTCCTACAAATAATGATTGATAATTGTTTGAAGAATCGAAAAGACCTTTATTAACTCTTGCACAGTTTTTAATTCAGTTTCCAATGATTTGGCAATATTAGGAAGAACTAAGGACTTCTTCAGTTATTTCTGATTTAAAATTGAAAATATTTCGAAAACTACGGATAGCGTATTTTCTGATTTTTAGAAATTCTGAAAGAGCTCTTTTACATCCTCAAAAAATTTTTAGATATTCGGAAAGAGCTATTGTTCTTTTATATCCTCAGAAAATTTCATCACGAAATCTCAAAAGAAAATCGAGTTGTGATTTTTTTTTAAATAAAATTAATAAAAAAAAAACATAGAAGCTTTCCATAAAAGTCATCATTTCTGGTTTAAAATTGACAATATTTCGAAAACTATGAATAGCGTCAATTTTTACATATTTTAAAAGTGCGAGACTTGAATCATCCATGGTGATCATTTATTTTGTTTTTATATTTTTCTTTATTCCTTATTTTCTTCTGGGATCCTTTCTTCCGTTATTAATCGAGTTCGTGTGGTCATGGAATCGCCATATCGCCGGGAAGCTGTTTAGCGTACGGAGAGGTTAACAACGGTAATTACACACGGCGATCAGATAAAGATAAGGCCCTGATTACACCCTGTATTAACGTATTTATTATAGCCACCGGATAGACGAATAGATGGACGGACAGATAGGAACCGTGGATGCCCGCGCACGGACCTTCTCCTTCCTCCTCGCCTCCTTCATTTATCCATTCTCCCTCTCCCTCCCTCATGATAAATATTCATGAGGGAGGGAGAGGAGAGAGAGAGAGAGAGAGAGAGAGTACTTCCCAAAAATAACGGATATATTCTATAAAATCGCATATAAAAGTATTTTTATTAATTCCGTTTATTCCCTCCACCTTTTCCCCCCACCTTTTCGTCCCAACTTTAAATATTCAAATAGCAATATATTTTTATTTATTTTGTAAATATATTTTGTTGTGTTATTCAGAATGAAAAAATCTATCAATTAAGATCACCCCTTGCGATACCTTAGATGATATATTTTTTCATTTCATTCGGATGCTTGTTAGAGCATCATAGAAAAAAAATGGTTCGAAAGAGTTTTAGCTTTAAATTGTAAATATCTCAAAAACTACGAATACCGTATTTTCTGTTTTTCACGTATTCTGAAGAAGTAAGACTTGATTAACGAGCTCAGAAAGTTTTATAAAGATATCCCTAAGGAAAGTCCAGGTGTGATTTTTTGTAATTCCAAAAATACAGAGCATAAAAATCAACCTGTTTGGCTTAAATTGAAAATATCTCGAAAACTGTGGAAGGGGTATTTTTTGTTTTTTACATATTCTGAAAGAGCACACTTTTGTTAATATTCTCACAAAGTTTCATTGAAATACCTCGAAAGAAATTGCAGTTGGCAATTTTTGAAATTCCGAAATATAGAAAAATTGTACAAAAATCGTCGTTTATGGTCTTAAATAAGAAATATCTTGAAAACTATCGATAGGGTATTTTTTGTTTTTTACATATTCTTAAAGAGCACACTTTTGTTAATATCTTCACAAAATTTCATTAAAATACCTCGAAAGAAATTGGAGTTGGGAATTTTTAAAATTCCAGAATATCGAAAAATTGTACAAAAATCGTCGTTTCTATTCTAAAATTGGAAATATCTTGAAAACTATCGATGGGGTATTTTTTGTTTTTTACATATTCTAAAAGAGCACACTTTTGTTAATATGTTCACAAAGTTTCATTAAAATACCTCGAAAGAAATTGAAGTTGGGAATTTTTGAATTTCCAAAATATAGAAAAATTGTACAAAAATCGTCGTTTCTGGTTTAAAATTGGAAATATCTTGAAAACTATGGATGGGGTATTTTTTGTTTTTTACATATTCTGAAAAAGCACACTTTTGTTAATTTTCCCACAAAGATTCATTAAAATACCTCGAAAGAAATTGAAGTTGGGAATTTTTGAAATTCCAAAATATAGAAAAATTGTACAAAAATCGTCATTTCTGGTCTAAAATTGGAAATATCTTGAAAACTATGAATGGGGTGTTTTTTGTTTTTTATATTTTCTAAAAGAGCACACTTTTGTTAATATCGTCACGAAGTTTTATTAAAATACCTCGAAAGAAATTGGAGTTGGGAATTTTTTAAATTCCAAAATATAGAAAAATTGTACAAAAATCGTTGTTTCTGGTCTAAAATTGGAAATATCTTGAAAACTATGGATGGGGTATTTTTTGTTTTTAACATATTCTAAAAGAGCACACGTTTGTTAATATCTTCACAAAGTTTCATTGAAATACCTCGAAAGAAATTGGATTTGCGAGTTTTTGAATTTCCAAAACATAGACAAACTGTACAAGAGTCATCATTTCCGGCATATGATTGAAAATATCTTGAAAACTTTGTACAATATATTTTATGTTTTTATACATATCTAAGAGAGGATTTATTTATTGATTTATCCATAAAGTTTCAGTAAGATATCTTAAAAATTGCGAATTTACAACTTCGCACAATCGAAAGAAATGGAAATATAAATAATGTATGACCTGTCATTGACTAACTGTGAAATGAAATCTTTAATGTCTTCTACAAGTATTAAAGCACAATCTACAGAAAAAGAAGTATAAAATACGTATGACATGATATGCATAAATAACTTATATTTCTATTTCTTTTAATTGTGCTTTAATACTTGTGAAGGGCATAAAGGATTTCATTTGGACATTCTAATGATTCTAAACGTTATCTAGCTAGTATTATTTCCAAGACATATATTAGATTACAATTTAACGAAACGGCCATCGACCAGATGTCTTTTCGCCGGTATTTATATTTTTTTTATCATTTTTTTATTGTTTACATTATTTTGATGTTTCATTCTTAATTGAGCGATCACATCCGCCTACTTTGCTAACGTTTGAATGGCTGGTCTCTTGTCTTACATAAAGCTGGAAATAAATACATGGAAGCCATTGATCTGCGTAACATACCGTAAGGTAAGGCCTTTGGACAAGACGCCGGGTGAATACAGATGTTATACATATCTATTGAGTGCCCATAAAGATGGTGCGCCGTGCAGCATTGTGCCGTTTATGCTTCCGAATAAATAAGACGGCACAAAACAGTACGGTTCACTCTGAAATACTATAAATAATAATAATAACATTTATATTATTTTTTTATACATATTTCTTTTAAAATACAAAGTGTATAGAAAATCCATCAAATATATCAAAATATGCACATAAAAAAAGTATACAGAAAATCTCTCAATGAATAAATAAGTGAAAAAACGAAAATAAAAATATGTGAGTGAAGTTGAAGGCCTGCGTTTTATATTATTCGAAAAAAAAAAAAATTCAAAATAATTAAACAAATAATCTTTAAATAAACCATATTTATATTTGAACTTTTATTTAAATATATATTATTATTATTTAACAACAATTTTTCCCGTGATGAAATTCAAATCGATGCATATTTCATATGCACGTAGGTGCCGATGCCGAGACGGCCGACCACGGCAAAAGCTCATTAATACAGCTCATTACATATCAATATAACTACGTGACTTAATTTAATGGGACGCGCTCGACCCGTCCCGGGGATCTAATTAATTACCGGTTCGTGTCCGCAGAATCCTGTAATTGGTAAGAAATCTCCACCGACTCTTCTTGTGAAACGACGCGCGCGGCTCAGAATCGAATATCGATGGCCGGTAATTATAAACAGAATCTCTTAATTAAATTCCGGCCGTCGTCTCTCGATGTGTAGTTTACTCCTCTGTTTTTTTTTTGTGTGTGCGCCTCTCTTCTTATTCGTAATGTTTTGAAATCAATCGATCCACCTGCTTTTTTTATTTCTGAATCAGTTGCACAACGAGATCTGATCGATATTCACGTGTTTTTTTTTATATTTGGATTTCTTGTTGTGCTGGGTTTAGTTTCACTTTGGGATTGAATTAATTTATTTGGGGAGATTGATGTGCTTGCATAATTAATGATAATAATAATAGTTTATTAACGACGAACGCATTTTACATAAATCGCGCAATAATCATTAATAATTCCAATAAAAAATAAATACATATAAATACATTCATGAAATAGTGAACACAAGTACTCCCGAAAATAATAAAATACGGAATATGAATACACCAAAAGTAGCCAAACGCCAAAACATAAATATATGTGTTTATTGATACAAGATCAATACATATTCTTAAAGAGCACACTTTTATTAATATCTTCACAAAGTTTCATTAAAATACCTCGAAAGAAATTGGAGTAGGGAATTTTTGAAATTCCAAAATACAGAAAAATTGTACAAAAATCGTCATTTCTAGTCTAAAATTGGAAATATCTTGAAAACTATGGATGGGGTATTTTTTGTTTTTTATATATTCTGAAAGAACACACTTTTGTTAATATCTTCACAATGTTTTATTAAAATACCTCGAAAGAAATTGGAGTTGGGAATTTTTGAAATTCCAAAATACAGAAAAATTGTACAAAAATCGTCATTTCTGGTATAAAATTGGAAATGTCTTGAAAACTATGGATGGGGTATTTTTTGTTTTTTATATATTCTGAAAAAGCACACTTTTGTTAATATTCTCACAAAGTTTCATTAAAATATCTCAAAAGAAATTTGTGTTGTGAATTTTTAAATTTCAAAAACATAGAAAATTGTACAAAAATCATCATTTCTGGTCTAAAATTAGAAATATCGTGAAAACTATGGATGGTGTATTTTTTTGTTTTTTACATATTCTAAAAGAGCATACTTTTGTTAATATCTTCACGAAGTTTCATTGAAATACCTCGAAAGAAATTAAAGTTGGATATTTTTGAAATTCCAAAATATAGAAAAATTTTACAAAAATCGTCATTTCTGGTCTAAAACTGAAAATATCTCAAAAACCATGAATGGGGTATTTTTTGTTTTTTACATATTCTCAAAAAGCACACTTTTGTTAATATCTTCACAAAGTTTCATTGAAATACCTCGAAAGAAATTGGAGTTGGGAATTTTTGAAATTCCAAAATACAGAAAAATTGTACAAAAATCGTCATTTCTGGTATAAAATTGGAAATATCTTGAAAACTATGGATGGGGTATTTTTTGTTTTTTACATATTCTGAAAGAGCACACTTTTGTTAATATCCTCACAAAATTTCATTGAAATACCTCGAAGGAAATTGGATTTCGGAATTTTTGAAAAATCATAAATATCTGTGTTTATTGATACAAGAAATAAGAGAATATTTAACAGAATTAACCGAATAATTAAATAAGTTAAATTATATTAGTAATAATAATAATTCAAGTTATATAAACTAACTAATTTAATTGAGTTACAGTTTTGTTTCAAATTACAAACTGAAAATGCAATTATAATATTATAAAAACAATTTTTAACTTTATATTACTGAAATTTATTTATTTCGTCATTTTCAAACTAACACACAGTGGACGAAATTGTCAATCTAGCTAAATATTTGGCTCTAAATCATCAGAAAATAAATGATATAATCTTGTTTAAATTCTCACAACTCACACCCTCATTCTTTAGCTTCATTTTGGTATAATATCAAGTTATTTGGTGATTTTCGGATTTTCGAATAAATTCCACCGTTTTCCAATTTTTCGATCAATTTTTCTCTCTCTCAAAAAATAAAATAAAATAATCTGAAAAAAAATCTCAAAGACAATTGATGATAGTAGAAAGAGCGTGGGCCATTTAATTTTCCCAAAAATAATCATTTTTAATTATTCCGGACAACTTAAATAGCGTCGCGAAATTAACATAGGGCCTTATGGGAATGGTTTAGTGTAGACCCGCTAATTGGTTCTTTTGAACGTATCTGCGGTTGGGCCAAATTTACTGCGTTCACATACAACTTAAATGGACGCGATTTTTAACATTCGATTCTTTAAGAATGTAGCTACATTTCTACCAGAAATCATCGGTTTTGGTTGATTCTGTTCGCAAGAAAAAAATCGCACAAATTAGATTAAAATTTCGCCCAATTTTCGAAGGCCCATTTCGCAAGCGAACTGTCTCGAAACTAATTACTCGATCTTATTAAAATTCTCGCAGCTTATGCTCCCATTCTTTAGCTACATTTTGGTATAAAATGAAGTAGTTTGGAGAGTTTTGGATTTTCGCCGAAATTTCACTTTTTCCTTACGATATTTTTAAAATTTGATGAAATTTTTTTCTCTCCAAAAAATTCTGAAAAAAATCATGAAGATCCTTTATTACAACAGAGAAAACGTAGGCTATTTAATTTCCCGAGAAGTAATTATTTTTGACCATTTTTGGCTACTTAAATAGGTCCGCGAAAATAACATGGGACCTTATGGGGACAGTTTAAGAGAGCCTCGCCGATTTGTCGTTTTGAAGGTATCTGCGGTTGAACCATAATTACTGAGCTCACAGACAACTTAAGAGGACGCGATTTTTAACCTTCGATTCTTAAAGAATCCAGCTATATTCTCACCAAAAATTATCTTTTTTTGTGGCTTGTATTCGCCAGAAAAAAATCGACAAAATTGGATAAAATTTCGCCCAATTTCTAAAGGCCTATTTTGCAAGCGAACTGTCTCGAAACTAATTACTCGATCTTATTAAAATTCTCGTAGCTTATGCTCCCATTCTTTAGCTACATTTTGGTATAAAATCAAGTCGTTTGGAGAATTTTGGATTTTCGTCGAAATTTCACTTTTTTCCATGCATACCCCTTACGATATTTTCAAAAATCGCTGAAAATAAATTTTTTCTCTCCAAAAAATTCTGAAAAAAATCATGAAGATCCTTGATTACAATAGATAAAACGTGGACTATTTAATTTCCCCAAAAGTAATTATTTTTAAACATTTTTGGCTACTTAAATAGGTCCGCGAAAATAACATGGGACCTTATGGGGACGGTTTAAGAGAGCCTCGCCGATTTGTCGTTTTAAAGGTATCTGCGGTTGAACCATAATTACTGAGCTCACAGACAACTTAGAAGGACGCGATTTTTAACATTCGATTCTTAAAGAATCCAGCTATATTCTCACCATAAATTACCTTGTTTTTGTGGCTTGTATTCGTCAGAAAAAAATCGGCAAAATTGGATAAAATTTTGCCCAATTTCCAAAGGCCTATTTTGCAAGAAAACTGACTCGAAACTAATTGCTTGATTTTGTTAAAATTGTCACAGCTTATGCTCCCATTCTTTAGCTACATTTTGGTATAAAATGAAGTCGATTGGAGAATTTTGGATTTTCGTCGAAATTTCACTTTTTTCCATGCATACCCCTTACGATATTTTCAAAAATCGCTGAAATTTTTTTCTCTCCAAAAAATTCTGAAAAAAATCATGAAGATCCTTGATTATAATAGAAAAAACGTGGGCTATTTAATTTCCCCAAAAGTAATTATTTTTAACCATTTTTGGCTACTTAAATAGGTCCGCGAAAATAACATGGGACCTTATGGGGACGGTTTAAGACAGCCTCGTCGATTTGTCGTTTTGAAGGTATCTGCGGTTGAACCATAATTACTAAGCTCATAGACAACCTAGATAGAAACGATTTTAAGCGTTCGATTCTTGAAGAATCCTGCTACATTTCCATCAAAAATTATCATTTTTGGTCGCTTGTTTTCGCCAGAAAAAAGTCGCACAAATTAGATAAAATTTCACTCACTTTTAAAAGGCTAATTTTGCAAGCGAACTGACTCGAAATTAATTACTCAATCTTGTTGAAATTCTCACAGCTAATGCTCCCATTCTTTAGCTACATTTTGGTATAATATGAAGTCGTTTGGTAATTTTTGAATTCTCATCGAAATTTCACTTTTTTTATATAAAAAACAAAGTTTAGAAGTTTTTTCACTAATAAATTTAAATATATAGAGCCTTCACAATAAAAAAATAGTTGTAAATTAATCTTTAATTTATGGAAATAATTTTTTGAATAAAATATAAATCGTAATATCCATTTTAACAGCCGTATTGCATTTTTGTAACCTCCGTTCCATCCGAGCGAACACACAGAAGAGCAAATGAGCGAGTTTCACGTTTCTATTATTACCAGGAAGAGGCATCCGGGCGACACCGTCCACACAGAAATTACCATAAACACCGCACTCTTGTTTGTGCTTTAATGCGGAATGCGCCGGCGTGGGTGCCACGTGACAACTTGACAAGTCCGATTCTTTGGATTTCTATTTGTTTCTTTTTTTTTTTTTTCGTAACACGAGGCCAATTTTGAACCAGTTTAAACGGATCGCGTTATTTACATCTCCTCCTTCGCCTCCTCCTCTTCCTCTCCAGCGTGCGCCATTGTTGCCAGCGGGAATTAACAGAGTATGCATAATGCCTGTGGTATCGTGCCGCGCGCATTCAATTGGGTTCGTGCACTTTAATTCAAATCGATGAGTGAATAAAAATGAAACGGGTCTTCTGTTATATTTTCTTATTTCGTCATTTAATTTGTTCAATAATTAAAAAATAATCCCCTGTTACTGCCGTTATACAATGGAGATTATTCCAATTAGACTTCAAAAAAAAAAACGGAAGTAATAAACTTCCCGGAGTAGCTTCAGTCATTTTGCTGTTTCGGTCGGCTTTTGTTGTTTTCCAATCACTCTAAAAATTGGACTCGGGTAAGGCAGGTAGCGATGACTTCTGCATTCAATCTGAGTCATATTATTTCATTTAATTTCGACCGAAAAAAATGTAAATTCTAGTAGAAGTTAGACTTTTGCGTAGATACTGGTCTATACTTTTACCATCATGAAGGAACTTCTTACATTTTTCAGATTTTTACGGGCTTAAAAGTCAATGGATTTTTAATATAAACAAGCATTTAGGGGTGGAAGTTTAATTAAACCTGAACATAGTTATCTTGGAGAGTGATTCATTGGTAATAACAATTTTCCAGCATTTCGATGATGAGAAATCCAGAGACTTTCAAAGTATGTACGATTTTTTTTCTTCGAAGGGAATTTTATTTCTAACAAAAATTATTCCCACTCGAGTTTACATTATTTTTATCATTATTTAAGCATATTGTAATATTTGTTTTCTTTTAATGGAATTTTATTTCTAATCAAAATTATCCCAATTCGAGTTTACATTATTTTTAACATTTCGATGCTGAAAAATCCCAGGACTTTCAGAAGAAGAAAAAAATTTTACATAAGTATATTTTTTTCTTCTAAGGGAATTTTATTTCTAATCAAAATTATCCCTGCTCGAGTTTACATTATTTTTAACATTTCGATGTTGAAAAATCCCGGGACTTTCAACTTAAGTAACATTTTTTATTCTAAGGGAATTTTATTTCTAATCAAAATTATCCCTGCCCGAGTTTACATTATTTTCAATATTTCGTCGCTGGAAAATCCCGAGATTTTCAGTTTATATAATATCGTTTTCTTCTAAGCTAATTTTATGTCTCGAGTGGGAATAATTTTTCTACTCGAGTTTACATTATTTTCAGTCGGTCGAAATTAAAATTCAAAAACCATTTCGACCAAAACGAGCTTATCTATATCACATGCTCGGCTCATTAAAACCAATATTAATCAATCAACCAAAACCATTAGCCAGCCAATTTTGACACATCATATATTCTCACCGACTAAAAAAAAACCTAACTAAACAAACACAGATACAATCTCGCACACGAAATTCGAATGAGCGAAAAAATGACTGAAATCCATAAATAAAAACAGATCGGCGCACAATATCCCGCGGTTAATTAATATTCCTCTCGCCATATCGGCGGGTAACTAATTAATTGACAGTTTCTCTCCGCCGTATGCAAATCCCCAGCGCGGAGGAATTAAAATATTTCCTAGGACATGGATTGACGACCTCATAAAGAAACGGCTTTGCATATTTAAATTCGACGAGCGTACCTGTACATTTTTTTTCTTCGTTGTCGCTTTTGCTTTCATTCTTTGCGTCCGAGAAACTATTCCAGAAAATGATTAAAAACGCGGCGGCGCGATGCATAAATTACGCGGCGTAATGATTTAGTTGGAGTGTTTCCTGAAATGAGTTATAATGTGAAATGTTAATTATGTTCTCGGAAAAAAAAAGGGAGTGTGATAAATAAAATGTTATATATTTGGATTCCTTATGTTTAGAAAACTATTAAGACGTTGCGAAGATCTCACCAACTTTTTTGATGGAATCTTTTCAGGATATTTCACAGTTCGACAAAAATACAAGAAAGTATCAATTAGAGAAAGTATCACAATTCACCAATTCATTGCAGCGAATTATTAAGAGAGTTGAGCTAGAAAGCACAAATATTTGCATTGCTCATTACCATAAATTGAAAACAGGGCAGTATAAATTATATCAATCGATGATTGATTTTGAGTTACGTGATGACTATAATAAAAATAATTAACACTCTTGTATACTTTCTTCACACTTTATTTTTTAATGTTTTGCTATGCACACATTGACAATAACAACATTGTTATTGACAATGAATGCATATATAAAGTGTGAAGAAAAGGATACAACAGTGTTATTAATTAAATTATATCAACATCAATCACTGAAAAAAAGGAGAAGAAAAGTGTGCAAGTGTTTTCTTATGTTGCGATCAATTCCTGAATCTCAATATAACTTAGTAGATCATTATAACATAATGAAGACACTGTGAATTTTTAATTCTAATTAACTGAAATTTTAAAATATCGAAGGAAAAAAGTCGATTTTCGGCGAAACTGCGAAAATCTTCAAATCAATTTTACTAGGTTGATTTGTTTCACTACTGATCATGTTTCATCAAGTGATTAATGAGAACCAGATTAAAGATCTCAAAATCACTTTATATTATTCCAAAACACAGCTAAAAACATAGGGAATAATCTGTGATAACTTGAGCTTCATCTAGAAATTAGTTTTCAATCAATCCTCCCACAAAATCAACCTGGAAATTGGGGCGAAAATTTTTTTTCGAATTTGCCATTTTTTTCTGGCAATTACGTATGAATCATGAGGATGCCCCCTGGTGAAAATGTACCTACATCCTTTGGGATTGTAATACCGAAAACTGCATTCTTCTATCTCTTTCCTTAAACCAGTAATTTCTCTTCAACCACACGTGCATTTAAAACAGCCAATCGACGGGGCTGCCTTAAACCCATGTTAATTTCACGCGACTAATTAAATAGCTCGAAATGGTTGAAAATGTTTTATGTTTAGAAAACCAAATAGTCTACGTTGCTTCTATTATTATCAAGGGCTTTTATGATTTTTATTCAGATTTTTTTTTTTCAGAGGAAATTTGTTTTTGAAAATTTGAAGATATCGTATGGAAAAAAGTGGAATTTCGGCGAAAATGCGATAATTTCCAAATGATTTCATATTGTACCAAAATGTAGCTAAAGAATGGGGAAATAACTTGTAAAAATTTTAGCAGTATCAAGAAATTATTTTTCGATTAAATCATTCGCAAAATCGACCTTTGCCAATTGGGTCAAAATTTTACTCGAATTAGAGATTTTTTTTTCTTACAGTCAAGGATGAATAGAAAAGATAACCTCTGTTGAAAATATACTTGCATTCTTTGAGAATGTAATACTGAAAACCGCGACCTTCCATCTCTTCTCTGAAACCTGTAATTACAGTTCAACCATACATGCATCCAAAACGGACAATCGGCGGGCTTTGCTAAAATCGTTCCCATAAGACGCAATGTAAATTTCAGAGGTTCATTCAAACCGCCGGAAATGGTTGAAAATAATTTATTTTCGAAAAAGTAAATAGTCCATGTTGTTTCTACTTTTATTAATGGTCTTCATGATTTTTTGCAGATTTTTTTGAGGGAAAAAAGTTTTGACCGAAATTTGAAAATATCGTCGAATTTCGGCAAAAATGCAAAAATCTTCAAATCACTTCATATTATACCAAAATGTTGCTAAAGAATTAGGGAATAATCTTTGATAATTTTAGCCTCATAAAGCAACTAATTTTCAATTAATCAGCTAGCAAAATTGGCCTTTGTGAATTTGTCAAACATTTTTATTGAATTTGCAATTTTTTTTGTGACAGCTACGGATGAATGAATAAGACCGCCTACTATGAAAATATAGATGCATTCTTTGGCAATACAATACTGAAAACCGCATCCTTCTATCTCTTTCCCGAAATCAGTAACTTCGATTCAACCATAGATGCATCGAAAAGTGCCCTTCGGCGGGCCTTGCTAAAACCGTTCCCATAAGGCTCAATGTAAATGTCAGGGATTTATGTAAATCGCTCGAAATTGTTGAAAATGATTTATTTTCATAAAACTAAATAGTCCATGTTGTTTCTATCATAATTAAGGACCTTCGTGATTTTTTTCAGAATTTTTGAAAAGAAAAAATTTTTCATCGAAATTTGAAAAAATCGTAAGGGGTATGTATGGAAAAAATGCGAATTTCATCGAAAATCCAAAAATCACCAAATGACTTCATATTATACCAAAATGTAGCTAAAAAACTAGGGAATAACTTGGGAAAATTTTAGCGTTGTCAACAATTTAATTTTCGATCAACACGCTTGCAAAGTTGACCTTTGCAAAATTGACTAAATTCATCGTCGATTTTGCAATTTTTTTTCTGGCGGTTATGAATGTACAATGGAGATGATCATAGGTGAGGTTATAGCTAAATTCTTTAGGTATACAATTCTGAAAACCGCGTCTTTTTATCTTTTATGTAAAACGTGTAATCTTAATCCAACCGCACCGGCGTCCGAAACGACCAATCGGCGGGACTTACTTAAACCGTTCCCATAAGGCGCTATGTTAATTTCAAGGGGTAATTTACGTGGCTCAAAAATGATGAAAGCAATTATTTTAGGGGAAACTAAATAGTCCACGTTCTTTCTAACATCATTCAGTATCTTCGTGAATTTTTTCAGATTTTTTTGAGGGAAAAAAATTTTCATCGAAAATTGAAAAATGTGAATTTCATCGAAAATCCAAAAATCGCCAAATGACTTCATATTATACCAAAATGTAGCTAAGGAATGGGGGAATAATTAGTGATAATTTTAGCTACATTGAAAAATTAGTTTTCGGTCAATCGGCCCTCAAAAATGGACTTTTTCAATTGAGCAAAAATTTTGCTCTAATTTGCGATTATTTTATAAAATCCACGGATTAACCAAGAAGATGATTTACAGTGAAAATATAGCTACATTCTTTGAGAATCTAATACTGAAAACCGCGTTTTTCTATCTCATCCCTAAATTCTGTAATTTTAGTTCAACCGTAGATGCATAGAAAACAGCCAATTGGCGGCCCTGCCTTAAACCGTTCCCATAAGGACCTATGTTAATTTTACGATACTATTAAAATAGCTTGAAATGGTTGAAGATGACTTTTTTTCTGAAAACTAAATAGTCCATGTTGTTTCTATTATTATTAAGAGCTTTTGTAATTTTTTTCAGAATTTTTGTAAAGAAAAAATTTTCCACGGAAATTTGAAAATATCGTAGTATGGAAAAAAGTGGAATTTCTGCGAAAATGCAAAAATCTCCAAATGACTTCATATTATACCAAAATAAAGCTAAAGAATGGGAGAATATTCTCTGATAATTTTAGATTCATCAAGAAATTAGTTTTCGAATAATCCACTAGCGAAATTGGCATTCGCGTATTAGGATTTTTTTTAAATCGAATTTGCGATTTTTTTCTGACTTCCACGGATGTATCAAGAACATGGCCTTTGGTGAAAATATAGCTGCATCCTTTGAGAATGCAACACTGAAAACCGCGTTCTTCTATCTCTTCCCTGAATCCTGTAATCTCGGTCCAACTGCAGACGCGTCGAAAACGGCCAATTGGCGGGAGTTCATTAAACCGTTTCCATAAGGTCCCATGTAATTTCTACTGTTATAAAGTAAGTATCGTTTTATTGTCTAGCTTCCTGTTTATAAATGCGAAAAAATAATTTTAAAGAGTACATAAGAAAGATAATTACACCACAGGCGGAAAACGGTGTTGCGAATTTCACAAAATAACCTATGAATAATAAAAAGAAAAAAAAAAAACACATAAATCGTAATAAACGCGAGAAATTAATATAAATTGCAGGATTTACGTGTTAAATCATTATTTATTACCAACAGATTTCCCATCGATCTCGCGGAATCGCTTATTGTCGAGGGCAATAATACCGGCAACGATTGCGATTATTATTTCGCGAAACGGCCTGTCAATTTGCGTTATCCCGTCCGCTGTCAAATTAAGTTTCGCCTTTTGCAAATTGGCGTTTCCCGATTGCTCATTGTGGCTTATGTAAATTGCCGACGCGCCAACGGTAAGTGGGCATTGTCGGGGATTACGCGGGGATTTTATTCAATGCAAAATATTTGTATTTTTTAAATAATTTTGTTTTTATCTGAATAAAAGAACAATATTAAAATTGCTTGAAATGGTTGAAAATGATTTATTTTCGGAAATCTTAAATAGTTTACGTTATTTCTATCATTATTATGAACTTTTGTAATGTTTATCAGAATTTTTGGAAAGAAAAAAAAATCACGGAATTTTTAAAATATCGTGTCAAAAGTGGAATTTCGGTGAAAATACGAAAATCTCCAAATTACTTCATATTATACCAAAATTAAGTTAAAGAATGGGAGGATAATCTTTGATAATTTTAGCTTCATAAAGAAATTAGTTCTCGATTAATCCGCTAGCAAAATTGGTCTTCGTGAATTGGGCGAAAATTTTGATCGAATTTGCGATTTTATTTCTAACAGCCACTAATGAATCAAGAAGAAGGCCTTTGGTGAAAATATAGCTGCGTCCCTTGAGAATGCAATGTTATTTAAAATTATAGGAACACCTGAATAATTTTCCAATCGTAATAATTTTTATAAACAAAAAGTTTGAATAAAAATAATTAAACTTTTTTAAATTGTTAATTATTTAATTGTTCGGGTAATTTTAACTAATCCTTGATTTGTTTCACTAATTGTTCCAGTGAGGTAATTCTTATCTCATAAAAATACAAATAGTGAAACAAACCAAGTGATTTCAATTTATCCTTTAATTTAATAACGCAAAACTAGTCGAGAATTTAAAGTTATTCAATCTAAGCTGTGTTTTATTTGTTTAATTGGTTGATTTTTAAAAATCTATTCATATTTGTTTTATCTAATAGGATTATTAAAGTATAACATGGTCATCCCTTTCATTTTTCTCTTTTATTAAAATTAATCCCATTATTTTCAATTCAATTATAATTTTTATTAAGAGGACACGAGTTCTGGAGGATCTGAATTGTGGATCAACTTTGGAATTTATTTATCCCGCGTACTTCGTGCCGTATCAGCAGTAATTAACCCGAGAACGCAGTAGAACACAAGTGCGGAAAAAGAGGTAGAGGGGGAGAGAATTAATGAACAAGTAATGAGCGCACGCTATTGTGAGAGGTGTACGGTGTGCCCTTTTGCAGGAAATGGGGGCCCGGAGACGGCGGCGTGCCGCGTTCCATTCCGTCCGTCTATCTATCAATGAGGTTTAATTAAATATTTATTGATAACGAAACGTGCCTCCGCCGATGAGCCAACGAGATCCGCGGCCACGGATTGATTTATAATCACGGCGCGAGGCGATTTCTTTAACGAGCCACGTCTCTCTTTCGAACTGATTGGATAAGATATTGAATCCCCATTGTGTTGACAATGCATGGGCTTTTATAAATGGATTACAAAAACTGATTTCAATTATGTGTGGAGGAAAAAAAAGGGAGGACGGAAAAAGACGGACAGGTATTATAATTTTAATGCCGTCGTAAATCCTTTTCTTATTAACACATTCAGGTGATGATTAATTAGGGTTTTCATTATTAGACCAACCGGTAGAAACAGAAGAGGGTCCCCACATTGTCCATATCATACAACCTCCTTCTAAACCTTAACATTACTCCCACCCTTCATTAGCAATTCATCAATTCATAACATTAAATTTGCAGACATAGACAAAAACGTTAAAAATCATGAACTTCAGATAACAATACAAAAACTAGACAAGGATAGACAGAAATACCAATAGCCGTTTTTTTAAGGACAACGTGTAATATATTTTATACAAATTTAATTTATTGTATATAAAATTGTCTGCAGGAATAAAGATGTTATATATATATAGAAGATGGAAGTGAGGGTGGGGTGCTAGTGAAGGATGAGATCCTCAGAAAAAGGAATTTGAAATGACACAAGATAGAAAAACGTCGAGAGAATTTATCGGAGAACCACAGAATTGGAAATTTGCAACTTACTTCTTATTCTTCATAAAAATTGAATCTACACATTTCGATGAGAAATAATCAAAATGTAGTCTACATATTTTTATGAGAAATAGTAACAATAATACTAACTCTTTATTTTCCAACAGATACATAGTAGGAAAAATATTTGAAATATTATAAAAATTAGAAGTTTATTGTAGATTTTAATGTGGAATAATTTTAGTTTTATTGTATATTTTGATGAGGAATAAGAAGTTATCGAGTTAATAATACGAAACGTAGAGAAGGCCGTGAATGTATTATTTAAAACGGCGCGAAGAGTCAATCACGATTCTGTTACCTACCGTTTTAGGAACAGCATGGGGCGAAAACGATGCGATGATGTGTCGCCGATTAGAAAATTATAAGGCGATAAACCGCCGGTTATGGCGTTTTATTTGTCGTTATATTTCATGTAATGACACAGGACGACGTGTAATAACCATCACGGCGCAGTGATATATGCACAACCTCCCGAGCGTTCCTCCGTAAACTTCACACCGCGGTCGTATTTCTTCAATGTGTGTGTTTCTTTATTGTTTTGCATTTTTTCCCTTTAAATACACGAACCGTAATTCACGTTATTATTATTTTGGTGTTTTATATTGTGTAAACCGTGTTAGTGTGATTGATGCATTTTAAACAAAGATCAATTTTATTAGCTGCACATTCTAAGTATTTTTTTATAAACCATAGTAGATGCAGGTATTTTTCGTTCACGACGGATCTCCAGCTTAATCAACATTAAATCCATATGTAACATTGATTCATCACGTTTTATGTCCTTTTTTTCTTTCTTTTTGTAATAAAATTGACTAGAATTTAATTGACTTATTACGACAGGCAGAATGGAATAAAGATGTATTAATTAGCCTTCACTTCTCAATAATAAAAATAATAATCAGTAATCAATCAACTCAATAAAATTATCTATGTATTTTGTTAAACCATTCGAAATATTTAATAAAAGTATAAATACCAAATAAGGTACATTCAAAAATTATTACAAATACTATTATCAATTTAATAAAATATTCAGGAACCATTCATCTAGCGGATGGATAACTAGTAGTTGACAATGCCACATGAAATTAGGCGAAAGATGGCGCTTGTGTCGTCTTTCATTTATTATGATTACAATTATTAAGTTTCCTATTAATTGGCAATTATTTAAAGTCGCACAGCAATTTAAGTCAAAATAGTGGCTCGGTAATAATTAGACAATAATAGTGACGAAAAGTTACTTTAAAGATAATTTCTAGCAAAAATAGTGACTCAAAACTAATATAAAGTCATGATTAGGCAAAATTAGTGAGATTCTGTGGCTTTAAAATCATAATTAGCCAAAAAATAGTGACGTAAAAGTACTTTAAAGTCATGATTAGACAAAAATAGTGATGTTAAATTACTGTAAAGTCATAATTAGGCAACAACAGTGATATATTGTGACTTCAAAATCATAAAAAGGCAAAAATAGTGACGTAAACTTAATTTAAATTCATGATTAAGCAAATGTAGTGACGTATTGTAGCTATAAAATCATAATTAGGCAAAAATAGTGACGAAAAATTACATTAAAGTCATTATTAGGCAAAAGTAGTGACGTAAAAGTACTTTAAAGTCATAATAAGGAAAAAATAGTGAGGTAAAATTACTTTAAAGTCATGATTAGGCAAAAGTATTGACATAAAGGTAATTTAAAGTCATAATTAGGCAAAAATAGTGACGTGAAATTACTGTAAAGTCTTTATTAGGAAAAAGTGGTGAGGTAAAAGTACTATAAAGTCATAATTAGTCAAACATAGTGACGTAAAAGTAATTTAAAGTCATAATTAGGCAAAAATAGTGATATATTATGGCTTTAAAATCATAATTAGGCAAGCCTAGTGAGGTAAATGTACTTTACAGTCATAATTAGGCAAAAATAGTGACGTAAAACTTCTGTAAAGTTATGATTAGGTAAAACTAGTTAGATAAAAATAATGTAAAGTCATAACTAGGCAAAAATAGTAACATATTGTGACTTTAAAATCATAATTAGGCAAAAATAGTGAAGTCAAAGTACTTTACAGTCATAATTAGGCAAAAATAGTGATGTAAAATTACTATAAATTCATGATTAGGCAAACGTATTGACGTAAAAGTAATTTAAAGTCGTAATTAGGCAAAAATAGTGACATTTTGTGACTTTAAAATCATAATTAGGCAAACATAGTGAGGTGAAAGTACTTTACAGTCATAATTAGGCAGAAATAGTGATGTAAAATTACTATAAAGTAATGATTAGGCAAACGTATTGACGTAAAAGTAATTTAAAGTCGTAATTAGGCAAAACTAGTGACGTAAAATTACTGTAAAGTCATGATTAGGTAAAAGTAGTCAGATAAAAGTACTTTAAAGTCATAATTAGGCAAAAATAGTAACATATTGTGAGTTTAAGATCATAATTAGGCAAAAATAGTGAGGTAAAAGTACTTTACAGTCATAATTAGGCAAAAATAGTGATGTAAAAATAATTTAAAGTCATTATAAAGCTAACTTTGTGTCGTATTGTCACTTTATAATCATAATTACGCAATAATATTGACGCAAAATGACTTCAAAGAGTAATTATACTAAAAATATTGAGGTAAAGTTACTTTAAATTCACAATTTATGACGCACAATGACTCTGATATCAATTTATAGTGAAAATAGTCAATTAAAGTGACTTTAAAGAGCATTTACAATAAAAGTAACAAGCTAGAGTGAATTCAAAGTCATAATTAGGCAATGATAGTGATGTGCAGTTACTTTAAAGACAATTTATAACAAAAATAGTGGGGCAAATTTACTTTAAAGTCATGATTATGCAAAAGTAGTGAGGTGGCTTTAAAATAATAATTAATCCCAGTGATGAACAATGACTATAAAGAGTATTTACAGTAAAGATTATTCAGGTAAAGTTACTTAAAAGTCGTAGTTTAGCAATAATTGTGACTTACAATTAATTTAATCTCAATTTCAGGAGAAATTAATGACGGGAAATGACTCTAAAGTCAATTTATAGTAAAAAATAGTCAAATAAAGTGACTTTAAAGAGTCTTCACAGCAAGAATCATAATTCTAAGTGACTTTAAAGTTATAACTAGACAATAATCGTGACGTAGTGTTACTTAAAAGGGAATTTATAACAAAAATAGTGATGTATTGTAGTATATTGTATACTTTCTTCTCATTTATCAGTTGGTAAAACATATTTAATAACCGTTTGTTATAATGAAATCACTTGGTTTTGTTTTACTAAAATTTTGTTATATTTTCGGCTAGATGCCATTTTAATTCTTGAAAATTCATTTCAAGAATTTCATTATAAGAGATGTATTGTAGTATTAAAATCATAATGAAGCAATGATAGTGTCGTATATGGAGGTATTTGGTTGAAGAATGCGAGAAAGATATATGAGCATAGATGAATGGTAGAAGGAAGAAAAGAGAGAGCGAAGATAACTTGAAGAAACTGGGAATGAAAAAAAGAGACAAAGCGGAGAGAAAATTAAATCTGAAGTGATGATTAAGTTGTGCTTTTTTTTTTTCGATTTAGTTAGTTTTTAGAAATTGTTTCTATTTATTTTAACTCTCTGTCCTGATAATTTTCATTCGAACTAATATTAAGTATAAAAATATTAAATTAAATTTGTAAATTAAATTCTCTAGGTTTATGTTAAATAAAAATGATTTGAAAATAATTAATAAATTAAATCTCTCGGCTGAGTTTTACTTACGTTTATTTTAACTTCAACCAATTTCTGCTTAATGCAATTATCAAGATATCTTGATAATGGCATTACAAGTTTCATTTAATATCAACAATGTTTTACCAAGTTGTTAATGTTATTAAAATATTTTTCAAAAATTTAATGGTTCAGGCTGTCCCTAGATGAAACTGCATAATCACAAAATAAATAAAAATTTAACAGTTTCTTTTGAGTTTCACAGTTATTTATTGTAGAAACTTTGCTACAAATGCTTCGCCAACAGAGTGGCGGCATAATAAGGAAGATGATTAATTTTTATTTAAATTATCGAAATAATTGCAATTTTTTTCTAAATTCCAACCAAAGAGTGGAAAATATTCAAAAGCTCGCATTAATTCTCGCAAACATGGTCGGAATCCAACAGCACGCCCGAGTGCGATTTATCCGCGAATTAAAATAAATTTCCATAATCAGCACGGCGCGGCTAAAGCGACACTACCGGCACAATTAAAAACTGAGAACGCCATCGAGAAAAAGAAACGCGCCCGATGAATATGGATGCGGACGACACATGAGGACGCGCCTGGCGTTGTTTTTCAATTGCGAATTATATTACCGTAGCCAGCGGGACGATTTAAATGTGCATTCGCTAATTATGCCGTGAGAGGAATATTCGATTAGTGTGCGTCGAGGAGTCGACCGGCGACCACTCTTTGGTTATTTGCCCTTAATTGGGGAATGGATTGCGCGAGTACGTGCAGAAATTCGGTTCGCTGGCGGGGTGGAAAGAAAAGAATTCGCCAAAGATTTATGCAAATTATGAAGCGAGAAATTAAAAAAAAATATGTTATAAGAATTAATGATATCCAGATATATGCAATAAATTTCTACATTTTCGCATAAAATCGAAAATATCTCCAGGTCCTAAAAAGTATGAAGAACGAGGCATCATATTTTATGCGATTCCACAAGGTTCTAAATTAGGACCCTCTTTTAAAATCACGCATACTTATTGAAAACCCCAAATGATTGATTATTAGGTTATGTAAAGGAAGAAAGAAAAAAAAAGTCAAACGAATCAGATTAGCTTTAGACGACAGACACGTTTTCCGAAGTGAAATCAATTGGAAACAAAAAGACCGAAGAAGCAAGAAAGACGCGAGAGAACCGAATGAATGGGATAATCCAATGAATCCAATCGGACGGATGATTGGGCCGCGGGAATCGCATTGTGCCCATAAAATGCGACCAGCAACGAATTGTGCCGCGTAATAAGAAGTCGCACATCGTGAGAACACCGACAATCAACACACGCTCTTCAGGAAATAGGAATAATAAAATTGAAAGACAACAACGGCACACTCACAAAAAATAAATAAATAACTGAATGTGTGCGTTGTTATTAGTGAATCGAATGAAAACTCCGGAGAAAGAGTTGCGCAATAAATACTCGGCCAGTGGGAAAATAGGTGTGTGTGTGTGTGTGGAGTGTTGGTTTTATGGAAGCCGGTGAGGATTTACTGGAGGTGGGCGACGGTCTTGTTACCGCTGTTATAATCACCCGATGGACGGCTTCCTACCGAACGAGAATCGTACAGCTCGTCCCCATAAAGGGGATATCTAATCTGGCTAATCGTATATCGCGCGGCAATTATCTAAAACCCGCACTTAAATCACGAGCGCTGTGAAAGAAAGTGGGGTTAAGTTATAACGGGCGCACCAAGTCGGAAACATGTGGGATACCTAATGATCATTTTTTTTTTCTTTTCGATTTAATATTCCTTGGGAGCAAGCGCGGGTTATTTTATTGCACATTAAATAAAATTCAAGACAGGCTAGAATGTACAAAAAACATACCTAAAGAGAAATCTGAAGAAATGTGCAACATATACGATGAAGAATGAAGAAACGAAACGAATTTTTCACTAGCCGATCAGTTATCAGAACTGATCGGCTAGTGAAAAATTCGTTTGTGAAATTACAGTAAAATGATTGAATACCTCCATCTGGAGAAGGAAAAGTCATTAAGTTATAAATTTCTGTTTTTTTTTCAGATATTAGAGAAGGGCATCAAGTTAGGAGTTTCTGTTGTTGTTTCTCCGCTTGAAGAAATTAGGAAAAGTTTATTATTAATTTATTAAAATTATAATTTTTCTTGTTAAAAAGCAAGTATTCTCTTTGTTTTAATAATTTCTTACGTTCCCAATTAACCATTCATTGCCTCTCCTTATTATAATCCCCCCATCGATAAATCAACGGAATTCCATTAAAACTAAACTTCCTCATTATTAATTATCGATCTGCGGGAATATAAAAATATTGAAATTAATCGATTACGCCGCGGAGTTATCATCATCATTATTATTCGAGCCAGTGTTTTGAAATTGATCGTGTGGGCGTCGACTTCCTCCGTATAATGGAGCGGCACTAATAGAATTTTACATATTAATCGACGGTCCGCAGCCGTAAATATATAATCCCCGCGTGGAACTTATTAAAAACCTCAAGAAATTACGGATGGATGAATGAATAAATAAATAAATAAAGAGGCGCTCGCGTTAAAAGTGTCGATGTAAATTATTCTGAATAAAATCCGGTGGACGTTTTTATATTCCGTTTCGGGGACCGTAATTCGAGAAGGAAATCAATAAATAAATGGTTTGGAAATGTTTTAATTACATGCCTTTTTTATTGTGCTATAAAGTGGGCGTGGTTTTATGTTATAAATATCGACGACATTTTTTTTTATAAGTCGTAATTATCCTAAAATGGTGTTAAGTGGAATATTAATAAAATCCACAATTCCGAAATGGATATTCTTGTTATTAGCAATCATATATAATGAATAATTTATGTATATATTTATCATGTAAAAGCAGTTAGCGTTAAATAAAGTATTATTATTATTATATATAATTTATGGGTTTTTCTTAATGAATACAAAGAAAAAAAAATATTCATATTTTCTTAATGTTATTTATAATATTAATATTGGGAAGTATCACATATTTATTAACAAACTTTAATATTTATAGCAAATCATTATTTCTGAAAGCTACATTAAATAACATTACAATATTTACAACATTACAATCATTTACAACTAATTAAGTCTCAGAAATGGCTATCGACTATCTGTCTTTCTGCCTACAAACTCCATTTTACTATTATTTATTAACTTTAGCCACTTTAATTTGGTTATTTAGAAATACTCGATTACTAAATTCACTTGATTTTGCTCAACGCTAGTTATTGAGCTTTTTCCAGGATGGTGGATGCGCCGGGCAATCATTGGGATCATTCAGGGGAATTTTAGACACGTAGCGCTGCAGCGCTTGATGTTCCCTGAACACGCTTTCGAGGTTAAGGACGCTCGCGAAAATATGGCGGTTTTGTTTACAGCTGCGCGGCTTGAAAAGCTAGCAAGCGGAAAAGATATATGCTTTACCGCTTGATAAAGCGCTGCGGCGCCACACATAAAGCGGTACCGTTCAGCGACACTGTTTTCGTAAAGCGCTGCAGTGCCACACATAAAGTGGTACCGTTCAGCGACAATGCTTTCGTAAAGCGCTGCAGCGCCACACATAAAGCGGTACCGTTCAGCAACACTGCTTTCGTAAAGCGCTGCAGCGCTACAATTCCCTGAATGCACTCATTAACATTTACCACTAACAAATAAAATTGATATCTCAGTACGGGATTATAATTATAACACATGGTGGAGATATTAAAGGTTTTGCCTGAAATTAAATTTAAATTTTAGTGCTTTATCCCGAGTTATCTTAATGGGCAATTCTCACTCTCCTCGATATTTAAATGTAAATTTCGTGTAAAATCGCCCCGGAGCACTCCGCGGGGAGGGCATCCTGCCTGTAACAGTCTAGACGTTCTAAATATGCGGAGTTTGCGAGGCGTTATAAACGGATTAGCGACGACGGGATTACATTTTCTGCGGGGATCGACGGCGGCGTGGGCGGATATGGAAAGCACGCAGATACACACACAAACACATGAAGCCAGTCTTGATATGGCGATACGGTCGCAATGCAACAATCAATAACATTTTGCCCACCCATAATAAGACCCGAGAACTCTTAGGCAAAGCAAAAAATAATGTGTGTATATATATATATGTGTTTAAACTTCGAAGGCCGTCGAAGAATTGTTGTGTGTGTGTTATTTCGAATTCCTCGTCGGTTTGTGGCTCGCTCGCTCGGATTCAAATGTTAGTCGACATCCTTCACCCACTATTGTCGTCCATATTTTGAAACGTTTAATTGTCCAGCGCGGTGATTATTTATGTATTGCGCGCGCGCGCTCGTTTGATTTTTTCCCGGGTGTAATATATTATATCCGACGGATTAAACTTAGAGCGTGCAGTCATGACTTAGTTTGATTGCGTTTTATAATCGCAAGAGTCGTTTATTAAAAACATCTGGGCCATTCCATTCCTTCATTTGCTTACCATAAATTTATATTTTTTTCAAAAATAAAGAAAACAGTTTTACTTTTTTATACAACAAAATAAAACACTTTTATTTTTTTTGTAACAATATTATTCAAGTACAATAAAGTAAACAAATTTAGTCCTTACTTCACTTTATATTTTCATACACAATATGTACATTTCAAGTACCAATTATCATGATAATGAGTACTTGGTACTATGTAATATGAGTTTGTTTACTTTATTGTATTAAAACAACTTCACATAACTCAAATTTAAACCTAATGAAATTATTCAAGTCTGATTGTAGAGCAATCCAGTCTTAATAATAATATATGTTTAAACATTTGCCTCGAATTAACTTATATTTGTTAATTATATTTTTTGTAAACTGGTTTATCCGTTAATAAAGATTTATTTATTAAAATTATGCGATATATTTAATCAAATATTATGTTCTTGTACGATCATTCCCCTTTTTTTATATACAACTTTAAAAATTATTTACAGTGACTGCATACCTCCGTAAAACTTCGCACATCCGTGATTTCATTGCTCCCAATTAATTAACATTGAGCAGGCAAGAATGAAAAGAGAATAAAAAATGAACATAATAATCGCGTAATATGATTTAATGGTAACGTTACAATGGGCTCATTCTTATTCCTGAAAAGCAATTAGTGTGTTACGTCTGGGTCAGGTAATTACGATGCATTATGCCGCGTTTTAATGGCGGGTTTCAAATTTAATTAAATTGTTTACGCTGGGAGTGAAATTAGTCGATGGCCGAGGCTTTTACTACGTCATACAACACTGATTAATTAAATTAGAAACATTTTGTTTTTAAATGCAAAAAATATTTTTTATTCATTTGTTGATTTTGATAAGTGTAATCAACAATGACAATATAACAATAATCACGAATCAGACAATAAACACAAGCAGAAATGAGCAAATAAAACACAAACAATCAAAATCTAGTCAAAAACACCAATACTAGCTAGTAATTCAATAAAGCACTAACGAGTTTGTGTATTGGGTTAGGCGTCAAAATCAGCTGTGAAGTTACTTTGTGTTTACAAATTGTGTATTTCCCTTACGTCTTTCCCCTGTATGTTGGATCACAACAAACGGTGTGTATGCTTCCTCTAGTAATTCTAACTCTATGGTTGGAATAAATTTTGGAATCGTACATCTAATCTTAGTCGGCTGGATCTATTTCTGAGTTTTCTTCTGTTTTCTCATTGTTTCTTAGTAGTATAGTAGGCTTCTTGTTGTTTTTTGTTGTAACAACGTATTTCCCATAGTAGTTCTTTCCAGAACCATGACAGCTCTAATCTTCTTTGATTCTTCGATAAAATGTTTCAGCCGTCAGACTATGACAAGTGAGCTTGCTGTCCCTACTTTTTTCGATGTTGGTGTTGTTTTCCCCTATCGTTTCGTTTCAGAACCACGGTAGCCCGCTGGCGATCACCCGAAGTTGGCCAGTATTTTTCGCTGATTTCGCCACATGAGGTCCTCCCTCGATGCCCGACAATTGATTTGAAGTTACAAAATAATATCAATTGAAGCAATACTTTGCGCTATAAAGCACCATTTGTTGCCTAATTTCTCATTGAAAAACATTCGTTCAATCAGCTTGATCAAGATGCGCGGAACACACTGGTCTGATGAGAACTCATAGACCGAAATAGCCATCAGAAAATTTTCAAACGAGATAAATGATTATTGAATAATTCATTTAAAGTAATATATTTTTTATTTTGTACAATTTTTTTAATTAACTGTAAAATCAACAGTATATAGATTTTTTTTTCGAAAACTGCGGCGGTTTTGAGCCCGATCGGACGAGAGGAAGAATAAGAAACGGCCGGGCGCAATTACAACGAAGATAGCCCCATAAAACCCGGCGGAGTAATAGTAACGGCGAAAGGCGAAACAATGATTAGCCATTAAAGTGTTTATAGATTAAATTTCAATTTGCAGTAAACACATAGTCTTCTCCTCCTCCTCCGCCGCCGCCGCTTCCTCCTCTTTCTTCTCTTCTTCACTCGTTCCACGCGTTTTTCCCCGCGCGTACACATTATTCTCCGCCTCGATAATCCCATTTTAATCTGCACTTTATGGCCCATTAATCACGCTCAATTAATTTACAATACCGAATAACTGGTTTTCACACAAACACACACACACACACTGACAATCACAAGAGGAATACGAGGAAAAACAAATGACTGTCACACGGTTTGTGGGATGATGATGGAAACGATCGCTTGATTAGAATCAAAAAAACGAATGGTGTTAGTTTTTGATTCTATTAAAAAAATAATACTTATAAAAAAATAGTTTTTTAATTTCAATTAGAACAAAAAATCAAAAAACGAATGGTGTCAGTTTTTGATTCTATTAAAAAATAATACTTATAAAAAATAGTTTTTTAATTTCAATTAGAACAAAAAATCAAAAAACAAATGGAGTCAGTTTTTGATTCTATTAAAAAAATAATACTTATAAAAAAATATTTTTTTTAATTTCAATTAGAACAAAATATCAAAAAAAAAAACGAATGGTGTCAGTTTTTGATTCTACTGAAAAAATAATACTTATAAAAAATATTTTTCTTTTAATTTCAATTAGAACAAAAATATGATTACATCAACTAGTTCTGCGGTTTGCCACTAGGGAATCTTTTATTAGATTGAAAGATTCCCTAGTGGCAAATCGTGGAACTAATTAAAGCCTAAATAGCGTGTGGTTACTTTTATTGCCAACATTTTTTTTTTATAAAAATATTCAAAGCACTCTCGAAGAGAAAATTTCTCGATCCTATTGTATATATTCCACGCTAAATTAGACTAGATACGCTGTATTCAAAAATTTTATATCAAGCGTGAATGACTTTTATTTTTTTTAAACCGAAATATAGGTTTGTATTAAGTTGATTAAAATGAAGTAATCAAAGTGGAAGGCGAGCGACGAACGCAGGCGTCGGTCCTGAAAATGCGCCTCGTCATTAAAAGTCCATTTCACAATCCCGTGGCGTGTCCGGGGCCTCTGCGTGACAACCTAAGGGTAAGGAGGAACGCACACACGGCGTTCCGTTTAATTAGTACCAGAAAGTATCACTTCTTCGCCTCCTTCTCTCTCTCTATCTCTCTCTCTCTCTCTCTCTTTCGCCGTCCGATTAATTAGCCGGAATGCACCCGTGGCTCGTAATAATTTTAATTGCGTGGAATTACAATTTTATATCAATTCACCGGAAGGAGAGAGGTGGATTGCTTCAATTTCTTGCTTTTCAAAAAAATAATAATAAAAACAAAAAATAACGAACGAGAAAAGAAAAGAGCGCGTGGATTTTGATTGATTGCATGCGCGATAATAACATAAAGACTTCCTGCGACAAAAAATTATAATAATATCCATATAAATCAATGAGTCCTAAACATTTTATAAAAACTTAAATAGTTGCTTAATAATATTAAAAAAAACACTTTAATTGTTGCTTCATTATAACATAAGTATCACAAACTAAAAGCCTCGGCAATTAATAATAATAATTATAATAATAACCCACTGAGCAAAACGGACATAATAATGTTGCACCAATGTTACATTAACGTTTAATGTTGTTTTTAATGTTGGTGCAACGTTATTTGTGAACATTTTGTTCAGTGGGATTATTGCCTTTATTTATCACAGAGAAAAATACAAATGTGTTTTATTCAGTAAAATGTAAACAGTGTATTAAATAATAAGGAAAGTGAGTGAGAGGTAGCTTTATCTCTCTTTCTCTCTGTATGTTCTTTAATACACTGTTAAATTATCGATAAGCAGAGTTAGAGTTGCCGGTTCGATCGCTATCAGCGAAATAAATCGATTGGCGAGGATGTAAGTTGTTACGTGCTGCGTGTAACAGTAACGGGATGACCTGCCCGTTTCAACTTTGCGTCTTTACATGTTTCACAGCGCTGATTATGTCTATATAATCAAAACAGTATCTGATCGGACGCGCGGAGGCAATTTGCCTCGGAATTTTACGCCGAATTAATAACACATCAATTCCCGCGATGATGATTTTCTCGAAACAACGAGCGCTTTTAAAATTAATTGTTTGTATCTTAACTAAGATGTATTTTAATGTTTTTCTCTGTGTTGTTTTTAATTTTACTTTAATAAAAATAAGAATAATTTTAATAGGAAGTTTCCCGGACAAAATCTAGGAGAAGTCCGACATTTTTCCCTTCCACAGACACAAAAAAATATATACAATCATCTTTATTCAGACAGCAGAATTACAATTCTTTGCAAATATTTATATTTACAATACTGATTTATTTATTTAATGTGCATTTGTTGCGTAAGTCAAAAGTCACAGAGCTAAATGTGGATATAATTTATTAATTATTTTCAAATCATTTTTATTTAATTTATTTAAATAACTGTGACCAAGTGAATGAATACTGTTTTCTATTTGTATTTACAATACATATTGATGTGTTAGTAGTTTGTCATGGGCTATCGACTGGAGGTCTTTCAACCCACAAAAAATATTTTATATAATTAATTAAATTGATAAATAAAGCACTAATAACCTTTCTTCGCACTTTATTTGTTTTAATAAATATACATTTCAGACACAAAGTGACCATTATCAATGGATTTAACACTCACTAATTGAAAAAAATATAATTAATTAAGTTTTTTTTATAAAAATGTAAATATTTATGAATTTTATTTATGGTAAAATAAATGATCACTCAAGAAAAAAAAATCTTCACATAACTTAAACACAGCAAGTGTTTTATTTAAATATTATATATCTATATATGTATAAGAATAATGTGTTATGGATTCTTACCGGTGCTGCAATCTGTGGTCGAGCATTACACGTGGAAGAATAATTCTGTTGTGTTTGAAGCCATAACGGGCGCATTTTTCCTTGATTAATCCCATTTATTCTGAAACAAACAAAAGAACATCAGTGCACAACAACGAAAAGTAAACATAACAATAATTAGTTATTTAAAAAAATAAATAATATTTAAATTATATTTATATCTATGAAATTGGAGAAATTGAATTGTTATGATCAAATTTCGATGAAATATTTTTTTTTCTCTAAAAAAAAATAATCTTGGAAACCCTTGATGATAGTAGAAATAACGTAGATTCTTTAGTTTAGCAAAATAATTTTCAACCATTTCTGGTTATTTGAATAGCTTCGTGAAATTAACATGGGGCCTTATGGGAACGGTTTAGTGAGGACCCTCTATTTGGTCGTTTTGAACGTATCCGCGGTTAGACTTAAATTACCGAGTTCGCAAAAAACTTAGAAAGACCAACTTTTTAGCAATCGATTCTTAATGAATCTAGCTATATTTTCACAAAAATTCATCTTCATATGTCGACTGTGGACGCCCGAAAAAAATCGCAAAAACTAGATAAAATTTCGCTTACATTTCCACGGCAAAATTTGCGAGCGAGCAGACTCAAAGCTAAATATTCCATCTTGTTAAAATTCTCACAGCGTATACTCCTATTCTTTAGCTACATTTTGGTGTAATATGAAGTTATTTGGTGATTTTCAGATTTTCATCAAAATTTCACATTTTTCCATTCGATTTTTTAAAATTTCGATGAAAATTTTTTTTCACAAAAAAATCTGATAAAATTCTTGAACATCCTTGATGATAATAAAATAATCGTGGACTATTTATTTTAATGAAAAATAATGATTTTCAACTATTTTTGTTAACTTAAATCTTCGTGAAATTAACATAGGACCTTATGGGAATGGATTAGTGAGGACCCTCTATTTGGTCGTTTTGAACGTATCTGCGGTTAAACTTAAATTACTGAGTTTACAGACAACTTAGAAAGACGAGCTTTTTAGCATTCTATTCTTAAAGAAACATTCTATATTTTCACCACAATTCATCTTTTTACGTCGATTGTGGACGCCAGAAAAAAGTCGCAGGAATGAGATAAAATTTCGCTCACTTTTCAAAGGCCAACTTCTCGAGCGAACTGACTCAAAATGAATCACCCAATCTTATTCAAATTCTCACAACTTATGCTCCCATTCCTAAGCTACATTTAGGTATATTATGAAGTTTTTTGACGATTTTCAGATTTTCGTCAAAATTTCACATTTTTCCATATATCGAAATTAAAAAAAAAACATAAGGGGTATATGTTTTTTTTTTTTTAAATTTCGATGTATATTTTTCAGATTATCTTTTTGGAAAAAAATCCTGAAAACCCTTGATGATAATAGAAAAAATGTAGACTATTTAGTTTTCCGAAAATTAATTATTTCCAATCATTTCTGGTAACTGAAATAGCTTCAGGCCTTATAAGAACAGTTTAGCAAGGACCCAAAATTGATCGTTTTGAACGTATCTACGATCAGACCTAAATTACTCATATTATTCTTTTAATGTATAGTTAGTATTAAGTAATATGTATTTAAATGGACTTACCGTTAATAAACAATAAACAATTAAGTTAAGAGATGAAGGCTTCATTTTACGCGAAACCTAATTTTCCAGTTTTCATCGTCCTAAATTACTCAGATTATAGACAATTAAGCTAAGAAATTAAGGCTTTATGTTACGTGAAACCCAATTTTCCAGTTTTCATCAAGTTCTGTCGGAAGATTCAGTTACGCCAATTAACCACTTTAAGCCATAAAAGTGAATCTAGGAATAAAAAACTTCACTTTTATCGGTATTGACACCTTATTGATATAAACGAAACAAAAAAATCAAGTAGCTAACATTTCTCTTTCCATTTTCGAAAACCCGCTCATTCTGTTCCCGACAGTAATTCTCGTTTTTGCCTTTATCCTGAAACGTGTAGGATTCGATGTATTTGTGATGGTAATGAGGAGGCTTGAGTGTCGGCCATTAATTTTGATTTATACAGCGTTACCGATTTCGATGTTGCACCGCGGTGGTGCTCTCGACGTGTCCGCGAGCTGATGCCCCGATTGCCCGACGGGCGACCGAGAAGGAACATTACCATAATGGCCCGACGCGCGGCATCGCCAATTATAATATTATAATTAAGCCGGCTACACAAATTGTTTACGAAATGCTCCTCGAGTGATTTCTTTTTTCCATTCGTTTCACCAGTTTTTTTTTTAATTTAAGCAGTTTAATTTTATTATCGCGCACACCCTCAGGTGACTATTCCAGGAGAGAAAAAATACTAAATAAATAATTGCGTTTCTTTTATAAAGACTATAAAATTAATTCAATTTTTAAATCAGGAAAAAATGTTTAAATAAAATAAACATAACTCACACATATTTTGAGTTAATGTCTGTTAAGATAATTTTACCTGTCTTCATACTTTTATTTTAATTACCAAATGTATATTTCTAATACAAAATGACCATTATCAAAGTATCAAGACTTAATTAATTTCACTGTTTTTTTAATTTTTACTCCGACTAGTTTCGGCCTTAGGTCATTCTCAGGGAGGGGGGGAGATATGACCTAAGGTCGAAACTAGTTGGAGTAAAAATAAAAAATCAGTGAAACAAACCAAGTGTTTTAATCAAAGTCTATTAATTAAATATGTTTCACCACGGGTTAAGTGAGAAATTAATTCAAAATATAATGAAAAGAAAGCCGAAAGAGGAGCTAAGGCCAAGGGCAAGAAATATAATGTAAACGATCCATTAAATTAATAAAATATTTTTTTTAAACTCGAAAAGAATCCTCGCAATCTTTACATATCTCACAATCCTCACTCGCTGAATAATCAGCAGCGTTTCGAAAACGTAGGCTCGCAATGATTTTTTTTGTTTTGTTATATTTTTATTATCGTTTCATTCTTTTTTTTGTGGACTACCGAATGATTGCGTTATGGAGATAGCATGTGGGTTATTATTGGCCTTCCTGCGTCCACGTGGGCAGCCGGTAAAGTGAGCAAAGTAATAATTTCGACCGTGAAAATGGGATCGTGTTGAGCACAAGAGGCGTTATGATGCACACACATAAACGACGATATGGGTTTGAGTTTGTTTTTCTCTTCTTTTTTCGAGTCGTCGCGCTTGTACCGGCACAGCGAGCTCGTGTATTGTTTTGTATGTAAAGCTCAATTCACGTGGTGATTTATAAGTTTACGCGGGTAGCGACTCGAAGGGTTATGATTTAAGCTCTGGTTATGAAGTGATTCAACATGTGTGAAAATAAGTTGTCTTATGAAGTAATATATACTTGGTTTTTAATTTAATCACAAATTAATTAAACGTAATAATTTCCATCTCAGTTTCGAAATTATTAAATTTTTCGTTCTTGACATTATTAAAGGTCAATGCCCCCCCTCTATCTTTTTTTTTTTGCTTCATCTGCTCATTTTATTTTATTTCTTGTTGTTGTTGGGTTCTTCCTCTTCAAGTGTGCATTCGCGGATGCAGATCAGCACCACCGATGGCTCTCCGAAAGAGCGAGCAAAAAGGAGAAGGTCCGCACCTGCACCTGTTTCCTGATTTGCATATGTTTACGATATCGTGCACGCTGCGTTTCTCGAATAAAAACTGAAATAATTGTACGGAGGAGAAGAAGAAAATATAAAAAAAGAGCGGGAATGCACGGAAAATATTGGAATGACTTTCTCAATCGTGATTATGCCGTAAAAAGCGTAACGACTTAAATACGCGCGTGGAAATAAAATGAATTAAACAAAAAATGAAAAAAAAAAAAAATCGATTTTCATTAAATAACTATGAGCAAGTGAATAAATCCTCTTTTTCAATTATATATAGGAGAGTCCGACGTGGTCCAGGAAATCTTCCATGTAACACAATTGTCGTATAATACGAAAAATTATATATAATAATAGAAATAATTCATATGATAATAAAAAAAAGAACAGACAAACCTAATTTGAAATATATTATTTATAGTAATTAAATAAAATGAAACAAAGAAAAGAAGATGAGTTTTTTTGAAAATATAGCTAGATTCATTATGAATCGATTGCTAAAGAGTTGGTCTTTCTAAGTTTTTGATCGAATTTTATTGATCATTGCCAGAAATTTCCTTGCTCAATTTCATTGTAATATTATTTATAAATTTTACGACTGTTTTCTGACGTCCACACGACTATGAAAGATGTATTTTGATGATAATGTAGCTCGATTCTTTATGAATCGAATGCTGATAAGCTTTCTAAGTTGTCTGTAAACTCAGTAATTAAGGTCTAACCGCAGATACATTCAACCAAATAGCGAGTCCTCGCCAAACCTTTCCAATGTAAATTTTACGAAGCTATTCAAGCAACCAAAAATAGTTGAAAATGAGTATTTTTTGCTAAAATAAATAGCCCACATGTTTTCTACCATCATCAAGGATTTTTTACGATTTTTTTTTAGATTTTTTTGAAAAAAAAAAAAATGTTCACCGAAATTTGAAAAAATCATAAATCATGAAAAAATATGAAATGTTGATGAAAATCTGAAAATCACCAAATAACTTCATATTATACCAAAATGTAGCTAAAGAATGGGAGTATACGCTGTGAGAATTTTAACAAGATCCAATAATTAGTTTTGAGTCTGTTCGCTCGCAAAGTTGGCCTTGGAAAAGTGAGAGAAATTTTATCCCGTTTTTGCGATTTATTTCTGGCGTCCACAATCGACATAAAAAGATGAGTTGTGGTGAAAATATAGAATGTTTCTTTAAGAATGGAATGCAAAAAAGCGCGTCTTTCTAGGTTGTCTGTAAACTCAGTAATTTAGGTCTAACCGCACTAATCCATTCCCATAAGGCCCCATGTTAATTTCACGAAAATTTAAATAAACAAAAATAGTTGAAAATCATTATTTTTTATTAAAAATAAATAGTCCACGATTTTTTTATTATCATCAAGGATATTCAAGAATTTTTTCAGATTTTTTTGTGAAAAAAAAATTTTCATCGAAATTTGAAAAAAATCGAATGGAAAAATGTGAAATTTTGATGAAAATCTGAAAATCACCAAATAACTTCATATTATACCAAAATGTAGCTAAAGAATAGGAGTATACGCTGTGAGAATTTTAACAAGATCGAATTATTAGTTTTGAGTCTATTCGCTCGCAAAGTTGGCCTTGGAAAAGTGAGCGAAATTTTATCCCGTTTTTGCGATTTTTTTCTGGCGTCCACAATCCACATAAAAAGATAAATTGTGGTGAAAATATAGAATGTTTCTTTAAGAATAGAATGCTAAAAAGCTCGTCTTTCTAGGTTGTCTGTAAACTCAGTAATTTAGGTCTAACCGCACTAATCCATTCCCATAAGGCCCCATGTTAATTTCACGAAAATTTAAGTAAACAAAAATAGTTGAAAATCATTATTTTTTATTAAAAATAAATAGTCCACGATTTTTTTATTATCATCAAGGATATTCAAGAATTTTTTCAGATTTTTTTGTGAAAAAAAAATTTTCATCGAAATTTGAAAAAAATCGAATGGAAAAATGTGAAATTTTGATGAAAATCTGAAAATCACCAAATAACTTCATATTATACCAAAATGTAGCTAAAGAATAGGAGTATACGCTGTGAGAATTTTAACAAGATCGAATAATTAGTTTTGAGTCAGTTCGCTCGCAAAGTTGGCCCTGGAAAAATAGGCGAAATATTATCTCGTTTTCGTGATTTTTTTCTGGAGTCCACAGTTGACATAGAAAGATGATTTTATATGAAAATATAGCTAGTTTCTCTAGAAATCGAATGAAAAAAAAACCGTCTTCTTGACTTGTCGGTAAACTCAGTAATTTAGGTTTAACCGCAGATACGTTCAAAACGACCAATTGGCGGATCCTCACTAAACTGTTCCCATAAGTATCCGTGTAAATTTCTTGAAGCTATTTAAGTGACTAGAAATGGTTGAAAATGATTATTTTTCGCTAAACTAAATAGCGCATATTTTTTCTGTTATCATCAAGGGTTTTCAAGATTTTTTTCAGATTTTTTGAGATAAAAATATTTCAACGAAATTTGAAAAAAAAATCATGTATGGAAAAAAAAAGTGAAAATAAGATGAAAATCTGAAAACCTCAAAATAACTTCATATTATACCAAAATGTACATAAATCATATAAACAATACATGATAGTGTTAGTCTGTCTTGGACTATAGCCTCTCTGTTATTATGTTCATAATCTTTTGAGTCGTCTTTGTCTCCCCCTTGTGGGAACGTTTGCATGAGGGTTTAATTAATTTTCACAAAAATCTTCGATGAAAAAATAGAAGAGTACACGATATCCGAGAAACTCAGTTTGTTTTCTTTTTCAATTAAAAATAATTTCCTCAGGACGAGCACAAAGCCCCACCTGAAATTACCTCCAAAGAATAATCACTTTTATTACCCGAAGTGTCCGTCGGGTGGCCGGGGATCCCAAGTCAAACTGGTCGTTACGTCCGAGATGATTCCCGGCTGATTGCAGAAAATAACAGCGCGCCGTGAAAATAATTAATCGCGGACTAATTATCCAGTTTCCATGTATTGACAAAATAACACCGCCGGTAATTCCACAACCCACAACACAATTCCTAGCGGCAATTACAATTACAATCAGCAACAATTAAATAATAACACTAATAGAAAAAAAAAACAATACATTCCACTACGGAAAGAGTCGAGTTGAGTTGAGTCGAGTTGACTGTTTTTTTTATGGTTTATTTAATTTTCTTTTTCCGCGGCTTTCTCACACTCTGATCCGAGAGGAATCCTTTATACAACACCAAACTGATTTACTCTTAATCGCCGCTGTTCGGAGGCTTTAAAAATGCTGTTAAGGCAACGTATCGTTCCCATAAAATTCGCTCGCGTTCTCTGTATGGGATGCTTTTAAATGTTATCGCTTCATCCAATCGATTATTATTCCTCTAGGTTTGGTATCGTATTAATTATATTTCGAAGAATTCGATCTTAAAAGATTTACAATTGCCACATTTAGAAAAAGGGATTTCTTGGGATTTTTTTTTTCTAGACAATGATAAGTTTTTTACAAAAAAAATACATAGAAATGTGGCAAACATACATTTCTATGTATTTTTTGTCAAACAGCAGCGATTAAGAAGGATTCGGTTTTAGATTTACAATTGCCAAGATATAGAAAAATGGATTTCTAGGAATAAAATGTTTTTTTTATTTCTAGATAATGGTAAGAATATTTTTTTATCTCTCTCTCATATATTTCATTGCATTTTTGTATCAAACGGCAGGGATTAAGAAGAAATCGATTTTTGAAGATTTACAATTCTTGGATTTTTTTATATAGACAATGATAAATCTTTTTTTTATGGCTCGAATTGGTTGAAAGTAATATTTTTCGAAAATGTAAATAGTCCACGATGTTTCTACTATCAACAAGGTTCTTCATAATTTTTTTGAAATTTTTTGGAAAGAAAAAAAAATCACCGAAATTTCATGAATCGTATGAAAAAAGTGGAATTTCGGCGAAAATTCAAAAATCGCCAAATGACTTCATACTATACCAAAATGTAGCTAAAGAATAAGGGAATAATCTGTGAAAATTTGAGACTAGTCTAAAAATTAGTTTTCGCACAGTTCGCTAGTAAAGTTGGTCTTCGTAAATTGAGCGATTTTTTTCCTCAAACTTGCGATTTTTTTCTGTCGAACATCAACAACGTAAAAAAGTCCGGCTTTGTTGAAAATGTAGCTACATTCTTTGAGAATAAAATGCTGAAAATCTCGTTCTTTTATCTTTTTCATAAATCCTGTTATCTTGGTCCAACCGCAGACTTACCCGAAATGGCCAATCGGCGGGACTCTCTTAAACCGTTCCCATAAGGCCCAATGTTAATTTCAAGGAATTATTTAAACGGCTCGAATTAGTTGAAAATATTTTATTTTCGAAAATCTAAATAGTCCGCGATGTTTCTACTATCAACAAGGTTCTTCAGGATTTTTTTGAGATTTTTTGTAAAGAAAAAAAAAAAAATCACCGAAATTTCAAAAATCGTATGAAAAAAGTCGAATTTCGGCGAAAATCCGAAAATCGCCAAATGACTTCATATTATACCAAAATGTAGCTAAAGAATAAGGGAATAATCTGTGAAAATTTAAGACTAGTCTAGAAATTAGTTTTCGCACAGTTGGCTCGTAAAGTTGGTCTTCGTAAATTGAGCGATTTTTAGCCTCGAAATTGCGATTTTTTTCTGTCGATCATCAACAACCTAAAAAAGTCTAGCTTTGCTGAAAATGTAGCTACGTTCTTTGAGAATACAATGCTGAAAACCGCGTTCTTTTATCTTTTTCATAAATCCTGTTATCTTGGTCCAACCGCAGACGTACCCGAAATGGCCAATCGGCGGATCTCTTTTAAACCGTTCCCATAAGGCCCAATGTTAATTTCACGGAATTATTTAAATGGCTCGAATTAGTTGAAAATAGTTTATTTTAGAAAATCTAAATAGTCCACGATGTTTCTACTATCAACAAGGTTCTTCATGATTTTTTTGAGATTTTTTGTAAAGAAAAAAAAATCATCGAAATTTCATGAATCGTATGAAAAAAGTGGAATTTCGGCGAAAATGCAAAAATCGCCAAATGACTTCATATTATATCAAAATGTAGCTAAAGAATAAGGGAATAATCTGTGAAAATTTAAGACTAGTCTAAAAATTAGTTTTCGCACAGTCCGCTCGTAAAGTTGGTTTTTGTAAATTGAGCGAATTTTTTCCTCGAATTTGCGATTTTTTTCTGTCGAACATCAATAATATAAAAAAATTTGGCTTTCTTGAAAATATAGCAACGTTCTTTGAGAATACAATGTTGAAAACCGCGTTCTTATATCCTTTTCATAAATCCTGTTATCTTGGTCCAACCGCAGACGTACCCGAAATGGCCAAACGACGGGCCTCTCTTAAACCGTTCCCATAAGACCCAATGTTAATTTCACGGAATTATTTAAATGGCTCGAATTAGTTGAAAATAATTTATTTTAGAAAATCTAAATAGTCCATGATGTTTCTACTATCAACAAGGTTCTTCATGATTTTTTTGAGATTTTTTGGAAAGAAAAAAAAAATCATCGAAATTTTATAAATCGTATGAAAAAAGTGGAATTTCAGCGAAAATGCAAAAATCGCCAAATGACTTCATATTATACCAAAATGTAGCTAAAGAATAAGGGAATAATCTGTGAAAATTTAAGACTAGTCTAGAAATTAGTTTTCGGACAGTCCGTCTGTAAAGTTGGCCTTCGTAAATTGAGCGATTTTTTTCCTCAAACTTGCGATTTTTTTTCTGTCGATCATTAATAACCTAAAAAAGTCTGACTTTGTTGAAAATGTAGCTACATTCTTTGAGAATGCAATGCTGAAAACCGCGTTCTTTTATCTTTTTCATCAATCCTGTTATCTAGGTCCAACCGCAGACGTACCCGAAATGGCCAATCGACGTGTCTCTTTTAAACCGTTCCCATAAGGCCCAATGTTAATTTCACGGAATTATTTAAATGGCTCGAATTAGTTGAAAATAGTTTATTTTAGAAAATCTAAATAGTCCACAATGTTTCTACTATCAACAAGGTTCTTCATGATTTTTTTGAGATTTTTTGTAAAGAAAAAAAAAAATCACCGAAATTTTACAATTTTGTATGAAAAAAGTGGAATTTCGGCGAAAATGCAAAAATCGCCAAATGACTTCATATTATACCAAAATGTAGCTAAAGAATAAGGGAATAATCTGTGAAAATTTAAGACTAGTCTAGAAATTAGTTTTCGCACAGTTCGCTCGTAAAGTTGGCCTTCGTAAATTGAGCGAATTTTTTCCTCGAACTTGCGATTTTTTTCTGTCGATCATCAACAACCTAAAAAAGTCCGACTTTATTGAAAATGTAGCTACATTCTTTGAGAATACAATGCTGAAAACCGCGTTCTTTTATCTTTTTCATAAATCCTGTTATCTTGGTCCAACCGCAGACGTACCCGAAATGGCCAATCGGCGGGTCTCTCTTAAACCGTTCCCATAAGATCCAATGTTAATTTCAAGGAATTATTTAAATGGCTCGAATTAGTTGAATAACGTATAATAATAATTGTTTTCCAAAAGTCATTTATTTTTGTAATTATAATAATTCCCATTTTTTGTTGTTTTTGTGTAAATTGAATGCAGCTGCACGTTGATACTCGTGGCGTTTACTTTATTTAAATGATGTGCACAGTTATGATTTACCGGCCTCGCAGGAACACTCGCGAGAAGAAAATCTCTTTCCTTACACGATAATAACGTGTGTGCGAAAACATTCCGCGCTCTCCATTATTGTTATTATTCCCCCGTTTAAGATGAAGAAATTATACACCGATATAATGACGGGTTCGCGGTTGTTCCACCGCGAATTTTAAAACCCATACAATTTTAATACTTTTATTTTATTAAATTATGCAAAAAAAAATAAGTATAGAAAAGGGTATAAGGGTATTTATTCACTTGATCACAGAAATTTAAAATAAATTAATTATTAATCACAATGAAATTAAACAAGGAATATTTCTGGAAAGGATCAATAAAATTCGATCAATCAAGTTAGACTTTTGTAAAAATTACAGTGTAAATAATTTTTTGCAGTTGGAAAAAGGAATTGATCGAATTTTATTGATCATTGCCAGAAATTTTCCTTGTTTAATTTCATTTATTTTATTATTAATCAATTAACGTAAGTCATAACTTACAGAGCTAAATGTGAAAATAATTTATTAATTATTTTCAAATCATTTTTATTTAATATATTTAATCAATTATTTTATCTTTTGCTACTGCTTTGTTTGTGAAGGAAGAATCTATATATTTTGTGAAGAAAATAAAAGTATAATTTTTGAAAGGAAGTGTTTAATAAATTATGCTAGATAGTAAGAAGGAAAAAAAGAAGGATAAGAGTACTAAAGCGCGAATAGCGCGACCCACCCCGCATAATCCTTATCGAGAACGCGGTTGTCCGATAGTGTTAATTCAATCTGTAAGTACACAAGAATCCGTGGCCTATGTAAGGAAGACACTTATTGCCGTGTAATTCACGGTAATGTCCTACAGCTTCATTATATCGACGGTGAGTGTCCGGGAAGTTTTCCACGAGTGCGAAAGAGACCTCTGTGCCCGTCTCCCTCCTTTTATCTCCGACCTCTCTTCCTTTCGTTTCTCTTTTAAGCCGGTAATGAACTGTGTGTTTCGGATTGTCTCGTCGGTCGCGATTATTTCCTTTTTTTCCCTTCCTTCCCATAATACTCACATTCTGCTCTGTTTCTCTCGCTCCATCGCCGGACGCATCTTAATTTAGGATTGCTCCGAAAGGGGGGAAGAGATACGCGAGGAATTCCGCGTGGGACAAAAACCGCAGGTACACGGCTTTATGGTTAATTAACAGGTGGTTTATTCGGTTGTTAAAAGTTATTGGATTTATTATTTTGCCCGGCGGGAAATAACACGGCAACGCACACACACGTTGGATTTACGAGTTTCCTTAATACACTCATTTTTTTTTTTCTATAAAAATTAATTGACTTGGACACAATTTTACAAACTTCAAGTAACGTTACTCTTGATTTTTTTTTTTCATTCTGTCTTATTGATAATCAAATGGAGAGAATTATAAATTACTCCGCGAATACGTTACTTACGCCTTATTTGCAGATTGTAAAATTGGGCCTTAGAATAAAAGAACATTCAATTCAGGGTGATTAAAATTATTACACACAATGTAATACTCATAAATATATACACATTTGTTTGCATTTTGTTTATCAAAATAATTTATCATAATAAATAGAAGATAACGCAAGCGCCATCTACTGCTTAGAATAAAAGAACATTCATTTCTGGGTGATTAAAATTATTACACACAATGAAATACTCATAAAAATATACACATTTCTTTGCATTTTTTATCAAAATAATTTGTCATAATAAATGGAAGATAACGCAAGCGCCATCTACTGCCTAATTCCATGTGGCAATAGATGGTTTAATGGAGGCGCACAGGCTCTCAGACGCAACTTTATTTGAACCAAAATAACAGGATTCACAGAAAAGATAGAACAATGCGGTTTTCAACATCTGATTCCTAAAGAATAGAGCTATATTTTTATCGAAAAAAACATTGTTTTTAATTATTTGTGACGGCAAGAAAAAAATGCAAACTCCAGTAAAATTTCCGCTCATATATCAAAGCTCTATTTTGCAAGCGAGCTAAATGAAAACTGTTATATCGATTAAACTATAATTCTCACAGATTATTCTCTCATTCTTTGGCTACATTTTAGTATAATTTGAAGTCATTTGGACATTTTTGGATTTTCTTCGAAATTACACTTTTTTATACAAAATTTTCAAATTTCGTTGAAATTTTTTTTCTTTCCAAAAAATCTGAAAAAATTCATAAATATCCTTAATAATAGTAGAAAAAACATGGGCTACTTATTTCCCCGAGATAAAATCATTTTCAGCCATTTTCAACGTCTTTAATAGCTCCGCGAAATTAACATGGGACCTATGGGAACGGTTTAATGAAGGCCCACAGGCTGACAGTTTTAGACGTAACTTTGTTTGAACCGATATTATAGGATTTATAGAAAGTATAGAATAATGCGGTTTTCAACATCTGATTCCCAACGAATTCAGCTATATTTTCTGTAAAAGTCATTGATTTTAATTATCTGTGACCGCTAGAATAAAATCGCAAACTCGAGCAAAATTTCCGCCCATTTTTCGAAGCTCTAATTTGCAAACGAGCTGTTTGGAAAATATTGTCTCGATTAGGCTAAAATTCTCACAAATTATACTTCCATTATTTAGCTACATTTTGGTATAATTTTATGTAATTTTGAGATTTTTGGATTTTCATCGAAATTCCATATGATTTTTTCATATTTCGGTGAAATTTTTTTCTCTCTAAAAAGTCTAGAAAAAATTCAGAAATATCCTTGATTACATTAGAAACAACATAGACTCTTTATTTTCCCGAGATATAATCATTTTTAGTCACTTTTAACTTCTTAAATAGCTTCAGGAAATTAACATAGGGCCTTATGTGAACGGTTTAATGAAGGGCCACGGGCTGACAGTTTCAGATATATCTTGGTTTGAACGAAAATAACAGGATTCACAGAAAAGATAGAACAATGCAGTTTTCAGCATCTGATTCCTAAAGAATACAGTTATATTTACTATAATTTTCATTGATTTTAATTATATGTGACCGCTAGAATAAAATCGCAAACTCGAGCAAAATTTCCGCCCATTTTTCAAAATTCCACTTTGCAAGACAGCTGACTGAAAAGTATTATCTCGATTAGGCTAAAATTCTCACAAACTATGCCTTAATTCTTTAGCTACATTTCGGTATAATTTGAAGTAATTTAGAGTTTTTTTGATTTTTCGTCAAAATTCCACTTTTATTCCTTACGATTTTTTTTAAATCAGTGAAAATCAGTATACATAATTATCTATCAATATTCTTACAGATTTGAAGTTTAGTAAATTATATTTACTAGCAAAACAAACAAAAAAAATATGAACAAAAATGTGTCTTCAACTTATTAATATATAATTATTATATATTTCTCTGTAATTAGGCTCTGCTTGTTGAGAAATAATTATTATTATTAAATTGAATAAATGTCAGTGTACAATACAACACTGACATATAATTTAAATTAATTAATTGTAAGTGGAAAAGAAACATCTCTAATGTTGTACACTGAAATTTCTTCCATTTCATAAGTATAAATGTAATTAAAAAAAAGGAATATATAATTTAGTTTAGTTTAGTTTATTAAAGGAATTTCCTTTTTTACAAAATTATTACAAACAGGGAAGTCCGAAGTGGTTCAAGTAAAAAGTGGAAACAATCAACCTGATTGGGACAACAAACAAAATGAGTATTACAAATTAAAGATACAAGTATATAACAAGAAAAAAGAAGTAATTATTTAGTGGAAGAGTACGGAGTTAATTTAAATAATTTTTTCAACTTGCTTCGCTTTTTTTCTTTCTTTGAATCAATCAATCCGCAATATTCACGCTTCCTTTTTCCTTCCTTTATTTTCAATCCTTCCTTTTCCTCCTTCATTTTTTTTTTCAATCAAAATTCTAATAAATATTCACGCGAATGAATGGAACGGATCGGATCCGATTTATCCGAGAAAACCGCTATAAAGTATACGCGCGCCGCGCAGCGATTATAACAAGAAGCTAGACAAGCGAAATTAAAATAAATCAACATTTAATTGTCCCCGATTGGAATACAAGAAAAGCCCAACACGATCCTCGTTATTTTAAATTGATTTCCCCGGCGATCATTAATCAATAAATAAATAAAACATGCGCGCCGATAAATCCATGCCGTAATTGATTATCATCGCCGGCCCAATCAGAAAACGGTCGCAGTAATTTGGCGCAGTAATTCCACAATCAATAGAATTTGTTGAATGTAAACAAACAATGAGGGATTTTGTAATATTCTGTCAGCTGGTTGTGGAGACTGTTTAGTTGTTTAAATACAAAAAAATATTGTCCTTTCTCCTACTCGTTTTATTTTACTAATTGCATATTTAACGGCAATTGTTACATGGCTACATGATTTTTTATTAAAACTTGGAATTGTTATTAGATTTTAAAACTTTAAAAGCAATTATCTCGAAATTTTCATTATATAGTATCATACTTTTTTGTGTATTTTGTCTTGAAATTTCAAAAAATAAGGTTTCCATTAAAATAATATCTCAAAAACAACGGACGATTCTTAAGTGACTTGAACCATAAGTACACAAATTATTTATTTATTTTTATTTAACGGAATCCCCATTTACAAGTACTACAATTAATTTCACAAATTTTGAAGTGGTATATATAACGTGATTCACTTAGAAACATACAAACAAGGTATAATAAAAAAATGTACAAAAATAATTTATATAATGTAAATACACATAATTGAAAAATAAATCATTGATGCAATTTTATCGAAAGTATAACTCTAAGAAATAAAAAAAAACGTAATTATCACAGATTTTAGTTCCAGTGAATAGTATTGTTGTTGGTGCATTAAATAATTTTATTTAATCATTATAGGATAAACAAAATTATTAAACGTAATCCCTAATAAAAATACATTCGATCCTGTTTTCAGTATTTACAAATGAAGAATTCACGGAGCGAAATAATCAAGAGCGTCCGATCGCGGCGCGCAGTACCAATTCCTGCTACGTCCTCGTATCGCATGGTATCGTATCCCGCAGATATATTCAATACCGTTTATCAAGACCGACTGTCAATTTATATATTTATGGCTCGCTTTATATGTAGAATCGTTTATGTTGCGTGTACCATGTAAAGTATAAAGTATCTCGGAGCTATCTAAGGAACAAGCCATCTATCTCGGTAATTGCGCGCTACGGTCCGGCCATTCCATTCCGCAAATAAATTAATAATTAAAACATTCAATCGGCGAGGAGGGATCGCAATTGCGGATTATCGGAATCGACTAGCTGGACGTTTGTCCGAGTTGGGTATTTGCTTAATTGTTTGTGTTTAATGATTGTTATTTATATACATAAATTTTATTCATGATAAATTAAAGACGACGCAAGCGCCACCTTTTACCTAATTTCAAGTGACATTGTCAACGATTAAGATAAAGGTAATATTTGCTTAATATTTCTATGAAGATTCTATAAAAATTATAATTATTGTGAATTTTTTAAATATAATATATAGAAAATTGCAATAAATTTGTCTTTTTTGTATAAAACTGAAAATATCTCAAAAACTATGAATGGGGTATTTTCTGTTTTTTACATAATCTGAAAGAACAAGCTTTGATAAAAATCTCCACGAAGTTTCATGAAGATTCTATAAAAATTATAATTATTGTGATTTTTTAAATACATAATATACAGAAAATTGCAATAAATTCGTCTTTTTTAGTATAAAACTGAAAATATCTCAAAAACTATGGATGGGGTATTTTCTGCTTTTACATAATCTGAAAGAGCAAGCTTTGATTAATATCTCCACGAAGTTTTATGAACATTCTGCAAAAATTATAATTATTGTGAATTTTTTAAATATAATATATAGAAAATTTCAATAAATTCGTCTTTTTTGCATAAAACTGAAAATATCTCAAAAACTATGGATGGGGTATTTTCTGTTTTTTACATAATCTGAAAAAGCAAGCTTTGATTAATATCTCCACGAAATTTCATGAAGATTCTGCAAACATTATAATTATTGTGATTTTTTTAAAATATAAAATACAGAAAATTGCAATAAATTCGTCTTTTTTGCATAAAATTGAAAATATCTCAAAAACTATGGATGGGGTATTTTCTGTTTTTTGCATAATCTGAAAGAGCAAGCTTTGATTAATATCTCCACGAAGTTTCATGAAGATTCTGCACAAATTATAATTTTTGTGATTTAAAAAATATATATAATATACAGAAAATTGCAATAAATTCGTCTTTTTTGCATAAAACTGAAAATATCTCAAAAACTATGGATGGGGTATTTTCTGTTTTTTGCATAATCTGAAAGAGCAAGCTTTGATTAATATCTCCACGAAGTATCATGAAGATTTTACAAAAATTATAATTTCAATTTATATTTAATTAAATTTAAAATTATACCTCATTGAAAATTTCCACAATTCATAGAAATGAATGCGTTTCAATTAAAGGCATTTGTGATCTAAATTAGTACGTATGAGTAACTTTATAATTATTTTTGTAGCTTATGATGTTAGTCGTGGATCGTAGTTAGAAAATGAAAGAAACTTTGTTTATTTTTCCATAGGTGTAACTATTGATGCACGAAAGTCGATTATTTTAATAATCGAATAATTTTATTCGATAGATATAAATTTGCTTGTAAAAACATATTCCTTACTTCATGTTTAATTAATTTCTCACTTAACCCGTGGTGAAACATTTTTGAATTAATTAATTTTCATCAAAATTTGAATATTAAATAGGAAGTAATGAATTTTTTTCTACAATCAAAAACTTGTTTAATGATATTAGAATGAAGTAAGGAATTAATTCAGGATGATTTAATTGAAATTAAAACACTTGGTTTTAATTTCGATCAATGGTCGAAACTACTTGAAGAAAATATAAATAAGTGAAACAAAGCAAGTGTTTTAATTTCAATTAAATCATCCTGAATTTATTCTTTACTTCATTCTAATATCATTAAGCAAGTTTTTGATTGTGGAACAAAATTCATTACTTCCTATTTAATATTCAAATTTTGATGAAAATGTTTTCCTTCATAAAAAAATCTGAAACACAAAACTGTTAGTAGTTGTTTTAATATACATTTGTTTTAAAGCACTGCAAAGTCAGTACTTTAAAGTTACAGCAGCTAAAGCGATTAATAATTAATTATTTTCAAATTATTTTTATTTAATTATTCTGAGACATTTTTTTCCGATGTAAAGCATTTTCATCAATCAATTTAGCATTTAACATACCTTAATAAAAATTATCTGAAATTCCCTTTCTAGTGAATAAAAATCTTCAAAGACACACACACATACACATAAATTAACTCACTAATTAGCACTTGCTACATACAAAAATAATTAATTAAACAATTCAAACGTTAAAAATTCAACCGGAGTGGTGAACGTACCGCGCGTTTTCGGACGACTGAATCGAAATCTGCGAGCGCAATTATAGCAAAAAAGGCTGACAAAAAAAAAAACAACAACAATCGATGCCTCGCTCTGCGAGAACGCATTCCTTAGATAAGAAGATTAGTTTTACCTGGCGCGGACCGCTACGAATATACGTATTAAATTGTTTTAATGTAATCACATACACTATAAAATAATTAAAATAAGTTATATTAGAGATTTTATACGATGAATACATCAGAATATTTATTTATTTAATACAATTATCATACACGTTTATTGATTGTACATAAATTACAAAAACTTAAAATTAGCGTAGACATAGATATATTATAGTAAACAAATATAAGGAAAACATTATGGATTTTTAATAGTTGCTTTTGTCTCCTCTGTTATCGCAAATATTTCTATTGAAATTTTTAAAAAAGAATGAATAATACTCTCGTTAATAATTGCTTAACAATTAGATTTAGTATACACGTCGCTTTTCTATTCATCTGTTCCATAACCTGGAACCTCCATAATCTCATTTTAATTTTTACATATATAAATGTTACTCTTTGTAATTTGTGCCACTTAATAATGACTGTTAAAAAAATAGCTTGCTTAAGAAATTATAGATGAAATGTACACTGTTTTAGGCAAGATATATGAACGATGATGTAGTAAGTGTGTGATTGTTTTTTAATTATTCTTAAATTATTGTTTTTCTTGTATATTTTTTAAAGTGTTATCCTTTAGTAAGCTGTACTCTTTCTCAATAGATTTTTTTTTTTTGAAAATAATGATTATTATATAAAAAAATGAAACTTGTTAACATACTTATTTGGCTACCTGTATATTTCAATCAAAACACACCATATATACAAATATTACACAACGCTTGTTTTCTTATTTATTTTTTTTTTCTTTCAATTAATTCTCCGAGGTGCAATCATCAGGAGTGTTACAAAAAAGTAGGCGAGGGCGTGCCAGGCCGATCCAAAGAAAGCCAACTATTAATAGCTTAATAACGTTAGCATAATTACATCACAAGACCCAACCGAAAAACCAAAGACCCGAAAACGGTGTCGCGTGCTTTCCTGCGTTTTCTTATTCCCCGGCGATTATGCAAAGCGCAATTAAAAAATGATAAATCATCAGGTGTGTTGCGATACGTTACGTTACCGCGTCTTGACCCCCACGGGTGAATCCGCGCGTCCGTTGTGAATTGGAAATGGTAGAGAGGAGTTAAGTGAATACACCCCGAGCGGAAGGAGTCGCGATTGCGGAGGAGGTGTGGATCGGGAAAAAGGTTATGCCGCGGTGCGCTCCTCGCGGCGGTGCCTCTGTCTTAACGTATATGGGTACAACGAAATTAACAGAGCACGCGAACACGGAATGTCCGGCTAATTGGTAATTGGTAATGGTTCTAACTGTAGTCCTCTTCTTCTTCTTCTTCTTCTTCTTCCACACACACCGGCAACTCCCGCATTTGCCTTTCGTGCGTTCTGGGTGTGTGCCTCGGCTCATCTAACATCATAACAAACATCCGAATAACTGGACATGTTCCACGTTGCACTTACATCAAGTAACTACAATAATAATCATCGTGTCTGCGATTTAAAGAAAAAACAGTTTGAATTTTTTCCTTCACAATATCGAAATTTTTAAAAAAAGTTTATTTTTTCCAAAAATCATTCCTTTTAGCTATTTTGAGACTTCACTGTAAAAACTTCAGTTTGATTTTTTTTCCTTAAACTATTTATTCAGTAAGCAGCAAAAAGAACCAAGAAAGTCTTGTGAAAAAAAAAAAAAAACAAGTATTCATTCACTTGGTCACAGTTATTTAAATATATTAAATAAAACGTAGCGTAAGTCAAAAGTCATAGAGCTAAATGTGGAAATAATTTATTAATTATTTTCAAATCATTTTAATCATTTTTATTTAATACATTTAAAACAATCTTTCTTTTGTAAAGCCTTACACTTTAAAGCTATGTCAATCAGTCTTTCAGTGTATAACAGCACAGATTATGATTACATTGTAATAAATTAAAATAAAATTGTAGATAATGCATTTTATTTAAATTTCTTACAATACGATCATAATCTACGCTATTACACGCCTATTTTTTTTTATCATATGCAAATCATAAATTAATACGATATCCACCAACACCACCCGCAGTGCTTAATGATCCGTAAACTCCTTTTGTACAATTTTTTTTTTATTACCGCCGTTTTATTTCAAAGCGCAATAATTACTTTTCAATAAAACCAATTACAAAAAAAGCACGCCGATTGCGAGCCGAGCATTGTGCAACTGAAACGTTGCGGAGCCGGCCCGCGGATCCGTAATTGCTCCTTTTTCCACTCGCTGGTGTTAATGTTAATCTCGTTGCCATTGTCTGCGGTGTCGCAATTAGACGGTAGCGTTCCACGAAATGAAAAAAATAAATAAATTAAAAAAAGTGACAGTGCTCGAAGATTGAAATCTTTTAATTACCGTCTGGTGGATTAATGTGGGTGTGACCAAAACGTGTTATACTTTTGTATGTGTGAAGAAAAATTATTTTTAATTAAATATGTTGAGGATGTAGTAAGGTAACGGATTACATAGTAGAGAAATATTTCTCACTACTACTAAACATCTTTATTCATGTAACATTTATGCATAGTTTAGATAATTATTTACAATGTCACAAAATAGAAAGACTGTTATTCCTTCCTTCGAAAATATACAGATGTATTTGTAGATTTATATTCACATATATTATATGAAATGGCTAACGATCCAAGGTCTTTCCGCCTGATATTTCTTATTTAAAGGGATGTACAAAAAATGGTGAACTCAATCACAGCTCTCTGCCATTCACACACTGATGCACTGCTACAATAAATTTTGGAAAATTTAAAATATGTTGTTTTCTAACTAACTCAACTTTTTCTTCTTAACTCCTTCTCCAACCCTAGCCTCATCACAATTTTTACACCAGCACCATCCTCTCACATCCATTCTTCTACCCTCATTTCCCTTCCATCCATTCCTTTCGAACCTCCTTACATTCCCTTCCTAAATGCGTCCACGTATCCCTTTCTTCTCTCACAGCGTACACCTACCATACTCTTCTCCCATCCATACCTTTCTTCCTCCCTCCTCCGATCCACATCTCGCCCTGGCCAATGCCACCTTCTGCAGTCTAGTAAGGTCGGATCTTAATAGGTACCCTGGCCATTTCCCATGTACTTGCCAGCTCCTATACATAGGATTGTACCTATTATTTTCAATCCTTTCTTGTCTTTCCTGCATTTCCACTTCTCCTCATTTCTCTTTCATCCACGCAGCTACATTCACACCCCTTCCCAGCCATTCATTTACTAGACTTTCAGATACCCCTGCTCTTTCATACATTTTTTTTTTACTATCTCCTGCTCCAACACATGTTCTCCAAACCTCTTTCACCAGTCTTTCATTCCCCAATTCTCTCAGCCTCATCTCATATCTTGCCACTCGTTCCATTGCTTCTCCATACATACTCGCTCTATTTGTTTCCTGCAGCAGTATGTAACTAGGCGTTGACTTCTCAACTCCCAGTACCTGCTTCAGGAACGAAAATTCTCTCACTCGATTTCAGATATAGAAGGACATTATCTTCCATTACCGTCTTGTTGAAACCACACATCCCCGACGTACATTTCTTCTAGATATAGAAGAATAATGCCTTCGATCACCATCTTGTTGAAACCACACTTTCCCGACGTACATTCCTTCCAGATATAGAAGGATAATATCTTCGATCACCAACTTGTTGAAACCACACATACTCAACGTACATTACTTCCAGACATAGAAGAACAATGTCTTCGATTATCTTCATGTATCGAGCTGTATTCAACGTGACAGCGGGCTCGTTTACCTCAAAAACATCAATGATCAATGATCGCGACTGACGAATTGTGTACTAAACGGTAACACGCTCATAATAGAGAGGGCGAACAAAAATTAAGGACTTTAAACTCTTCAGATTTCCCATTTCCGTTTAGCGGATTAAAAAAAAAGTATTTCTGCCGCACCCTGTAAAAGCCTTAACCATCGCTTAATTAAATGTGATTTTCGTGAAGATTTGAAAGATGTATGAAAACACTTTGTACACTTTTCTTCACTTATTTATTTATTAACAGATGTACATTTTACAAAAAGTTTTTGTAAAACATTGATGATGATCATCTGAAATGTACATCTTTTAATAAATAAATAAGTGAAGAAAAGTGTACAACGTGTTTTCATATACCTTAACCATCGATTATATTATGTTTGAGAATTGCTAAAATATGTCCTTAAATAATTTTTAATTGCGAAAAAAAAGTAACTACACCTGTCGATAGAAACATCGCAGAATTATTTGAGAGTTTTTTAAAAATAATTTTTTTTCACCAAAAATCTTAAATATCATAAGGAAAAGTAAGTTTCTATGCCGCACCCTGTAAAAGCATCAAACATCGATTCTATTATGTTTGAAAATTTCAGAGAGCTGTGAAACTTAAGGGATCTAAAAATAAAAATTTTGAAAATAAAATATTTTCTTCAAGATTTATTTTTGTTTCCTCATCAAGATAAAATGCGTTCATTATTCGTTAGATTTCAGAGTTAACAACCTGCGATGAATTTTATTGCCCACACACATTATAATGCATACGTCTTGATCGAGAGAGAAGGAAGGAAAAAAAAAACGGCCGAAAGCGAAAAAGCGAGGCAATAAATCGGACCGATAAAAGTCACCCGGGGATTTGATAAAACGTCGAAATGCGCCCTCGGGCCGCGTGATTTATGCCCCGCGCGTTGGCCGAGAGTGCGCGCCGCGCCGGAGATGTGGACATTATCGGAAAATTGCTCAAATTGACCAATTTGCCGGACTGAGTCGTTACCTTTTCAACATTCAATTTGTCGACGCAATTATATCGTTTGTTGTCTGAAGGTATTAATTAAATACAGTCTGCACCGTAAAGTAAATTTCCTCAGATTATATATATACAAGGTGTACAGAAATTGAGTGAAAAGCTTTAGGTAGCGTGACTCTTTGACTAATTTTTAGATAAAAATATTAACGAAAATAAATCACACGGTCCTTCCTTAAGCCTCACGGGCCACTTAAAAGAACTATACGTTTGGAAACGCTGGATCAAACAAGTGTGCATTTATCCTGTTTATAACTGCTACATCATCCGCTGGAGGTGTTGCATACACCTTTTCTTTTACAAACGAGCGTGCGTCGTTGCCAGATCTATTTTCATTAAAAGAATGCTTCTGATGAAGTTATAAAATTGTAAAAATATCCGATTTATTAATCATTTACATCAATGGAATTATACACGTATCTAATTGATTGTTAATGCCATTGATTTTTTTACAAAATATTTAAAAAACAATACTAATTTATAGTCATATTTAAAATTCCGAAGACCTCGTGAGCCTCAATGAAGAACCATACAACATTTTTTTATTTGGATTTTCTATTAAAAATTAATTAATGAATTGAGTTACCTCAAGGTTTTCATTCATTTTCTGTACACCTTGTATATGTGTGAGTGTGTGTATTTGTGTGTTTTCCACTATAAAATAAACCTCCTGAAATTGTAATGTGCTGTGTGTGTGTGTAAATCTAAAGAAGTTCATATGTGTGTATTTGTAACTCTAATGAAATCAATTATGTTTGTATTTCGTTAATGGCTGAATGGAACTTACCTATGCCAAAATGTCCCTCATTTCATCATTCCTTAACCTTAATATCCTTTCAATCATCCTTCCTTTTTAAAAAAATTATGTGTGTATTAAATTAAATTTAAGGAAATTATATATAATCGATGGTTGAGGCTTTTATTTGATGAATTACATAATACACTCGGACGATTACGGCGAGTTTTTTCGGCCCTTCGTTACTTCATTACATATTACTCAATAAGACAAATAAGTTTCACAAATTTATTGTAGAGATGCTGCTATAAATGTTTGCCTGATAATGCCACTGTGTTCATGAAACTTGAAAAAACTGCTTTATTTACAAATAGTGAAATAATGTATAAATAATCATGTATGCATGCGTGTATGTGTGTGTGAGTATAATGAAAATGTATATTAAATTAAATCTAAGTCGAATGAAATCATATACATGTGTGTGTGTATGCGTTTTGTGTTCGTATGTGTTTGTGTTTTGAGTGGACGCGAGTGATTGTCGTCGACGTCGGCTGCCTTTTAATCAACGTGAATCACAAAGTGTAGTAATTAAGTCGCCTTTAATAAGCACTTTGTTGCTCGCGTGGATCGGTTTTAATTAAATTCAATTTGTTGTGAATGCACCGAAAAGCTTGTTAAGGCGTGATATAACGCTTGAAAAATTCTGGCGAGCTAGGTGTTCCCCGGGGATTTAAATTAGGACCATTGCTGAAGGAGCATCACGATTTGTCTCTTAATTTTCATGTAGTCGCGAAAATAGATGGACATTGCTCCCTTCAAACCCTTTGCATTTTTGTACATATTTTGTAAATATTCGTCATTACTTGTTCAATAGTTGTGAAATATTTAAATTCGTTCCTTAATTCTTTAAATATTAGAAATAATCTAACGACAAACGGAAACCGTTCCGTTTCGGAATCTCCCTTCTCCGGGCGCGCCGCCTTTCTTTTTAATAAACACTCGCGGAAAATAAAAGGCGACAGGCCTGGAATTATTCCCGTCTTGTTCATTTTAGCATTCTTCGCAACAGAAGTTGTTCTTAACATGCCATTACGCGGCCACTGAAACATTATTAATACCAACAAACAAAAAGGCATCGCGGCACGCAACCGCGCCACGGCAGCTTATAAAGGATAAACGCAACTTACTTCCACATGCACATAAACCATCACGATTCTAATGAAATACCACGAGAGGAGAAGCGGAATAATAATAAGGAGGAGAATAACGAAATGACTGCGGAGAGGAAAAAAAAATGAGACGTACACGAGAGAAATAGACAGAGAGGAGGAAAAGGATGAGAGTGGAAATGAAACGGGCGCGAATCGCGAAGATAAATATTTTCTCACACACGTAGAAACGCTTCATTACTTTTAAATACTGAGGAGGAATGATTTGAATATTTAAAATGCGTTATTATAAAGAAATGACAATTTTGAATTTATAATTAAAGTGGGAGAGCAATTAAAGTCGAAGGATTAATTGAACTTCGCTTGCATCATGATAAATACTTTTTGTTAAATAAAAATATTATATTATTATGAATGCGGAGAAACCACTGATCGTTTGCTAATTAACAGATATTTATTATATATTTTATGAAATAAATATGAATAAATTAGATTGAATAACTTTAAATGACTGAAACGAAATAAAATCATTTTCTGTTTAACATAATTTTAATATTTAAACGTTGGCAGTTGATATTGTATGAAATAAATATGAATAAATTATTAAAAATCAACCAATAAAACACAGATTAGATTGAATAACTTTAAATTCTCGACTAGTTTCGGGTTAATAGCCCCTTTTTCAAAAGAATTTAAAATTATATATTTGATTCAGTAATTTTTATTATTTATTTATTTCTCAGTACTGTACTGTACCCCTAATTTTATTGTTTTAAATGATAAATAATCATTTCCTTTTTTGACTTAGAAAAGTATTCTTTGCAGGTTTTCAGGAAGTGGTACAGCAATATAAATTTTGTAAGCCTTTTTTCTGTTCTTTGAATAGCACTATTATTATTTATTATTATAAGATTGATTATGTTACATGAAGATTAATAAAAAAAAATGCTGTGCTTCATACATTAAGCCTATTCGTCAGATTTCTTGCGAAGTCACACGCTTTTAAAACTAAGTAGTTGAAAAAAAAAGGGGGGAAATAGAACAAAAAGTGTCTTTAAATGGAATTGTTTAGCAATTGTTCAAATCGATCGACCTCGCCCGGTCCGATAATTTTAAAGCATGATTGGCACATTCGCGCCGGTGAAACCTTAATGACAACAAAAGTGTGGAAATCTGGAAGCAATAACAAGTCCACACGCGGACGAATCGACGATAACAGGAAACGATGGGCCGTTTCCTTCAGTTGATGGCCTCTCTCGCTCCCACCACAGCGCTGCACTCTAATTAAATTTTCTTTAATTATTTACGGTGGTATTTCGACACGAGGATGCTTTTACCCTCCGGCGGTCCGTCCGGCGAATAAATTGGACGGCTCGAATTCCTCCACAATCACAATTATCCCCGCGAACGGACGAACGCCGAGCGCCACAATTATTTTCAGTTCAATTACGTATTACGTGGATTCATTAAACGCGGTCTCGATTCGTTTCCTTTCGGAATTGTGATTAATTGAACGGACTTAAAAAAAATAAATATATTCAAAATAATTCATCGATATTTTTTTCTCTTTGGTTTTTGCACTTTTCTTACAGTTGGAGGATCCTGCTTAGGACAAAAATTTATTTCTACAACTCTGACAATATCACAAATGTTTTTTTTTTTAAGAATCATCATCGAACGAAAACATACAAACTTTGGAGAATAGACAAAAATATCTCTCCTATAAATTCTTCTTCCAAAAATATTTGCCACCAAAACATACATTAAAAATTAACCGATGTGAAGTTAGCCACGGATTTGTCCGGCTCCTCCACCATGGCGGAGGCGCCGGGAAAATTATTTATTTTAAAACTGATTCACAGCTTATAAACGAATTAAATTAACCCAATTATACAAGAACTGTGATAAGATATGTCCAACTTAATTAAACATAATTTTTACTTTCAATTATTTGCCTCGAATAAAGACTTAGACATATCAGATTCAAGGTCCAAAACGAAAGTGTTTTTCACATTTCAGGAACTTGTTTTTACTCTTAGATTGTTGCTAAAGGTCTAAATAATCATCTAAAACAATAAAATCAGTGGTATGTATTTCCTAACTTTTTTTATAAATTTTTAAAGCTCAGCCACGGATTCGCCATAAAGAGACGAACTTTTCTAAGTCAAAAACAAACGTGTTTGTCACAATTCAGGAACTTGTTTTTATACTTAGATTATTGCTAAAGGTCTAAATAATCATTTAAAATAATAAAATCAGGGATATGTATTTTGTAACTTTTTTTATAATTTTTTAAAGCTCAGCCACGGATTTTGTATAGAGAGGCGATCTTTTCTAACTCAAAAACAAAGGTGTTTGTCACAATTCAGGAACTTGATTTTCTTCGTAGATTGATGCTAAAGATCTAAATAATCATTTAAAACAATAATACCCCTAATTTTATTGTTTTAAATGATTATTTAGACCTTTTTTCGTTTTTGACTTAGACTATTATTGAATCATCCCTATAAAAGTGTTCAAATTTGTGTTAAAATGAATTCTAATCTCGAAAATAGAAATAGTAATATAAATATAAGAAAGGTGTGTTTGGGCTGACTTTTACCGCGCATTATTTCTGTGATAAGTTAATTCTCACATACAATGGAGAGAAGGAGGAATTGAGGCAAAATAAATTTAAAAAAAATAAACAAAAAAATATTATTATTATTACATTAAATCATTTTATATTTCAAGCAAATCACTCATGATAAAAAAAGTCTGAATAATTAAAACACCATATTATTATTTTTTGCGTTTCTTGTTGTTAATAATAATCACGACGAATTCCTGATGATCGAAAGGCGGAAACTGGAACGCGGATCGAGAGAATTATTCGGGCGCCCGAAATTACCTCGTTTCATTTCTGTTCGTACAGCTTTTTTTTCTTCTTCTTTCTTTCACTCGCTCCCGAGTCGATTAAACGAAATCTCCAGAAGTCAGCGTTTACACTTAATTGAAAGCTTTCAGTATCTGGTAAAAGAGCGGTAGCCGGCTGCTTAAAATAATAAATTACGGCGTTCCTTGGCCATCAACTTAAATTCTTGAGTTGCTTTTTTCTTGTTGTTGTTTAATACATTCCGTAGAGAGAATACCGTTAAAGAAACAAAAAAAAATGTTGTGTAATTATAGTTTTTTTTATATACATATATATTTGTTTCTATACTCGATGCTGATTTTATTAAAAAAAACCTATGTAATTATAATTTTTTTTTAATATTCTTATTTGTCTCTATAGCTGGTACTGATTTTAATAAAGAAAACAAAACCCTATTTAATTACAGTCCTTGTCCTTATATAAATAATCGTAACAGGCGAAAAAAAATAAGTAGGCTGGAAAATTCTGTCTGTTTTTATAGGCATCCACGGGTTGCATCATTTTTCATTTTCTTTCTGCCAGAGTATAAAACTTTTTGAAGACTAGTGACGCGTCGCGATTTAGCGATTTGATAACGATAAGTACTTCAAAAAAAAAATCGAAATTTGTTTTTTTTTTCATTTACTCTCCGAAGTTCCCTTTTGGAGAACGAGTACCAGATGCTAGTGTTTTTTTATATAGATATTTGTCTCTATTATTTATTTTTTTTTAATATTTGACAAATATTTTTTTATCTCAAAAACTGTAAGAGTTATGTAGACATAAATCCATATGAGTACGCAATTGAATGGGGAATCCATTAATTATTATATACATATTTAAGAAGATAAACAAAAAGCAAGAAACCACGATTCCTTACGCATAAATCGAACCGATGGTGTTTCAAACGTGACACCTGGATTACGCACAGGAGGCAATAGAAGAAGATTCCGATGGGGCTAATTGGTGCTAGGCGCTCGCGTTTGCCGATTAAAGGAAACGGCCGCGCACAAATATCGGGGCTATTAGCAATTAGTAATTAGCAATTAGAGTCGATATCACAATAATTCTGTTAAACGGCAGGAGAAGAGCAGGGAACACACACAGACACTCACACACAGACGGAGACTAACAGAAGTCATGAAACGGCGGCGCACGCGGGCGGAATTAGCGTTAAGTGTGCACGTAATTCGTGACGACTCTCTTTTCCCGATTAATTACCGTCGGACATCACGAATTCCGAACGGCACAAAAACACGATCCGTTTTTAATTTAATTTTATTTGTTGTAATAATGGAAAACGGCTTTAATTTCTCAATAAAAAAAATACGATGCTTTCTCTAACTTTATAATTCAATTGAAATAAATTTTCATAATACTAGAAAATAATTTAATAAAATTTAAATCTATGAATTGTAGATTATAAATTGAAAATTTTCTACAATGGGGCTTCCCAGAGATGATATAGTTTTCATCCATACATTTGAGGGCCATTTTCCTCAAATGTATAGATGAAAACTAGATCATGATGCTTGAAACGGATGGCTGTTTCGGAGGCAATGTCCACACACAGATAAATTTATCCAAAGCGTCCAATTAACATTAACGCACGCGAACATTCAGGCGCGATCTCAACAATTCCAGAGATCTCTGGAATGGTATACAGACCATAAGGAATGGATTGGCGAGTTCGGGTGTCTGTGGACCAAGGACTGAAATCCACATAACTCTGGGATCTGGCTCCATCTTCTAAGCAGAGATAGATTAAAGTCTACTGAACACGAATTTGCCCTTAGAAAGTCTTTATTTTACTCAGAAATATTTTTTATAAATTTTTAAAGTCAGGCGAAAAAATTCAAAGAAGTACACCTTACAAAAAAATTCATCAAAAAATTATTTTGTGTTTCAAAGGGCTGAAACCCTCTACAGAGATAGTTTAAAGTCTGCTGAACTCGAAGAAGCCCTCAGAAAGTCTTTATTTCGCTCAGAAATATTTTTTATAAATTTTTAAAGTCAGGAGAAAAAGTTCAAAGAGGTACACCTTACAACAAAAATCACCAAAAATATATTTTGTGTTGCAAAGGGCCGAAACCCTTTACAGAGATAGATTAAAGTCTGCTAAACTCGAATATGCGCTCAGAAACTCTTTATTTTGTTCAGAAATATTTTTTATGATTTTTTAAAATTAGGTGAAAAAGTTCAAAGAGGTACACCTTACAAAAAAATTCATCAAAAAATTATTTTATGTTGCAAAGGGCCGAAGCCCTTTACAGAGATAGTTTAAAGTCTGCTGAACTGGAATATGCCCTCAAAAAGTCTTTATTTTGCTCAAAAATATTTTTTATGAATTTTTAAAGTCAAGCCAAAAAGTTCCAAGAGGTACATCTTACAAAAAAAATCATCAAAAAATTATTTTGTGTTGCAAAGGGCCCAAACCCTTTACAGAGATATTATAATGACTGCTGAACTCAAATATGCCCTCAGAAAGTCTTTATTTTGCTCAGAAATATTTTTTATAAATTTTTAAAGTCAGGCGAAAACGTTCAAAGAGGTACACTTTACAAAAAAAATCACCAAAAAATTATTTTGCGTTGTAAAGGGCCGAAACCTTCTGCAGAGATAGTTTAAAGTCTGCTAAACTCGAATATGCCCTCAGAAAGTCATTATTTTACTCAGAAATATTTTTTATAAATTTTTAAAGTCAGGCGAAAAAGTTCAAAGAGGTACACTTTACAAAAAAAAATCATAAAAAATTATTTTGTATTGCAAAGGGCTAAAACCCTCTACATAGATAGTTTAAAATCTGCTGAACTCGAATATGCCCTCAGAAAGTCTTTGTTATGCTTGGAAATATTTTTTATAAATTTTTAAAGTCAGGCGAAAAAGATCAAAAAGTTACACTTTACAAAAAAAGCATAAAAAAATTATTTTGTGTTGCAAAGGGCTGAAACCCTTTACAGAGATAGTATAATATCTGCTAAACTCGAATATTCCCTCAGAAAGTCTTTATTTTGCTTAGAAATATTTTTTATGAATTATTAAATTCAGGCGAAAAAGTTCAAAGAGGTACACCTTACAAAAAAAATCATCAAAAAATTATTTTGTATTGCAAAGGGCTAAAACCCTCTACAGAGATAGTTTAAAATCTGTTGAATTCGAATATGCCCTCAGAAAGTCTTTATTTTGCTCAGAAATATTTTTTATGAATTTTTAAAGTCAGAGAAAATAGTTCCAAAAGATAGTTTAAAGTCTGCTGAACTCGAATATGCACTCAGAAAGTCCGAAAGTCTGGTTGATGAACATTTCGGCCTCACCAAGAAATATTTTTTGATTACAAAATGAAGATAGAGTGATTGGCTTTAATTAAATTAAATTTATCCCAAGCGTCCAACCAACATTAACGCGTGCGTTAACATTCAGGCGCGATCTCAACAATTCTGAACTTAAGATTCGATTGGGAAATATGTAGGACACACGCGCGAAGAAAGCACGCGCCTCGAAACGCCCCGCCCTGCTGTTAATTAAATATCATTAATAATCCGATGAATACAAAGGGAAAATAATAATAAAATAAAACACACACACATAAACAGATTGAATAGATTTTACTCGAAAATCAAAGCGAAAATATTCCTCGGCAGTAATTTCATTTCGAGCTTATATTTATTAAGCGGTTGAAATAATTCCAACTTAATAATTTTATTACGCGAAATTTATTAATTCATTAAATTATTAATAATTTCATATTTTAATGAGGAATCCGGATGCGCGAGCGGTTTTTACGACCCGCGAGCCATCGGCGCGTGAACGCGCGGGGTAAAATATGTATAACATACAATGTTTTCATTTTAATATTAATGCAGTTTATGGCCCGATGCGGGCCTTAATCGCTTTTATTTTCTAATTATCGTCGATAATGCGGAATTCGATCGATTTATTGTATGTAACACGCGTAAGCGATAATCGTAAATTAAGGTAATCTAATAATTAATAAATCTAAAGCGCAATGATTTTTTTTCTAAATATATTGATTTTTAATACTTCATTAATACCCGTTTGATATGAAATCATGATAAACAGACAGACGAAACATCGCGAGAATGGAAACGTCTGAAATGAAATAACGTCAAACTTCTCGCGAAAATGATGAAATTAATTGAATAATAATTTCAAATACACACAAAGAAAACAGTAATGTATAAGATATATCTCGTTTATTAATTATTTGTAATTTGATAAAAATTGTGAAAAAATTTAAAAGAAACTTTAACATTCTATTGATTCTATTGATAAAAATTACATCACGTCCATTTCACTCAGTGGGTCGCTTCAACCATCCCAACAGCAACAAGAAAACAAAAACAAAAAAAAAGACCAGCTCTATATAACCCATCCATCCCCATAAATCCGGGCGCGCTTCTTGCAGATGTCGACTTATTAAGCGCGCATCAAACACGCATAAAAGCGTCGAGCCGGGATGCCCCGGCCGGCAAAAAGCGGACCCCGTTCCGTCCGACGTGAATTCGTCACATAAATCCGCGATGGCTCTCCCCGGGACATAAAACCTTAATCATTATTGCCGGTGGAAGTGATGCCTCATCGCTCGGCCCTTTTTCGCCGCTCTTTCCGCGCGCATAAAACCGAGATTGAGAGCTCCGCGCGGATGTTTAATTAAGCGTATAACTGTTCCGTTGTTATACGCACGTGTTTCCGCGAGAAATCAACTGGTTTAGTCGATATTACATCAATTTATTGCCTGTTAATAATAAACTAATAGGTAAAGATAATGAAAATAAACCTTATTTTGTTTAAATTTAAATATGAAATTTCCTAATAATTTCAATAACAATTTTATATTTTTTTTTTAAGGATTAAGGATTTTAATGGAGCGGATAAAGCTTGGTTTGTGATTATTCATAATGATTCAGCTACTTCACCATTCGTAATCACGAGGCGTCCTTCTTCATGGACCCTCCCTTGTCCTCTGATTTGATTTGGCTGAATAACATTATTATTCCATTAATATTTTTTTCTTGAATTATTTATTTATTATATGATATTATATTCAACGTTTTTTTTTTTCAATTAACCGTAGAATGTGTTTATCTCACATTTTGCTAATTTTCTCTAGGTTGCACGTGCAAAATTATTATATTATATTATTATTATTATTATTATTATTATAAAATTAGATCAAATAATTGTATAACGCTGAACATTCAAACTCTTCCGCAATTCCACTTTTACGCATCGATTTTGTCAATTCCCACCTCAAAATTGATTAAATCGAAAGCTAATAAATAGCGTTGCACAGTTTTTTAAGTTTGGTTTCATTATTCGAATAACGGTTAATAAAGAAATAAAAGCCCTAACAGCTAATAAATTGGAAATTGATCTTTTCTTCCCGGCGCATTCACCATAATTTAGAGAGCAGCAGGAATATTATTTTAAACTAATTTTGTTAAGCGTGGACGGGAATGCTCTGTGATACAATAAATTTTATTCAATATTCTTCCTAAAAAGCTATCGGTCTTTCAGCCATTTTATAATTATACATATGTATATATTAAATAAAAATTATTTGAAAATAATTAATAAATTATTTCTACATTTAGCTCTGTGACTTTTGACTTACTCTACGTAAGTACGTTAAACAAATGCACATTAAAACAACTACTTCCCGGGCAAATACCCACGCCGGACATTGAATTACATAATGTACACCTGCTGTTGCACATCAATAAAATATTGCATAATGCAACAAATTTTGATCCGAGAAAAATGTAATGTAAAAACAACAAAAGGAACGTTACTTAATATAAGGCCATCTGCAGACACGTGTTTCGGGATCTATCCCTCGTCAGTACAGCTATGCCTTACGTAATTTAAAGATGTTAAAAAATACATATGTATAGTTAAAATTTACAATTGTGTGTTAGTCTGCCATGGGCTATCGACCCATGTTAATCCACCCTGTTATAATTATTTAATTAGTTTTACTTTTAAAGTAACGAATAATGACTTAAGTTTCAATATTACTTAGGTTCTTAATAAGTAATGCTTATTTAAATAAAATTTACTCGCTTTCTTACATCTCTAATACACTCTCACATGCATTTATATTGGAAGCAGAATATAGTAATAAAAAATATATATCATTGGAAGAAATTACTCTGGAATTACCATAATACCACGAAAGCTAATTCAGCTTGCGTGCCCGTCGCACATTCGAGCCGTTTCAGTTTATCCAGCTTCGCGTTACACAACATTAAACAATTTGAGAAAGAAGCCAGATAAACGCCGCAAAATGCTTACCGATTTTCACCGCGGCTAATGAAAGACTCGAAGCGGCGGCGATATTGGTTGTAATTCATGCCCGGGCTGCGAACTGTGTACATATGCGAGAAGAAAAAAACCCGGTTCTACTAAGTATTATAGATATAATTCAAACGTGGTACGCGAAATGACGAATATGTATGAATCCTGACAAATGATAGCTTAATATAAATAGAAAAGAGTATTCATTCATTCACTTGGTCACAGTTATTTAAATATATGATTTGAAAATAATTAATATTTAAATGATAGTTTTTAATTCCTTTCTTCTATCGCATCCTTCCTCCATCTCAATAAATTAGTGAATTATTCAACCCTACACAAACTGCAAATGCTAACAAGGGAAAGTCTTGAAATAAATAGAAATTCAAACCTTTGGAAATAATCAACAGCTTAATTATTGGGAAACTTTTTACATTAAGAATTCTATAGAAAAAGGATCGCTCGTTAGTAATAACAACTTAGAAACGTTTAACACCCCGCTGCTTGATATGTTTGTCTCTTTGTGCTCCAATAATTAGGTAATGCTTTAATCCCCCTTTACGAATAAAACGCACACTGCTCTTCTTGTAACATCATCTTTTGTAATAACTTTTAAAATGGTCGTCGGACTGAAACTAGTCAGTTTAAAAAAAATCAAAAACAAACAGCGAAACAATAAGCAAGTGTTTTATTTATATTTTTATACCAGGTTTGAATTCAGTGTTTTAAATAGAGCAATTAAATGAATAAAAGCTATATTTAAATATAAAATCGAGGAAATTTGGCACTAATTATCATTGTCAGCATATTTGTATATTTTGGTAATTATCACTCGTCTAAATTAGTCGCAATTTAAATAATTTAATAGTGAAACGAATAATCAAGTGTTTTAATTAAAATACATCCTGATTATCCTCTAATCCGTTAATTTTTTGAAGCTAAAATAATTAACAATTGGATTCAAATTAAGACTTAAATTTGTTTGTAAATTATTAAGGCCTAATTTTTCACTAATAATGCAATCTTATTTCATTTTGGTGTAATATGAAATCATTTGGCGATTTTTGAAATTTCGCATAAATTCCATTCTATTTTTCATATTACGGTAAAATTTTGTCTCCCCAAAAAAAAAATAAATAAATAAATAAAAAAATAAAAATCTGAAAGACATATCATGATAATAAAAACAGCGTAGGCTATTTATTTTTCCAAAATTTTATCAAATTCAACCATTTCTGGTTAACTTAATTAACTCCGCGAAATTAACATGGGGCCTTATGGGAACGGTTTAGTGAAAGCCCGCCGATTGGCTGATTTGAACATATCTATAGTTGGACTAAAATTACTAGGTTCACAGACAACATAGAAGGGCGGGCTTTTCAACATTCGATTCTTATGGGATTTAGCTACATTTTCACTAAAAACAATCTTCCTGTATCACCTGCAGTCGCCAGAAAAAAATCGAAAAAAATAAGATAAAATTTTGCCCAACTATCAAAATTTCATTTTGCAAGCGAACTGACTGAAAACTATTAACGCGATCTTGTTGAAATTCTGTCAGTTTATGCTCCCATTCTTTAGCTACATTTTGGTATAAAATGAAGTCATTTGGAGATTTTTGGATTTTCGCCGAAAATCCACTTTTTCCTTATATTTTCAAATTTGAGTGAAAATTTTTTGTTCTCCGAAAAATCTGAAAAAAATCACGAAAACCCTTCATGATAATAAAAACAAAGTAAGCTATTTAATTTCCTGAGAAATAATCATTTTCAGCGGTTTTCAGCCACTTAAATAGCTCTGCGAAATTAACATGGGGCCTTATGGGAACGGTTTAGTGAATGCCCGCCGAATGGCTAATTTGAACATACCAGCGGTTGGACCAAAATTATTAAGTTCACATACAACATAGAAGCACGGGCTTTTCAACATTTTATTGCTAAAGAATCGAGCTATATTTTCACCAAAAATAATCTTTCCTTGTCACTTATAGTCGGCAGAAAAAAAATTGCAAAATTAGATAAAATTTCGCCGAATTTTCCAAGGCCTAATTTGCGAGCGAACTGCGTGAAAAGTAATTGCTGGATCTCATTGAATTTCTCACAGATTATGCTTTCATTCTTTAGCTACATTTTGGCATAATATGAAGTCATTTGGAGATTTTTGGATTTTCGCCGAAAATCCACTTTTTTCCATACATACCCCTTATTATATTTTCAAATTTGAGTGAAATTTTTTTTTCTCCGAAAAAATCTGAAAAAAATCACGATAACCCTTCATGATAGTTAAAACAAAGTAAGCTATTTAATTTCCTGAGACATAATCATTTTCAGCGGTTTTCAGCCACTTAAATAGCTCTGCGAAATTAACATGGGGCCTTATGGGAACGGATTAGTGAATGCCCGCCGAATGGCTATTTTGAACATATCAGCGGTTGGACCAAAATTATTAAGTTCACAGACAACATAGAATGACGGGCTTTTCAAGATTTTATTCCTAAAGAATCGAACTAAAATTTAACCAAAAATAATCTTTCCTTGTCACTTGTAGTCGGCAGAAAAAAAATTGCAAAATTAGATAAAATTTCGCCGAATTTTCCAAGGCCTAATTTGCGAGCGAACTGCGTAAAAAGTAATTGCTGGATCTCATTGAATTTCTCACAGATTATGCTTCCATTCTTTAGCTACATTTTGGCATAATATGAAGTAATTTGGAGATTTTTGGATTTTCGCCGAAAATCCACTTTTTTTCCATACATACCCCTTATTATATTTTCAAATTTGAGTGAAATTTTTTTTTCTCCGAAAAAATCTGAAAAAAATCACGAAGACCCTTCATGATAATAAAAACAAAGTAAGCTATTTAATTTCCTGAGAAATAATCATTTTCAGCGGTTTTCAGCCACTTAAATAGCTCTGCGAAATTAACATGGGGCCTTATGGGAACGGATTAGTGAATGCCCGCCGAATGGCTATTTTGAACATATCAGCGGTTGGACCAAAATTATTAAGTTCACAGACAACATAGAATGACGGGCTTTTCAACATTCGATTCCTAAAGAATCGAGCTACATTTTCGCCGGAAAAAATCATTCTGTGTCGCTTGTGGTCGCCATAAAAAAATTGCAAAAATGAAACACAATTTCGCCGAATTTTCCAAGGCTTAGTTTGCGAGCGAACTGACTAAAAACTAATTACTCGATCTCATTGAAATTCTCACAGCTTAAGCTGCCATCCTTTAGCTACATTTTGGTATAAAATGAAGTTATTTGGAGATTTTTGGATTTTCGCCGAAATTCCACTTTTTTCCATACATACCCCTTACGATATTTTCAAATTTCGGTGAAAAAAAATGTCTCTTCAAAAAAACCGAAAAAAATCATGAAGATCCTTGATAATAATAGAAAGAACGTAGACTATTTAATTATTCCAGAAATAATCATTTTCGACCATTTCTGGCGTCTTAAATGGTTCCGCGAAATTTACATGGGGCCTTATGGGAACGGTTTAATGCGGACCCTCCAATTAAACGTTTTGAAAGTATGTGCGGTTGAACCAAAATTTTCGAATTCACAGACAACTTAGAAGGACGCGATTTTTAAGATTCGATTCCAAAAGAATCCAGCTACATGTTTGTTAAAAAAACATCTATCAAATTCAACTGTAATCGCTAGAAAATAAAATCAAAAATTAGATAAAATTTTGCCTGCTTTTCAAAGGCTCATTTTGCAAGCGAACTGATTAAAAACTAATAACCCGATCATATTAAAATTCTCACAGCTTATTCTTCCATTCTTTAGCTACGTTTTGGTATAAAATGAAGTCATTTGGAGATTTTTTGATTTTCGTCGAAATTCCACTTTTTTCCATACATACCCCTTGCGATATTTTCAAATTTCGGTGAAAAAATATTTTTCTTCGAAAAATCTGAAAAAAATCAGAAAAACCCTTGAAGATAGGAGAAAGAACGTGGGTTATTTAGTTTCCCAGAAAATAATCATTTTCAATTAATTTTGACCATTTGAATAGTTCCGCGAAATTAACAAGATCGACATTAAATACATTGAATTTCGTATTGCTTCAAATAAGCCTCGTGTATTCTTAATAGTTTCACATAATGCGATAATACGATGCCATAAATCATCAACATCTTCGACCTAAAATACAAAAATCCAATTAATTTAAATCTGGAGATCGAGCCCACAGAATGGACTACCGCGCCCTATCCAACGATTTGTATAAACTTCGTCTAAATAACAACGAGCGATGATATTAAAATACGCTATCATTCATGAGTCATAGTTCTCGCCTAATTTATATATGATGACACTTTGTACATTTTTCTTCACTTACTGAATTTATTTTACAAAGATTCATGATGATCGAAATATACTTCTGTTAATAAATAAAATAACTGAGGCTGAAAGACCACTGGTCGATAGCCAGTTTCAGAGTTGGAAATATATTGTGAACGTTAGTGTATTGTTAGATATTGTATTGTATTTGTATATTCCAATCTCAGAAATATAGATGTTTATGTATGTAAAATAACTGAAGAAAAGTGTACAAAGTGTTTTCGTATATATTGTAGAATTTAATAAATAATGACATATGAGACTGCGCCAAACAAAATATAAATTAAGGAAAAAACTCAGAGCATTCCGGAGGAAATAATTTCTTCATTATACGGTATTTGAATTAAATCATTTAGAAATAATCGTATTAATTAAATGAGGCAAAAGGTGGCGCTTGCGTCGTCTTTAATTTATTATGATTAATTAAATTAATTGGTTTTATTCAATATATTTTTTCTTATATAATTCCTATTATTTTATGCAAAAATATCTACAAAACAATATTGTTTTTATATCTCCTTTTGATTGATTTTATATACAAACATGATGTAGCGTATTTATTTAATCACTCCTTTTTTTTCTATTCATTCTCATTCTGTGGGAAATATTTCCTCGCGCAAATATATTAATCTAAAACACACACAGCGAACGACGAAAAAAAAAAACGTGAAGATATTTCACACAAGCGTGACGTCGACTCAATTCGCAACACAAAACGAGAACCCGAACGAGGAAGGCGAAAATGAAATACGCGAGAAGAGGAAGGAGACGAATAATAAAGAATGCCGAGAAGAAGCAGAGAGTAAAAAAAAAAAAATACGAAACGAACGGTTCGGTTCGCACAGGCTCATTATGTAATCCGGGCGTTGTCCGAAAAGAGACGTATTTGGACTTGTGGAATTAATCATTCATGCAAATTATTATGTGTTTTTTTTTTGCCTTCTTCTTCGCCGTCGACTTCGGTTTTCTTCCTTCTTCTGTGCGAGTCGTTTGGGAATGTTAATACGGTGAAGTAGGTGAGGAATGTGGAAAAAAATAGGAGAGTTGATGGACAGGAAGCCGATTTTGGTAGGGATTGATTGACGGGTTTATCTGTGAGGGAATCTCTTTCAGTAGTGGGAGCACAGTGGTTTTAATTATTTAAAAAAAATATTTTATTTTAAAATTAAATATACTATTATTTTTTATTTTGTTCTCATTTATCACTTCGTAAAATATTTTAAATAATAATTTAAAAATTTAAAAAATAAAATAAAATAATAATAGTAATAATAAGCATTAATAAGCCTATAGAAAGAAGGGATTTTCTCGTGCGATAGTATTAAAGCTAGAACCAAAGAGTATATTATAATATCCTCTTTGCTAGAACGTTATAAAAATCATGGAAGTATTCTTTTCCTACTTTCAAATACATTCTTATGAGAAACGTTTAAAAGTCCGCTGTTTCTATCAAAGTTGTCGATCTACTCTTGAGATAGCGTAATCTTTTCTCTCCATCTTTTTTTTTGTTGTTTTCGACGTGGAAACAATCGCTAATTTTACACGTGGATTTGTCCGAGCACGTTTTGTTATGGGAAGAAATCCAGCGTGAAGGAAATGTTGCCGCGAATAATAAAATCCCTCGTATCAGCATACAATAGATTGTGCGATTCGGCCAACACTTGCACACTGATGATGACAAAAACAAATCGAGAATAACGTACGAGTAACTAAAATTTATTTTACAATTTTCTATTTGAATCATAATAAATGTAAGAATGTATGGCAGTGAATATGAATAAGTCAAGAAAAATTTCCTCAATGTTAAAAAAACCTACGAGCACAGATTAATTGTTTCTTGGATCTTGGAGGCGTTCACTTCGTGGTACATTTTCAATTTTGATATAAAGAAAACACTTAACTTTTTTATACCACTTTTATTTGATTAATTGTTTGATTTTTTTATCTTGAAATTTCAATACGGTATTATTTCTTTTATGTTATCCTTTAACTTTCTTATCATGAAGTTTTAATACGTTATTATTGGTAGTTGCAACAATAGATAGTTGTAACAACAATAATTCTTGCTGTTGCAACTACCAATAATAACGTATTAAAACTTCATGATAAGAAAGTTAAAAGATAACATAAAAGATTAAATATTCAAATTGAAATCTGTGCTTGTGGTTTTATTTTTCAGATTTTGAACAAAAAATGATTTTAAGATATTTGTTGATATAATGTAGTAATATTTTATTCCTTTCTTCACATTGAAAGAGAGCACGTTGTGCTTGAAATGTATATATAGTGATAAAAATAAAAAAAAAGTGAAGAAAGGAATAAAATATTACTACATTATATGATTTCAAGTCTGATCGCATTAATTTTGCAATCTTATAGTTCCTTTCAAGTCTATATAAAAATGATAGAAATAACAATATTTTAATAAATCTCCTTCCTTGCTGCTCATCTAACTTAATTTTATATTTATACAAATTGATTTAATATTTATATTAAATTGATCTCCAATTATGTGACTTCAACAAGTTATATAGCAAGTATACAAAATTCCGAAATCCAATTAACCTGAATATCAATTGAAACAATATCCCCATCAATCAAAATCACCGGCCTGCAAGAATTTGATTGACGCCATCCGATCTTAAACTCTTCCCGGAGTAGTGGAAGGACAAGATGAAACCACCTCCCGTAAGAAAACTTGCTTTGCATCCTGAATCAAGACGTTTAACGCATTCCCGAGTTTCAAAACAAAAAAAAAGGAGAAGAGAACATTCCGTCCGAGAGACGTTTTGAATGACATGCGAAAATGCGCCGCGGCGAAGATGTATTTATATGTTTTCTGCCTATTTGCGGACGGTTGTAAATTCGCCTGCGCTCTCGGCTCACCTCGGAGGATGTTTATGGCCGCCACCGGTGGTTCCAGTGGTTACAAATGCGCTTATGCGTAATGCCCGTTTCGTTCGCCCCGCTCGGATTTATCGGGGGATTATGTAAACACGGCGAAACGTAACGAGAATGCCTCGCGAGGATGTTTATTGTCGTTCGATGGGGGGTTTGTTTCGATTACGGTTGTTTCTTAATTGGATGACAAATTTTTGATTCGTTTTCTCATCCAATTTTTTTTATATATATTTACATACATAGAGTTTTAAAAAATTATTATAAACATTTCCTATTATTTGTCACTGCTCAATAAATAAGCATTCGTTAAAATTGAAATAATCCCCAAAAAATGAGCTGAAAATGACAAAAATCCAACTTTGAGGCAAAATACTGGAAAAACCGTGGATGACTTATTTTTAGAATTTTACATATTCCGACAGAGGAGAATTTTCTTAATACAAAGACCAAAATTAATTGAAGATCCATTGTGGGATTCTCGAGTTATGATTGCTTGAAACATTAAATCCTCAAAAAATGAGCTGAAGATGACAAAAATCCAACTTTGAGGCAAAATACTGGAAAAACTACGGATGACGTATTTTTAGAATTTTACATATTCCGACAGAGGAGAATTTTCTTAATACATAGACCAAAATTAATTGAAGATCCATTGTGGGATTCTCGAGATATGATTGCTTGAAACATTAAATCCCCCCAAAAATGAGCTGAAAATGACACAAATCCAACTTTGAAGCAAAATATTGGAAAAACCGTCGATGACGTATTTTTAGAATTTTACATATTCTTACAGAGGAGAATATTCTTAATACAAAGACCAAAATTAATTGAAGATCCATTGTGAGATTCTCGAGTTATGATTGCTTGAAACATTAAATCCTCAAAAAATGAGCTGAAAATGACACAAATCCAACTTTGAGGCAAAATACTGGAAAAACCGTGGATGACGTATTTTTAGAATTTTACATATTCTTACTGAGGAGAATTTTCTTAATAAAAAAACCAAAATTAATTGAAAATTCATTCGGGATTTTCGAGTTATTATTGCTTGTTGAAACTAAGAATAAAATTCTGTTATACAAAAAAAGTTAAAAAGTGTTTTATTTTAATAAAGAATACCTTTTATTCATGCTAAAAACTCGCGATATTTTAAAACAGAAAACATTAAAGCATTACAAATGGAACACACTGATCTGAGAAAGTCTGAAAAAACGAAACAGCAATCGCCAGATATTGGTTGTCCACCAATAAAAAAAAAAACAAGATAAAAAACAATAATTAACGTATTTCATCACGTAACGTCAGGTTGTTAATTTTATTGTTGTTGTTTTTCAATTAGTGACCATTATATGGAAATGAGTTGAAATAATTTGCGTACATTACAATTAATTAACACAAAAAGTGGTTTTCATTATTAATTAGTTCGTTTTTTTTTAATTTCGATTTATGTGAGAAATACGTTGATAAAAATGACAATAATGTAACACCTTCGTATTTGTTTCGTGTTTTTTATTATTATTTAAACACAGTTTCAGATTTTTAAATTAATTATTTCATTAGAATTGTTGTAGTTTCTTCAAATTTCATGTGAAGAAAATTATTAATTATTTTACTTGATTAGAATTGTTGTAAGTTCTTCGTGTGAAGAAAATTAATTTTCAATGTCGGCAGAATTTTTACTTCCAATTGCACAGCGCATGCGTGGCGTGGCTCAGTATGCAGTACGCAAAATTAAATGAGTTTATTCAATATTCCACGTTAAAGTGTTATCTTAATTTTGCTCTACTCTTCCATACCTGCTCCACCAGAGTTAATATATACTAAACGTAAATGTAATACAAGTTTTAAATTTGTAGAATACCGTGGCTCGAACCTTTACAATAAACACACGTTTTCTTAAAACACATTTCCAAGTAAATCAGTGTTACTATTTAATAAATGAATCTAATTCGAGCTGCCGATTCAATAGCATAGCTATTGACTTAAAGATCTAGACATAAATAAATATTTCTAAAAAATTTCAGAAGGTCGAGATTATATTGTATATATATATATAATCTCGACCTTCTGAAAATTTTTAGAACATCTTTATTCAGACAGCAGAATTACAATTCTTTACAAATATTTATATTTACAATACATATTGGTGGGTTAGTAGTCTGTGGGTTGAGATTATTTTTTCCTATTTTTGTCTTAATATAGATAATCTTTGATTGCCCGTTGAACGTATTCTTGTACCCAAAAGAATCCCAATATTTTATTAAGACTCTTTCCACGCTGCTTATCTTTAATTAATTAATAATTAAATCGCGTCGATTAACATTTCTCCACGGCCGGCCGTTTTTTCGTTTTTACTGTCTCTCTCCGGCCGTAAAAAACCGTGATTAGTCGTCGGCTGATTAATTAGTCTCGGTCGATTTCTACACCCACATAGATCGCCCGGTTTATCTCGAGTCCTCGGGCCGATTCGGTCAATTATAAATTTATGGAAACATTGAAGAAGAAGAAGAAAAAAAGAAGGAAAGGAAAAAAGAGTCGTTAGAATTAAGTTTTATAGATTTTTATCAATGAATAATAAGTACTTTCATGTAGGTTCTATTTTAGACTATATGGTGTACTGATGAATAAAGCATTAACACTTCACACTTTTATTTGAATTACCAAATGTATATTTCACACAGAAACTGACCATTATCAAAGGATTAATAGTGGTTTATTCCTCAATTACATTTGATGTTCAAATAACTCACCCAATCAATATATATATATATATATATATATTTCTTTTTATATAATTCAGTAACTTTTAACTCATAATCTTCGTCTACTCACTCAATCACATATTTGTTTTCCGTATATATTCTCTTTTTTTTTTCTTGTTATTTCTGAAGTAGCGTTTTTTTTATTGAGGCATCTTGTTAAAATAGATTTTATAAAACATCTGTGTGAAAAGTTTTATACATAACGATTTATTTCAAAAAAAAAAAAAAATGTTTGACAGTCGATTAAGTCGAAATGTGAGGTTAAGATTGCACGTTACTATGCAATTGTTTATAGGTTGCTAAGGATGCTACTAACAACTCCAATTGTTTGGATGGTGGCTTTTGTTTCGCAAGTGTTGCTCAGCTCATTCACTTTCATAAAAAAAATCTGTCTTATTTAAATCTTTAAAAGCGTTTTAAATAAATTATCAAAAATCCTCAAAGAACGTTTAAGACGGTGCGATTAATCCTAGAATCCGAGACGGAAAGAGGCGGCCGCCGCGGAATTTATGCGTCCGAGTGAGCGGAATAATTGCGGGATCGACGAGAGCAAAACGAAATTTCTCGCAAGAAAAAAGAAAAGGCGGGAATCGCGGATTCCGATATTAAATACTACTTGTTAATAAGCATGCAAAACTTCAGGGCGTTCGTGATTTATACGCGTTCACTACCATGCGCTCTCTTCGGCGGCGCACTCCGGAATCGTGCAATAAATCTGCTGGTATCAACCGTTTATTATTTATAGGCGTTATTTATGTAGTTTAGAAGGTTTTATAGGAAATTGTCGGTTGTGTGTTTCTAACTGTGTGTGTGTGTGTGTGTGTAATTTGTTTAAACTGATGAATTACCAAGTTATGAGGCTTGAAAACCAACCTTTTTTTTCTTTATTTAATTTTATTCTGGTGTATTTCCTAAAATTATCTCCAATTATTGATATTCCGTCATAAATTTACTTATTTAAATCAAAAAAATATTGTCCTTTCTCCTACAATTATTTTTGTTTAAATAATTAAAAGTCTCCACAACCAATTCACACAATCATCATGATGGTTGCATATTTCTAATTAAAAAAATCACAATAATTATGATTTTTACGGAATCTTCATGAAACTACCTGGCGATATTATTCAAAGCTTCCTTTTTCAGAATATGTAAAAAACAAAATATACCCCATCCACAGTTTTTGAGTTATTTTCAATTTAATGCCAAGAAGGCGGATTTTATTGTAATTTTATGCATATTTCTAATTTAAAAAATCACAATAATTATAATTTTTACGGAATCTTCATGAAACTACCTGGGGATAATATTAAAAGCTTCCTATTTCAGAATATGTAAAAAACAAAATATACCCCATCCACAGTTTTTGAGTTATTTTCAATTAAATGCCAAGAAGGCGGATTTTATTGTAATTTTCTGCATATTTCTAATTAAAAAAATCACAATAATTATAATTTTTACGGAATCTTCATGAAACTACCTGGCGATATTATTCAATGCTTCCTCTTTTAGAATATGTAAAAAACAAAATATACCCCATCCACAGTTTTTGAGTTATTTTCAATTTAATGCCAAGAAGGCGGATTTTATTGTAATTTTCTGCATATTTCTAATTAAAAAATCACAATAATTATAATTTTTGCGGAATCTTCATGAAACTACCTGGGGATATTATTCAAAGCTTCCTCTTTCAGAATATGTAAAAAACAAAATATACCCCATCCACAGTTTTTGAGTTATTTTCAATTTAATGCCAAGGGGACGGATTTTATTGTAATTTTTTACCTTAAACTAATCCATAACCTCACTCTAATTTTTACTTATATAAATGTTACTTTTTGTAATTTGTGCCACTTAATAATTGCTGTCAAAAGTCGAAACTTAAGTGAAATACAAGTTACAAATTTGTATAATACCGTGGTTCGAACCATTACAATCAACACATATTTTCTTAAAACATATTTCTAACTATAGTATTCATTTTTTGTGAAACTTTAATTTTTTTTTACAAATAGTGTGGAAATATGTTTTAAGAAAATGTATGTTGATTGTAATGTAAAAAAGAAAACATTGTTTTATTTACAAATAGCGTGTTATGGAGTTTCATCAAGTAAAATTTGTATATATTATTGTTATCATATGTATATCTGCAATAATATTGTCTTATTATTTAGCATTATTCTGTAACTGGGCTTCAGTTTCTTTTTGAACGATATATTTACTATTGTTAAAAACCTCAACAATCGATTACATTTCTAAGTAAATTTGCATTACTATTTAATGAACGCATTCCTTATCAAATCATCACAAATTTCAGCACACAGCCGTTCAACCACAACCAGCCATAAAACACGACGACGCGGTCGCCGCCGATTTGATTTATTCCGTTCCGTAATTTACGTTTTTAGTCGAATTCTATTGGTATCAACGTCGGCTTCGCATTTATACCAATAGAAAGGAAACCCACGTGTGCTTATTTACAGTTTTTTTTTGTAGTTCCCCCTTTTTCCATAGAAATAATCGAGGGAAACAAAAAGTGGCTTTCGCAAATTGCGTTCAGAATAGCGTGAAATGATCTTTAAATGTCGCCCATTGTGTTATCCTGTTAATTATCGGTGTGTTGATTAAATTGAATTGTAATGAGGTAATAAATTTCGTTTTTAACGAAAATGTCACTTGAATATGGATTTATTGGAATTTTACGCAACTTTTTTTGTTGTATTGTTTTATTCGTGCTTTAGCTATTTGTTTTTATTAATTAAAATATGCAAATTTATTTAGTTTTATCATTAAACAACTGCGGAATGAATATTCCATGTGTGGGTTGTGGTTGAATAAAAAACTCCATCTGCAATTGCAATGAAATTTTGTATTTTTTTTTGTTTATTTAAAAAGCTTTCATTTTTTCTACACTTTAAATTAAAAAAAATATATATATATAAAAGACTTTTATTACTACTGAAGGTAAAAGTATACTATAGACAAGTAGGAAGAAAATAGTAAGCCAAAGAGAGTAGAGTAGGACAAAAGAACAGAAACATGAGAAAAGAAAGCAATCGTAAATAAAATAGGAAAATATATTATAGAGAAGTAGGAAGAAAAGAGTAAGCCAAAGAGAGTAGAGTAGGAGAAAAGAACACAAACAAGAATACAGCATGAGAAAAGAAAGCAATCATAAATAAAATAGGAAAAAAAATACAAAGGATTGTAAATTAGGAGATTCGTTTATACTATTATACTATCATTTACATTCTTGTTAGAAGAAGACTGTATACATGGATTTGTTTGGGAATATATAAAGCTTTGGATTTTGGGTAAATCATATTTCTTTCAGCTTCGGAATTTATCGATTGAGACTGAAGCTAAGTTTAATTAAGCTTCACGTTCACACATTTCATTAGCGGAGTAATTTCAATCACACACAAAAAAAAACAAAGTTTTATAAAAAGGAGCTGCGTAATGTTAGAACAGATAAATTAAAAGAAACGATTCTCGATCGTCTACCTTATAAACCCAAATTGTTGACGAAGCCACTTTAAATCAGGCAATAGATGGCGCTTGCGCTATCTCTCCAATTATTATAAAATAAATAAATAATAATTCAGTCAAACCGTGGTTTTTCAAATTTAAGGAATATAAAATTTTGTGAGTAAAAGTTCCAATTAAATTAGTATATTTTATAATTAAACGGATTTTATAAAACAGAAGCGATTTCGTTCTAAAAAAAATCGATAATAAAAACTAATTTAATGTTATAATTAAATTTCGTGAAAACATCCACGATAAAAAAAAACGTTATAATTTAATTAAACTAAACACCCATTAATCCGCAAAGAAAAACACGCTGACCGGTTCTCACTCTCTCTAATCCCCGCGTTTCTTCAATAAAACCAAAGATCGGGACGAAATAAAAAAAAAACGAAAACAAATTTGGAAACTGTAACATCCGAACCAGAATTTATGCTAATAAATATATCAACTCAGCTGGAATTTACATGATTCGCTCGTCTGTATTTTATTGGTTTAATCCTATATGGATATTCCTTCTTTTTATTATTATTAATAAGTTTTCTTTTCCGTCCGGTGATTCGGATTTTATTCATTTTGGAGAAAATCGAAAATCCAATATTGGACCAGATGTGTTCATTAGTCGGGCCTCGGTGTTGTAAATTAGTTTATTGTGGCCGTATTTTATGGTCCGGCTGACAGGCATCAGCCGTTGATTATAAAGAATGTTGTCGTAATAAAATTTGAAATGAAGAAAGAGAGAGAGAGAGAGAGAAAATATGCGTTCGTGTAATCAGTAATAAATTTCGGCGTGGTTGTGATTTAATTGGATTTCAAACTAGTTTGTTGTTGTTTGTTGCTTTTATATATGTATATATCGTTGATTATTAATAAGTAATATATATATATATATATATATATATATATATATATACCATCTACCATAATGGTGGTGTAGGGGTAATAAGTAATAATAATTACCTGAAGTCGGATATTTCCGTTGAAATTTTCGATTCAAAAAATTTTACGATCACAGTACTTTCCTTCAGCCAGGGTACAGGAAAAGTAATATAAAATTGAAAACAGGATTTATTCTCTTGGTCACAGTTATTTAAATAAATTAAATAAAACGAATTTTATAAAATAAATGAAAAAAAAAATCCCTCTTTAGCTGTGATATTTTAAATTAATAACATAAGTTTATTACTTTTTAAAGTACTTATGTAACAAAAATATCACAATAGCTAAAGAGGAAATATTTTTGTATTTATTTCCAAATTCTTTTTATTTATTAAATACTCTTTTCTATTTCTTTTTATTTAATAAAAAAAAAACTTGAGGTATCAATAAAAAAGTGTATTCATTCACTTGGCCACGGTTATTTAAATAAATTAAAATATATTTTGAATTATTTAATTGGTTAAATCGACACCGCGTAAAACCACTTGGAATAATAATTGATTAATTTATTTGTTTATCAGTATTCTTAGTAATTCTTTATTTGTATGTAATAGCTTATTAATTATAACAGGTTTTACTGTAAGTAGTAGACTTATAGTAAAACCTGTTATAATTTTTGTAAGATGGTGAAATTTCTAAATTCTGTATTGTGGAGGTTTCTACTTCGTTATACATGTTAAATTAATTGTATATTTTCGAGTTTACGTGAAGGGATTGATCACAAAATAGAAAGACTGTTACTTTTTATAAAGTGAAGTAAGGAACAACAGTTTTTCTATTTTCTGTTAAATTAAATTAAATTTGTCGAAACTGCAGTCACATAAAAATAAACAAGTGTTATACAAACAAAGTAATAAGAGTTTTATTATGAAATTTCTGTAAATAAATATAATAATAATAATAAATTAAATTATTTTATTCAATTTATTTCAGGTATCAAATTAATTTTCGTTAGAATCATTTTAAAATCGCTAAATTTTAAGAACAAAACTCCGCCAAAAAAAAAAAAACAACAACAAAACGTGCCAAAATCAAGGCGTGTTAAATCACGACCTCTCTTTTACAACAATTCCAAACTCCATTAGAAAAAAAATTTTCCTCACCTCCTCCGCGCCGTTTAAACGCTCATTATTACAAAAGCCCGCGCGCCGTGTTGCATTTCTCAAAATTTATAGCCGCGTTTCATTCAATTCCGATTTTTCGCTACGCGCGCCCGTATTGTACTATTCTCTCTCTTTCAACCGTTTTTTTTTTCTTCTAATAGCAGTATAATAATAAATATAATTATTTGTTCAAATAGAGGGTGCGGGCGCACGATTTCTCTCTCTCTCTCTCTCTCCCCGGATCGGCGGCTGCCGCCGATGGACTAATAAGTCGCGGCCGATTGTAATGCGATTCCGAGACGAGAGAGGATCGCCAATTGCCGTAATGTCTTATTCTTTTTTTTTTGTTTCTCTTTGTTGTTTCCTTCTTTATCTTTGTTATTATTCGTCCGTTGCGAACAATAATTTTTGATTTCGATCGCAGATAATTCGTAATGTTGCGAAGGAGTAAAGTAATGCAGAAATAATTGAAACGGTATCGGGATTGTTTCGTAAAATGTAATGTAATGGGTGTTTTACTACCTACCAGCGGGTTGGCAATCGATTGTTGATTTTAAATGAGGAAAATAATGGAATTACCAATAGAAGACAAGCAAAATATACATATTTTTTAACTAATAACTCTGCAACACCACCGCGGCATCCTAAATGTAGGTACTTTTATACTGGATCAACAGATTTAATTCCTATTAAAAAAATCTAAAAAAAAAAAAAACTATTGTAAGGCTGATATTTTACACCAATTGTACACACATAACCCATTTAGGAATATAATGTAATTTTTTGTATTTGATATACACTGCAGCTCCTCCATAGCATCCTAAATTTCTTTTAGACTGGCTCGACAGATTTGACTCAAACTAAAAAAATCTTTAAAAATTCAAAAACTGCTTTGCAGCTACTTTAACTCCAGCAATCGCTTAAATATACTCCAGATAGAAAGATAATATGAATATTTAGTATTTGATGCACCCTCCAACTCCTCCACTGAATCATAAATTTGGGCTATTTTCGAATGAGTCGACAGATTTGACTATAATTAAATAAAAAATCTTAAAAAAATGAAAAATGGCTGTGCGATTAATTTAGCTATACCAATCGTTTAAATATACTCCAGGAAAGAAGACAGCATCAATTATTTGTGTCTTATACGCACAGAAATTCTTCCACGGTATTTCGAAATCTGTTACATTTTGTAATTGAATTTTTATTTAATTCATATTCAAATTCCATTTAATTTCGTATATGAAAATACCTTACTTTGAATTTGTTCAATCCGCAGAAATTTTACATAGTTTCTAAATTGTTTGTTTCAACAAGTGATAAATGGGAAATTCATTTGGTGAAACAAGCTAAATGTTTAAAGAAATGTTCAGCCACCATTCATCTAGCGTATGGATGAATGGTGGCTGAACATTTCTTTAAATGTGAATTTCGTTTTCCTTGTTTTCATAAACAGGACAAGTTCGCCTTCCTTTAGTGGACGAAACAATGATTCTCGGTCGTATACCTTGTAGACCCAAATCGTTGACGATGCCGCTTGAAATTAAGCAAAAGGTGGCGCTTGCGTCGTCTTTAATTTATTATGAAAGCTAAATGTTGTTTAATTTCAACCTTCATCAAGAAAACGTATTATTTAACTAGAGAAACAAAAGCGATTCCAAGATTTAATCTTTAAAGAACTTTATGGAGAACTTGATCCCATACACGATACACAAAAATTTATATAAAAATGTTTTATTTAATCATTTCATCATTAAATTAATTTTTATTATTGTCTTAATTTGTTTTTTTTTTTTTTTGTTTTTTTAATGCAAATTAAAGCAAGTGTATTTTAATTTCACAACCTTTATCAAGAAAAGTTGTTAATTAACAAGAGAAACAAAATTGGTCCTAAGTTTGATTCCTGCAGAATACCAGATTTTTAGAGGAATTTATTGGGAACGAGATCTCATGCACGATACAAACAAAGTTTTTGTAACGTATGTCAGATCAATTAAAATATAAATAAAAACAAAGTTTTTGTTACTAAAATTTCTAATTAAAATGTAAATTAAAACAAACTTTTTCTAACTAAACTTTCTAATTAAAAGATAAATCAAAACAGAGTTTTTCTAACTGCGTGAGACCTCGATATCCATAAGAAAAAAAGTGCCTGGCTCCTTATCTCAGTATCTGCTATGCCAGTGTTCCTCTTGTTTTTACATACTTTTTGAAATTTAGTTGTCTTTATAATCACCGCCTCGCTGTCGTTCATTACTAATTAATCATTTAATCAATGAATTAATCTTTATTATTGTATCGATTTGTTTAAGTTAAGAAGAAAATGAAAAAAAAATAATAAAATAAAATAAAAATTAAAATCAGACAGAATGGTCGATGGCTAACTAATAAATTTTACATTTTTTAAATATAATGTTTAGCTGAATAAATAGAAAAGAGTATTATTCATTCACTTGGTCACAGTTATTTAAATATATTAAATAAAAATGATTTGAAAATAATAATAAATTATTTCAATATTTAGCTCTGTGACTTTTGAAAAGTCACTAAAAAAAAAGAACTAAATGTGGAAATAATTTATTAATTATTTTCAAATCATTTTTATTTAATATGTTTAGCTGAACTGATTACTGTAACTGCACAAATTTTATAAATATATCAAATTTAATTTGTATCTCTATAAGCCGTAAAATTTCAATAATTTTTATTGGATATTTCTTGAACGTTTCGAGTCCCCAGGGTATACTTACCGATTTCATTTTATATTGTCAACTCAGAAAAGAACTTGTCAATAAAGATATATATATTATTAAATAAATATTTTATTTCGCCCAAGAGGAAACAAAAGACCCAATTACAGGACAATATAAATTTAAAATTTAAATAAACAATAGTAATAAGTGATAGACTATACAAAAACAAATAACATAGAAAGATGACGAAAATTTATCATAAAAAAAATCGCAGGTTTAATTTATATCATTGAATACGTTACACATAATATTTATAGGTGGTTTTAAGCCCGACAATGCTCCATTGAAATTAATTTATTATTCACTGTCAGTTTATAATTATATTTCAGTTTGATTATACATTTATATATTTAGTTGTAATATTGATTTTAGTTGCATATGTTTTGTAAAAAGGAGATACCGTTAATAAAATAAATATAATATATCATAATATAAATTGTTAATTTGTTACTCATATTTAATTATTAATTTTGCTTAATTATACTTCAGATTCTGCTTTATATCAAAGGAAACTCGTCCATTAAAATCTAAAGTACGATTACCATATATATAAAGAATCTTTATTGTCAGTACAATATACATATAAATGTGAAAGAAATTAACAATAAATATTATTATTTTATTTACCGACAATCGGCTATCGGCCAACAGCCTTTCTGTCATATACGATTACCATTATTCCATATAAAGCTAAAATATTTGAACGTATATTTTTTATCAAATATTTAATCATGTAAAAGACTATATATTTAAATGTTTTTATTTCAAAACACTCTACAGTCATAAATATCTCTATAATAATTCATGATATAGCAGATACTATTAATTTTGCTACTAAAATTCTATTAAAATTAATTCAATAACTTACTAAATTCTTCTTAAATCAATGCAGGTATTGGAAATATTAAATAACACAAAATCACTCTCACAAAATTGTTATAATTTAAACGAGGAAAACCTTCCATTCAGAAAAGTTTTTGTATGATTTTCTTTTCTTAGAAAAAAAAACACTTTTTTCATTTAGTATAAAATACTCCACACGAAACGTTCTCAATGGTCAATAATTTAATTTCTTGTTTTAATAATTTGAGGGGAAATTACTAATTTCGACACATCACATGTTTTTTTTTTGCACACTTTTTATTTTGAAGTTTTTTTCTTTATTATTATTATTTTTTCATTAATATTATTATTGTTCTGTAATTAAACTTTATTAAAACCCGGCACTTTATATATAAAAAAACCGCAGTTTTCTCTGAGTCCTCTCTCCCTGGTCAGCTGTTGGTACTGTGCGGCGCGCGCGAAGAACCGGGTACGGTACTGTCAGTCAGTTGTTGGTAACTACAGAGTCCGCGGCGGAATGATGCAGCACACCAGAGAGAACTAGACCACTCCCGCCACTGGTCACCCGTGTATATATATATATATTTATATATATATATACATATATATAGTTCATTCCGTGATTCTGGTTCCGTACCTCAGAAAAAGGGTTACCTTCTTTCGTTCGCCGAGCGGATTAATTTATGCTTGCGTAAGGAAAAGAAGAAGAAGAAGTAGAGGGGGAGAGAGGAGCACGCGAAGGGCGCGCCCGTGTCGCGCGTACTCAATGGAACCACACGCGAAAAAATAAAAAAAAGGAAGGAAGAAAAAGGAAGAGAAAGATTTAAAGCAACTCCGCCGGTATACGCGGCACTTATTGAAAAAGATTTAATAAATAAATAAAAAAAACAAGGAAGAAGAGAGGGAATATTTCAATTTATCCCCTCCCTTCTTCCTCCTCATTTTTTTTATTATTCATCAACATGCGACTATATACAAGAAGAAGAAAAAAAAAACAAGCTGGCATGTGCTGATGTTTGCTGTTTGTTATTCTTTCTCGCGCGCGGCCCCCCTCGAGATTTCGGACATTAATTTGACGTATTGTCGGGACGCTTCTGCAAACAAATTACCCCCCTTTTTGCGCCAGAAGCCAAGTCACTGCCCCATACAACGACGCCGAAAGAAGAAAAAAAGGCAAACTTAATGCCTTCGGTCGCCGCTCTGAATGAAATCAAACCACCGACCCTTTCACGCCGTCTCTTCTTCTTAATCTACGGCTTTTTGTTGTTTGCACAATGTTTGAAATTAATATAAAGCGATTTGATTAATCAGAAACACGTTTCAAATGGAAGAGAAATAAAGGGTTTGTTTTTTATACGTGTGTTGAAATCGCCTTGTGGTTTGGGAACTTTAACGTTACAGCAAACAACAAACGTAATGTGGGCTTATTAATAATTTCATTTTTTTTTTTTTTTTCGGTGAAAATGGTATTATGAAATTAACGGCGAGACACTTAAATCGCCCAGTGAAATTAACATGTGGCCTTATGGAAATGGTTTAAAAATGGCCCGCCCATTAGCTGTCTCGGACGCATCTACGCTTAGATCAAGATTGCAAGCTTTACAGAAAAGATAGAAAGACGAGGTTTTCAGCGTTAGATTTCTAAATAATCTAGCTATATTTCCACTTAAGATTATCGTCTTTTATCATTTGCGAGCATCATAAAAAAATCGCAAAGTCCAGCTGAAATATTAGCCTCATTAGTCAATGTCAACTTTGCGAACGTGCTGATCGAACATTAAATTTTTGCAGCCATTGAAATTCTCAAAGATTATTCTCCCATTCTTTAGCTACATTTTGGTATAATATGCAGCCATTTGGAGATTTTTGATTTTTTTGGCCGATTTTCGATATTTTCGATGAAAATTTTTTCTCTCAAAAAAATCTGAAAAAAATTGCGAATGCCCTTTGTGATTCTAGAAAGAACGTGAGCTATTTATTTTTCACAAAAATTATCATTTCTATCCATTTAGGTCTATTTAAAGCATCCCTTGAAATTTACATGGGGCCTTATGGGAACGGTTTAAAGATGGCCCGCCAATTGGCCGTTTCGAACGTGTCTACGCTTAAATGAAGATTACAATTTTCACAGAAAAGATAGGAAAATGTGGATTTCAGCGTTAGATTTCTAGAGAATCCAGCTATATTTTCACTTAAGATTATCTTCCTTAGACGTTTGTGGGCGCCGTAAAAAAAATCGCAAATTCCAGAAACATTTCAGCCTCATTTATCAATGTCGAATTTGTGAACGTGCTGATCGAAAATTAAATTTTTGTGGCTATTGAAATTCTCACAGTTTATTCTTTCATTCTTTAGCTACATTTTGGTATAATATGAAGCTATTTCGAGAAATTTGATTTTTTTGCCGATTTTGAAGATTTTCCATACGATTTTTTTTATATTTCGAGAATATTTTTTTTTTCAAAAAAATCTTAAAAAAAAAATATGAAGGCCCTTTGTGATCCTAGAAGGAACTTAAACTCTTTATATTTCTCAAAAATAATCATTTCCATCCATTTCAGTCAATTTAAAATCCCCCTTGAAATTAACACGGGGCCTTATGGGAACGGTTTAAAGATGGCTCGCCGATTGACCATTTCTGAGACATCTACGCTTAGACCAAAATTACAAGCTTCACAGAAAAAATACAAAAATGCGGATTTCAGCGTTGGATTCCTAATGAACCCAGCTATATTTTCACTAACGATTATGTTCTATTGATTTTTGTGGGCGCTGTAAAAAAATCGCAAATTCCAGCAAAATTTCAGCCACATTTGTCATAGTCAACTTTGCGAACGTGCTGAACGAAAACTAAATTTTTCTTGCGAATAAAATTATCACAGATTATTCTCCCATTCTTTAGCTACATTTTGGTATATTATTAAGCGATTTATCGGTTTTTGCATTTTCGACCGATTTTCGCATTTTTTCTTATGATTTTTGCAAATTTCGTTGAAATTTTTTTTCTTTCAAAAAAATCTGAAAAAAATCACGAAGGTCCTTCACAATGCTAGAAAGAACATAATATATTTATTTTCCCCTAAAATAATCATTTTCATCTATTTCAGGTCATTTGAATCACTCCATGAAATTAACACTTAATGGGAACCGTTTAAAGATGGCCCGCCAATTCGTCATTTTGAACGCGTCCGCGGTTAAACCAATATTACAAGTTTCATTAAAAAGATAATAGAACGAGGTTTTCAGCATTGGATTCCCAGAGAATGAAGCTTTATTTTCACTGAAGATCATCTTTTTTGAATGTTTCTGGCCATCGTAAAAAAATCGCGAATTCCACCAAAATTTCAGCCCATTTTGTGAAAGTCGAATTTTCGAGCGTGATAATCGAAAACTAAATTTTTGTTGGGGCTGAATTTCTCACACATTATTCCCCCATTCTTTAGCTGCATTTTAATATAATATTAAGTCATTTGGTGATTTTAGGATTTTCGACCGATTTTAATCGTCGCAATTCAGAATTTGTCAATTTTCTAATAGCTGTAGTTGTTGCACAGGCATTTGATTAATTCCGAGAGTTTTCACCATTAGCGAGTTTTCGAACTTGTCCAGGATGTGCTTATTGTTGATTCTATTTTATTTCAATCTGTAATGGGTCAAAGGGTACCATGTACAGAAATTATTTTTTTTCAATTATTTTCTTAAAATTATTAATATTTAATTTAATTTGATGAATCCGAAAGAAAGGAATGCGGAGTGAAGTAGTTTGTTTAGTCTACCTAAAATCAGAAAAAGGGGGAGATAAGCGCGAAGATCGATGGAATGCGGGGCGAAAAGCAAAGCGCGTCGAGTTAGGAAAGGGGGAAGACGGGCGCGGAGAATGAAGGAACGCGGTAAGAAAAATAAACGCGACGAGTCGGGGAAAGGGGGAGATAAGCGCGAAGAACGATGGAATGCGGCACGAAAAGTAAAGCGCGTCGAGTTATGAAAGGGGGAAGACGGGCGCGGAGAATAAAGGAATGCGTTAAGAAAAACAAAAGCGAGAAGTCAGGAAAAGGGGGAGATAAGCGCGAGGAACGGTGGAATGCGGCAAGAAGAGCAAGCGCGGCGGGTTCGGGAAAGGGGGAGATGAACGCGAAGAACGAAGGAATGAGACAAGATAAACGATAATAAAAAAAAGGATAGCTGCGGCGTAGATATAAAAGGATAAAGTTGATGCGAAAGGGGGATAGTCGGGGAACAGAAAGCGAAGAGACCACGTTCGAAAAATAAGAAAGTTTTGTAATCGTGATTTTAAATCGGGGGTGCGTGAAATAATAAGTGACCGGGCGAATTCCGTAAATTAAAGTAAAATTACGCGGTTCGGGATAAAATAAGCAGGGTCCGTCTTCGAAGAGCGCGAGAGCTTACCGGAGATATCGGATTCTTTAAACAAATTGTCGGTTCGGTATAAAACAAACAAGGTCCGTCTTCGAAGAGCGCGAGAGCTTACCGGAGATATCGGATTCTTTAAACAAATTGTCGGTTCGGTATAAAACAAACAAGGTCCGTCTTCGAAGAGCGCGAGAGCTTACCGGAGATATCGGATTCTTTAAACAAATTGTCGGTTCGGTATAAAACAAACAAGGTCCGTCTTCGAAGAGCGCGAGAGCTTACCGGAGATATCGGATTCTTTAAACAAATTGTCGGTTCGGTATAAAACAAACAAGGTCCGTCTTCGAAGAGCGCGAGAGCTTACCGGAGATATCGGATTCTTTAAACAAATTACGCGGTTCGGGATAAAATAAACAGGGTCCGTCTTCGAAGAGCGCGAGAGCTTACCGGAGATATCGGATTCCTTAAACAAATTACGCGGTTCGGAATAAAATAAACAGGATCCGTCTTCGAAGAGCGCGAGAGCTTACCGGAGATATCGGATTCCTTAAACTAATTACGCGCTTCGGGATAAAGTAAAAGTGTCCGTCTTCAAAGGGTGTTAGTTACGCGGAGCGGGAACTAAAATAAAACGGGGTCGTTGATCACAACTTCATAAACAGGTAAAACCTTGATACTATATGCTCTCATTCTTTTTTTGTTATTGTTGATTATTTCTCTGATGGGTTTTTTTTGGTGGGTTTTTCCCATACACAATCAGAGCACCAACCCACTTTTTTTTTGTAGTACACAATGCGTGAAAATTGTTTGAATAGTTTAAATTTGTTTAATATGTCAATTTATGTTCTTCTGTCAATATGAAATAAATTCCGCATTGTTTGCTTCATTTGTTCGTTTTATTCAATTTCACACATGATCATTCCTAAGTAATCTAATAATGATAATAAAAAGACACGGTAAGTGGAAATAATGCATATTAACACAAATAACGAACCTGGCCAATTAATTAAAGGGTTACTACGATTTGAACACAACGTATATTGTGTACAAATTATAAATTTGTATAAGGTAGGGGTCTGAACCATTACAAATCGATCAACTGAAAACTTATAAAATAATTAGTAGGGTCTGAAAACTGTAGCTGTTGCACAGGCATTTAAAATATTCCGTTGCCTTGACCATTAGCGATTTTTCGAACTCGTCCAGGATGATCTTATTGTTTATATATATATATATATATATATATTTGAATCGTCCAACTGAAAACTCATGAAATGCAATGATTGATGATGGAGTTTCAAAGAGGCATTACCCCTATAACCACCTTCTTTATTTTGTAGATTAGGCGCGTCTCCACAAAATGAAGAAGGTAGTATCTTAAGTAGCATCCGAACCGATGAATGAATGAAATTCGAAATATTTTAATGAACGAAACGTAAATTACGGGACCGCAACGGGTTCCGAGCTACCGGTCTTTGGCTTGGAGCGAGTCGAAACTCGTGGAAAATGCGCATTAACCCGGAATGGCCCGTAAATTATCGTCGGGGATTGTTAATTTCTAAATTAAGCGCCGAGAAACTAACCAACCGTTTCCCGAAAGGAATATCGGCGCGATCGAGCGCGTTTCTTCATTCATTTTTCCTTCCATCCTCCACTCGATTTATATTTTCAAACGCAGAGAAGAAAACTGGTATGGGTATTTATTTCCGCGCCGGTGTGTTAAGAGCCGGCAATTAAAAATTCGATCGCCGGAGATTACTGTAATTAGCGAGTCGTCGTATCTGGAGTGTTTCGTTATTTTTATTTCGAGTGGGTAATTTGTAAGTTGTGGTAAGTGGCATTTCGCTCGTCAATGTTGGTATTTACAGCGTTAAAAGGAAACTATTCAAAAGAAGAATATTTGTAGTAATCATGCACAGTTTCGTTATTCAAATATTTTGGATTATTTCACCAACAAATTTCTGCAGATGATTAATTGTTTCATTGAGATTTTACATGTTTTTTACATGTAAGTATTTGAAAAAATCTGAGAACTAAATGGAGGAGTTAATTTTATGCAAATGAGTGTAACGTTTCTGTTGGAACATAATAGTGTACGAAATTAATGCCGGTGTGCGAAGTGTGGGTGAGGGTTGTGGGTCAGCGACATTGCGAAGAACGCGGAACGAAAAGCAGCAAGGCCGCCGCGCACTCCATCCGACACCAGTCGTCGTCGTCGTCACCGTCGTCGGTCGGGGCATCGCAATCGCCATCACCATCGGCAAGCATTATCTCCGCCGTTGAGGACGACGACGGCCGTACACGCATATCAGATCCCGGGTGCTCCGGCTTAATGATAACCATAAACACCGCCAGCGCGTAATTCCCCGCTAAATTGACATCTAGCCGCATTAAAATTACCATAAATTTGCAACCGTGCGCGAATTTATAACGGCCCGCCGTCCATCGCTCCAGATTTTATTGCCCCGCTTGAAGATTTGCGTAAATCTCGGATTATCTTTGTGCGGATATTACGCGGAAATGTTATACCGAATGTCGCTTAACATTTACATAATTTGTAATCTTTTTATAAAAAAATGTATATATCTTATCTACCTGAAGATGTAAGGGTTATGTGCCTATGTTTTAATGCTTCCGCTATTCATAAATAAAGAAGAAGAAAAATACGTTTATCTTTGTGAATTGCTAACGTAATTCATAACAATATAAGAGAAAAAAGGATTTATTCACTAGGTCACAGTTATTTAAATAAATTAAATGTCTATTATTAAAGTACTTATGTAACATAAGTCATAATGTCACAATAGCTAAAGGGAAAATAATTTATTAATTATTTGCAAAAATAATTTATAACTGGCGGAAAGACCATAGGTCGACAGCCTGTTCAAGCAAACAAGAAAGGAACAAATATACCATAATATATTGTAAATATATGTAAAACAAATAATTTTGAATAAAGATATTGTAATAGTAATTTATAACGTTATGATTCTAAAGAATAAAGGAGAAAGAAAAACACCTTTACTTTTCTTAGTTGCTAACAACGAATTGCGTGGAAATTCTAAAAAAATAAAGAAGAAGAAAAGAAAAAAACACGTTTATCAGTGCACTGACTTTACTTTAAGTTGTTCTTAGTTAAGAAAGTCTTAAATATTAAAGAAATAATCGCGGCCATTGAATTGCAAATCTCACCTTAATTAAAGTCTATTCATTTCGGGGAAATTCTAAGGGCATGTAAGTACCTTACTCTGACTATTCGTGAAATCATTAATACAGTACGGCTAGCCGGTACAGACATTTTTTTATTGCACATCACCATACATTCAAAATAGAACAGAAAGACCTCTCGTTGATAGTCCAGGACTTACATTCTGTTTGTCGAAGATAATTAATTGAGATTACGTGTAGCAATCGCGTCCGTCAACGTACTCTCGATCATTTCCACCGGAGATTCCAGGGTGGACGGTGCGTCGTCTTTCATTAATTATAATTAATGTATATATACATATATATATATATATATATATATATATACAGAGAGGTTTTTGTATCAGTATACATTAGGGAAAGTGTGTTCTTGCAAAAAAACGCGGTCAAACGCATTGAACCGATTAATGTGTGTATGATTAGTTAATTATTTGACATATGTGTATTGAGTTGCGTGTTATAGGCAACTAAACACACATACATTAATGCGTTTGATTCGCGTATTTTGTAGGTATACATAGTGGAAATGTATACTGGTAAAAAAAGCTCTCTGTATACCATGTCCAATCAAACATTGCCAGTTAAAGTTTACTTAGCACTGAGGAGCACTTAAACAAGGCGGTGGAAACGGGTATAATGTAATTTAAAAAAAGAATTAAACTTAAATTGAATTCAATTCAAATGGGTGGATATTTACATTAACTGAAAGTTACCGATGAGTACTTTTGTATCTCTTCTTTCCAATTCTTAATTTGTGGCTGAAATCTGCATTTAATAAAGTATTATTATTGTGAAAAAATAATTTAAAAGTATTTTACTTTTAATACACGCAACCTAAAGACCGATGAATTGGCGCAGGAGAGAAAAAAAAATAAGTGTGCACTCCTATAAAACTATCAAGATGATTCTAAGCGATATCATCCCAACAATGAGCAACAAGAGATGAGAGCATGAAAACACGTATCAAATAGCCAGTCTAATTAAATATTTTCATGTTTGATAATGACAAGCTGAATTTACAGAAACTGCAATCACAAGTAAAAAAAACATGTTATATAAAAGTTATCAATTTAATTATCTAATTAAATAATTGGTGTAGTCAACTTTCGGATTTCTGCGGGCTTTAGCTAGGCCCTACCGTCTTAATGTTTCTTACCGACATAGCTGGTAGCCCTATAATTAAAGTCTTGCCCTGCACTAGTTTAATTATCTAATTAAATAATTGGTGTAGTCAATTTAAAATTAACTGCACTTAATTGAAGTAAAATCGGTCCGCCTACTCGAAAATTTCTCAAATTGAGGGTGCCGTGGAGGGGCAGAGGGTACATCATGTACAAAAAATATACATTGACTTATTACTTGGAGTATAAATAAGTATGGTTTTTATATATTTTATATAAATTTTTAAATCGCTTCGTGAAATTAACATGGAGCCTTATGGGAACGGTTTAACCGAGGCCCGTCTATTGCCCGTTTTGGAGGTATCTGCGGTTAACGTAACATAACAAGATTCATATAAAAGATAAAAGGATGCGGTTTTCAACATTGAATTCTTAGAGAATGCAGCTATATTTCCACCTATAATCATATTTTTTGCGCATTTGTGAGAGCCGCAAAAAAAATTGCAAATCCGGCAAAATTTTGGCCCATTTACTGAAGGGTAAATTTACGAGCGTGTGGATGGAAAACTAAATTTTTGTTGGACCTTTATTTCTCACAGATTAATCCTCCATTCATTAGCTTCATTTTGGTATATTATTAAGCCATTTTGAGATTTTCAGATTTTCAACGAATTTTCGATTTTTTTCTTTATAATTTTTGCAAATTTCGATCAAAAACAGTTTCTCACAAAAAAAATCTGAAAAAAAATTCACGATGGCTCTTTATAACACTAGAAAAAACTTAGACTATTTATTTTTTCCAAAATATAATCATTTCCATGCAATTTGGTTTCATTTGAATCGCTCCGTAAAATTAATATGGTGCCTTATGGGAACGATTTAACGGAGACCCGCCAATTCGTCGTTTCTGAGGCATCTGCTGTTAAACTAATATTACAAATTTCACAGAACTGATAGAAGGACGAAATTTTCAGCACTATATTCTTAAGAAATGTAGCTTTATTTTCACTTATAATTTTCTTTTCCACACTTCTATAAGCACCATAAAAAAATCGCAAAAATGAGCAAAATTTCAGTCCAATTTTCGAAGGGTAACTTTACAAAGGTGTGATTCATAAACCAAATTTTTGTTCCGGTCAAAATTCTCACAAATTATTCCCCCATTCTTTATCTACATTTTGGTATATTATTGAGCCATTTGTCGATTTTTGGATTTTCGACGAATTTCCCATATTTTCCATACGATTTTTGCATATTTCGATCAACATTTTTTTCTCCAAGAAAAATCTGAAAAAAATCACGAAAATCCTTTATAATACTAGAAAAAACTAGGACTATTTATTTTTTCCAAAATACAATCATTTTTTATTAAATTCGGGTACATCTGAATCGCCTCATGAAATTAACACAGGGCCTTATGGAAACGGTTTAAAGGAAACCCGTCAATTGGTCGTTTCGGAGGTAGCTGCGGTTAAACTACGATTACAAATTTCCCAGAACTGATAGAAGGATGAAATTTTCAACATTATATTCTTAAGAAATGTAGCTTTTTTTTCACTTATTATTTTCTTTTCCACACTTCTGTAAGCACCATAAAAAAATCGCAAAAATGAGCAAAATTTCAGTCCAATTTGCGAAGGGTAAATTTGCAAGGGTGTAAATCGTAAACTAAATTTTTGTGGCGACTTAAATTCTCAGAAATGATTCTTCCATTCTTTAGCTGCATTTTGGTATATAATCAAGCCATTTGGTGATTTTCGGATTTTTTGCATATTTCGCATTTTTTCCATGCAATTTTCGCAAATTTCGATCAAAAACTTTTTTCCCCCGAAAAAATTGAAAAAAATTACAAAGACCTTTTGTAATACTAGAAACAACTTGGACTATTTATTTTTCCCGAAAAAGTTATCAATTTCCTCCAATTCGGGTCCTTTTGAATCGCCTCGTGAAATTAACCTCATGGAAGAAGAAAAAAAAACATTTAGAATTCGTGAATTTAAAAGGTTCACAAAGTCCCGAGGCATTTACTTTACTGAAAACAATACAGATACATGTAGGAAAAAATAATAGAGACAAAGGGGGAGCTGATGTAAAAAGAACTCGTAAGTTTGTAGTTCCAAAACTCTCCGCATTTTTGTTGAATATTCTTCTTTGCTTCAACTCCCCCTTTATCTCTATTTTATTTCCCATGTGTTTCTGTTTTTTTTTTCTTTACTCCCTCTTTATCTTTCATTACACTTTTCCGAGCAATGGTAAGTGCTTTATACCTGTCGTTGGATTTTATTGTGAGCTTCGACCATTAGAAGCAGCACTTTATCTTAATGGTATGTTAACAATAAGTTACGAGTGGATATCCCGGTGATATCTAAGATTACCGAGTTAAGCTCGCGCTTAAGTTAATGGTCACGACTGAAAATGTTTAATTAATTAAGTGAGTGCTGTTCGCTCGCCGGATTAATTACGGATTTAAACAAACGCAACAGCGCCTATCATACTGAAATTAAATTAAATTTGCGTGAGTGCTTTTTTTTTAATAATTGAAATTAATTATTTCAATATTATATCTTGACTTTGTTAATAATTAACACTAAGAAATCTAACTTATTTTGAAATTTTGTCAATTACTATTAAATTGAAAATGTGTTTGAAATTCATTTAAATTATATTCCTTTAATTTTGCATATATTAAATTTGCATATAGAATTACAATAGATGAATTGTTAACTTGGCTTAGCCCGTTAGCTCTTCACAAAACCAGGGTGATTATTGTGTCTCAGGGGGTTGAGACACAATAATTTAATGAAAATAATAATAAACGTTTAATAAAATGTTCAGTTATACAGTTATTTTATGTTTGTCATAGAAGTGTAATGGAGCCAATACAAACTGCCATTCCGTATAGCTATAGTATAGGATCACAGTTCGTTCACTCTAGAATAGGTTGAGAAATAATTTTATTTAAAATTAATTGATAAAAAAGACAATTTTAAAATATTGACAAACATCTTGCATTACGTACATTAAATTCTCTAAAAGTCATATAAAAACATTTAAATAGAAAACAATATTCATTCACTTGGTCACAGTTATTTAAATATATTAAATAAAAATGATTTGAAAATAACACAGCTAAATGTGGAAATAATTTATTAATTATTTTCAAATCATTTTTATTTAAAAACATTTAAGTTTGAAAGAATGTTATCGTTGAAAAATGTTCTTATGGTCAAGCTATTTTATATGCAAATCGCCTTTTAAACATCCCGATTTCATGCTGATGATGATTCCTTTCCTCTTCTACTCTCTTATAACGTGTGATGATATTATCTTTTCTCCTATCCTCTCTTATGATGTGTGAGGATGATTTCTTATCTCTTTTACTCTCTTAAGGTGTATGTAAGTAGCTGTCCGTTACAACATGCACGATTTTTTTTTTAAATATTTTTATGTAAATTACACCCGAGTATTTCTTTTAATTGGATTATAAATAACGGTAGCGTCTCACAAAACAATCATCTCTCAATGTTTTTTTTTTTTTCGTGAAGCGTGCTCATCAAGTGGAATCCTTTCGTACTCGCATCCTCGCGTGTAATTAAAATCGATGCGCGGCCGGTCAGGAGCGAGCAGGTCGTTGCTATCAGGACTAAGCTACGCGACGGGCAGTTTCTGGTAGTTCGTTATGATAAAGAGCGGACGTGATGATGGGTTATGACTGACTTCTGATAAGCGCCGGCTTTAATTGACTTCGAATTACTCCGTAATGGAGAGAGTCGAGGGCTTTTCATTTCCAGCCGGTCGTAAATAAGGCGAGACGCGCGATTGTGCGCTTTCCGCGCAAAAATTATCATTCAATGGAGATTACGTTTGTTAATATAGACGCTATTATGGACGTTTTAATTTCGCTTCGTTATTAGCACACAATATCGCTCGCTGTACATGTGCTTCTTCTTATTATTATTCTTCTTCGTCCTTTTTTTTTTCTCTCATCTCCGAGGCATTCATCGATTTATTACTCCGACGTTCAGCACGCGCCAATGATGTATAGTCGTTTATTTTATTAACTTTCTTAACAGGCGAACGTATAGTGCTTGCATTACCGGAAAACCGGAATTAAAATGTATTGTTCATAGAGTTTACAAACAATTCAAACGTTTTAAAATTTAAATAAAATATTTAAATTCATAATTTATTTTTGTTGCGGGGTAACTCGATGAAAATTTCTGGGGGTATTATCTAAACCTCCCTCTTTGAGAATATGTAAAAAACAAAAATTACCCCCTCCACAGTTTTTGAGATATTTTCGATTTTCTGCGAAAAAGACGAATTTCCATTCATTTTCTGATATGCTAGAAATGTAAAAATTCATAATTTATTTTTGTTGCGGGGTAACTCGATGAAACTTTCTGGGGGTATTATCTAAACCTCCCTCTTTCAGAATTTGTAAAAAACAAAAGATACCCCCTCCACAGTTTTTGAGATATTTTCGATTTTATGTGAAAAAAGACGAATTTCCATTCAATTTTTGATATACTAGAAATGTAAAAATTCATAATTAATTTTTGTTGCGGGGTAACTCGATGAAACTTTCTGGGGGTATTATCTAAACCTCCCTCTTTCAGAATATGTAAAAAACAAAGAATACCCACAGTTTCTGAGATATTTTCGATTTTATGCGAAAAAGTCGAATTTCCATCCAATTTCTGATATGCCAAAAATGTAAAAATTCATAATTAATTTTTGTTGCGGGGTAACTCGATGAAACTTTCTGGGGATATTATCTAAGCCTCTCTCTTTCAGAATATGTAAAAAACAAAAAATACCCCATCCACAGTTTTCGAGATATTTTCGATTTTATGCAGAAAAGTCGAATTTCCATCCAATTTTTGATATACTAGAAATGTAAAAATTCATAATTAATTTTTGTTGCGAGGTAACTCGATGAAACATTCTGTGTATATTATCTAAACCTCCCTCTTTTAGAATATGTAAAAAACAAAAAATACCCCATCCACAGTTTTTGAGATATTTTCGATTTTATGTGAAAAAAGACGAATTTCCATTCAATTTTTGATATGCTATAAATGTAAAAAATCATAATTTATTTTTGTTGCGGGGTAACTCGATGAAACTTTCTGGGGGTATTATCTAAACCTTCCTCTTTGAGAATATGTAAAAAACAAAAATTACCCCCTTTTTGAGATATTTTCGATTTTATGTGAAAAAAGACGAATTTCCATCTAATTTTCGGTATGCTGGGAATGAAAAAAATCATAATAAATTTTGTTTGCGCGGTAACTAAATGAAACATTTTGGGAATATTATTTAAACCTCCCTCTTTCAGAATATGTAAAAAACAAAAAATACCCCATTCACAGTTTCTGAGATATTTTCGATTTTATGCGAAAAAGTCGAATTTCCATCCAATTTTTCATATGCTAGAAATGTAAAAATTCATAATTTATTTTTGTTGCGGGGTAACTCGATAAAACTTTCTGGGGGTATTTTCTAAACCTCCCTCTTTGAGAATATGTAAAAAACAAAAATTACCCCATCCACAGTTTTCGAGATATTTTCGATTTTATGCGAAAAAGTCGAATTTCCATCCAATTTCTGAAATGCTAGAAATGTAAAAATTCATAATTTATTTTTGTTACGAAGTAACTCGATGAAATTTTCTGGGGGTATTATCTAAACCTCCCTCTTTCATAATATGTAAAAAACAGAAATTACCCCATCCACAGTTTCTGAGATATTTTCGATTTTCTGCGAAAAAGTTGAATTTCCATCCAATTTTTGATATACTAGAAATGTAAAAATTCATAATTTATTTTTGTTGCGGGGTAACTCGATGAAACTTTCTAGGGGTATTATCTAAACCTCCCTCTTTCAGAATATGTAAACAACAAAAAATACCCCATTCACAGTTTCTGAGATATTTTCGATTTTATGCGAAAAAAGACGAATCTACATGTAATTATTTATGTTGTATTCTTTTGTATTATCAAAATAGTCTAAATAATGATTTGTGTATACATTGTAGCAGCATTGCAATAAACCACACGTAATCGAACAAAACAAACAAAAACTCGACTCCCGCGCGCGTGAAACCATTCAATTAAAAACAATTTATAACAATCAATTAGATCAAACACTTCCTAATCGCCACAAAAAAGGACATTTCATGGAAACAAAAAAAACTCCAACAGCAACGACCGCAAAACACTCTCCCATAAATCCACCAAGGTGAGGCGCCGTCCTTGGCTATCCAGGAGCGCTCTCGACGGACTAATGCTCGAAAAATTTCATTCATTTTTCTGCATATTCAAATTTGTTTTTTCGCAGTGGGACACGCACAACGCCGCAATTCCCAGGCTTCAGATGGAACGAAAAAAAAAAAATAATAAAGAGAATCGGATAAATAAATACTCGACGCCCAAGGATTGTTAATTTGTATAAAAGATTGCGTTAATTTTTCTTGAGTGAATATAAAATTGCGCGCGTAATTTATAGCCGGTGGTGGTTATAAATTATGTTACACGCGTTTTAATGGGTTTAATCGGTTTTTAAAATTGAATTTTAATCAGCGTGATTTAATGATTCTCGTGAAATTATTAAGCGTTTAATTATTTAACATATTATTTAAAATAATAATTTAATACTACTCTATTGAACAAGATGATGATCGTTAACAGTTTATATCAAAAATCAGATATTTTTTTTATTAGAAAAACCACATCGATAAGAAATATAGTGTGTATATGTGTGTCACTTGACTGTGAAATTAAGTGATGATCCATGGAGATATTTTCCATTATTTCAATTTATATTTCTTACTAAAACAAAACAAATCTAGTTCGTTTCACAGACTTTACATCAATCCTTGCATAAATTACCGATATTTTTTTTTAAATCAACCCGGTTAATTAACCGCGTGAAACGTCAACAGCTTAAAATAATTGGATATTTCCTTTCTAAGCGCGTCATTACGTATTCACTGGAAATTTTCCCTCCTTCTCTTCGCTCCGTCTTAAAGATATCGGTTCTAATGGAATCTTAAAGAGCAATCACACGAGAATTCCACTCTTTCAGTATGAAAGCGACGAGACATCGCCCCCGGCCAATTAATTAATAATCACAGTGGAGACGCAGTCAGGAGACAGCTACCGTTTTTATTAATACCGTGATTTAGTGCCATCAACAGAAATTACACGGCCGGACAACGTGTGTTTCAATGTGCCATCATCCGCGTCGTGTCAGTGCCTGCGCGTGTGTCTGTGTGTGTAAATAAATAAAATCACCGGCGTGTTTAAACAGTTTGTAAATATGTAATTAGCTGTAGCTGTCGAGGAAATGGATGGTTGTAAATGGAATCGATTTTTATTGATGGGAATTGGACATTCATTTTTTTTTAATAATTCTTTTAAAACACATCCTCCACTACCTCAAGCTCTAATATAAAATTTTATAATAGAAAAGTGTATTTATTCATTTGGTCACAGTTAAATAAAAAAAATAATAATATATTAAATAAAAATGATTTGACTCTATTTATAAAAAAATAATAAAATTTTTATAATTAATTTTTATAAAAGTGTCATAGTTATTTAAATTATATCAAATTACTAATTTTAAATTTAAATTTTTAATTTGATTTAATCAAAATTTCATGACCAATTTCTATGTTAAAAAAAGACAATGAAGAGTTCAATGTGTCTTTAAAAGCAGTTATTTTTTTTTTGTTGGCCTGTTTGAAATTTGAAAAAAAAATTGAACCATCCTTATACAGGAAGATATCTATGTCCTGCTTGAAATTTGCAAATAAAAACACGCTAATACAGGATGTCAGTTTTTGGACCATCCTAATATAGAAAGAGATTGTATATTGAAAAATGTTGGCCGATTTAGACCAATTTTACACATTTTGAAAACAGAAAAACAAACCCCCACCGATTACCCAAGACCAAAATCCTACTTAATAAACATTCCAGCGCCCATTCCCCTTATATAAATTTCTCCTTTCCAATTCAAACGAATTAAATCGTTACGTGTTTCTCTCATGTCCGACCAATTCATCACGACATCAACAGCGGCGTGTGTCCGCCGCGCGCGTTCCTTTTTTTTTCCCGCGCGCGTCTGCCCTATTAGCTCTTACAAATGACTTCCTTTGTTGCCGTTTTGTAATTACCGAAATGGGAGTAAACAATAAAACAACAAAAATGAGGTGAAAGACGGCGGAGAAGAAACGGCGGTCGCTATTGCGCTCTCTCGTGGGAATTTCAACGGATTTGGCGTTTCGGCTCATTCATGTGAAAGAGGAAACATATCAATTACGGCAATATACACACACACACGCGTATTTATTCAGACAGATGGACGCATATGGCGGAAAAGCCGGCGAGTTGCGTACAGAAGACGTGATATCTGATATATCAATTTCCTTAATCGGCGGTATTAATAATATGCGGAGGAATCGAATCGGTGCGGGGTTTCATAAATCAGAAATGCGCATCGTTAAAGTATCGATTATTCAAATTATTCGTATTGGAATAAATCAAATGATTTGAATATTTATTTACTGGCGATTTTAATTCGCTCGTCTTATTAATCACTTCATACTATTACTTATTAGAATCAAAAATCACCTCTTAAATGAGAAATTAATGCAAAATTATTGAAATTACTAATCACTGAGGCTTCTACTTCGTTATACATTGTGTAAGATTATAATAAAACACTTTTTTAACTTTGTTTGTATAACAATTATTATAATGACAAGTGTAAATTGTTGAAACTATAGTCACTAAATATATAATTCTGTTATGCAAAATTATTGATTCGTTTCTAATAAAATTCCATCATTTTTGAATTAATGTAATAACCTAATACGCCTGATTGAGTAGAAGCATTCGCAGTTTCTCTATTATAGAAATGTTGGTCAAATAATAATAATAATCACTAGTTATCCATAAGCTAGTAATTACTTTTGAGTCAATTAGCCTTTGAAAAGTGCCCGAAATATTACCTCGATTTTGTGATTTTTATCTGGCGAACACAAGCGACACAGAAAGATGTTTTTTTTTATGAAAATGTAGCTGGATTCTTTAAGAATCTGAAGTAACTTCTTCTAAGTTATTTCTGAGTTCGGTAATTTTGGTCTAAGCGCTGATACATTCAAAACGCCCAATCAGCGGGTCCCTACTAAACCGTTCCCATAAGGCTCCATGTTAATTTCGCGGAGCTATATAAGCGGACAGAAATAGTTAAAAATGATTATTTTTAGAGAAACCAAATAGCCCATATTCTTTCTATTATCATTAAGGATGATCGAGATTTTTTTTAGATTTTTTGGAGAGAAAAAAATTTTTATCGAAATTTGAAAAAATCGTAAAGTGAAATTTCGACGAAAATCGAAAAATCTCCAAATGGCTTCGTTTTATACCAAAATGTAGCTTAAGAATGGGAGCATAAGCTGTGAGAATTTGAACAAGATCGAGTAATTAGTTTTGAGTCAGTTCGCTCACAAAAATGGTCTTTGAAAAGTTGAAGAAATTTTATCTCATTTTTGCGATTTTTTCCTGGTGACCACATGCGAGTCAGAACGACATTTTTTTTATGAAAATATAGCTAGTTTCTTTAAAAATCCATTGCTAAAAAGTTCGTTCTTCTAAGTTATCTGTGAACTTTTTAATTTGGATTTAACCGTAGATGCGTTCAAAACGACCAAATGGAGTGTCTCCACTAAACCGTTCCCATAAGGCCCCATGTTAATTTCTCGGGGCTATTTAAGTAGCCAGAAATGGTTGAAAATGATTATTTTTCGGAAATCTAAATAGCCTATGTTCCTTCTTCTATCATCAAGAGTCTTTCAGATTTTTTTCAAAATTTTTTGAAAGAAAAAAATTTTTATGGAAATTTGAAAAAACCGTAAGGGGTATGTATGGAAAAAAGTGAAATTTCGGCGAAAATCCGAAAATCGCCAAATGGCTTCATTTTATACCAAAATGTAGCTAAAGAATGGGAGCATAAGCTGTGAGAATTTGAACAAGATCGAGTAATTGGTTTTGAGTCAGTTCGCTCACAAAAATGGTCTTTGAAAAGTTGAAGAAATTTTATCTCATTTTTGCGATTTTTTCCTGGTGACCACATGCGAGTCAGAACGACATTTTTTTTATGAAAATATAGCTAGTTTCTTTGAAAATCCATTGCTAAAAAGTTCGTTCTTCTAAGTTATCTGTGAACTTTGTAATTTAGATTCAACCGTAGATGCGTTCAAAACGACCAAATGGAGTGTCTCCACTAAACCGTTCCCATAAGGCCCCGTGTTAATATCTCGGGGCTATTTAAGTGGCCAGAAATGGTTGAAAATGATTATTTTTCGGAAATCTAAATAGCCTATGTTCCTTCTTCTATCATCAAGGGTCTCTCAGATTTTTTTCAGAATTTTTTGAAAGAAAAAAAATTTCATCGAAATTTGAAAAAACCGTAAGGGGTATGTATGGAAAAAAGTGAAATTTCGACGAAAATTCAAAAATTTCCAAATGATTTCGTTTTATACCAAAATGTAGCTAAAGAATGGGAGCATAAGCTGTGAGAATTTGGACAAGATCGAGTAATTAGTTTTGAGTCAGTTCGCTCACAAAAATGGTCTTTGAAAAGTTGTAGAAAATTTATCTCGTTTTTGCGATTTTTTCCTGGTGACCACATGCGAGTCAGAACGACATTTTTTTATGAAAATATAGCTGGTTTCTTTGAGAATCCATTGCTAAAAAGTCCGTTCTTCTAAGTTATCTGTGAACTTAGTAATTTCCTTGTTTGCTTAAACAGGACAAGTTCGCCTTCCTTTAGTGGACGAAACAATGATTCTCGGTCGTCTACCTTGCAGACCCAAATCGTTGACGATGCCACTTGAAATTAGGCATGCGTCGTCTTTAATTTATTATGACAAATAATATTATTTAAAGAAAAAAAAAACAGAAAATAAAAATATCAACAAATTGTATATTAATTAATTAAATCACACCTAAATGAGTAGAGAAAATATGCCAACACAGGATTATATTAGGTGTTGTAATTGTTTGTTTTGCTTATTATTATTTACATGTCTGTGCGTTTGTAATGGGAGGTTAACAAAAATCGATTGATTAATTATTCTAATCATTTTCGCAATTAGTGCGAGGCCCAGAACGTGCGTAATTGCGAGCTGGCATAAATTTGCACGGCGCGACAAACGGTCCGTGGGCATTTTGCATATTTTAATTGGATCGATCAATTGTAATTTTGATTGCGCGCAAAAAACCGGCGGACAGTTAGCGAATGAGGACGATAATGAATTCACCGGGAATGAATGGTTCTTCCGCGTTAAATGATGCAAGAAACAAGAAAAAAAAAAGAGGAAAGCGATTAATGTAATTGAAACTTTAGTTGTGTTTGATTGCTTCGTTAGTTGAATTCGTAAAGTTAATTTACCTACAAAAATTCACAAAATTTGACAAATTTTTCACCTATTTTTTCAAAGGTCTATTTTAGACAAATATTGTAAGAAAACTATATATATAATTTTAATAAACACTCTCCAGGTTATATACCTAAACGAAAATAATCGCCTCTATTTATTTAACGCATGTAAAATTGCAGTAAAATACCAAGTTTTATGTACGTTTGAAGATAATAAGGTATTGTGGTGATATTTATTAAAGGATAAAATGTATCGAGCGTAACTGTAAAACGTGCCAGGCTTCGGCCGCCGCTGCATTGTGTGGATTTTTTCCTAGTTTCACATGAGCAGCGAGAGAGAAGGAGAGAAAGAGCAGCGCTTAAGAGCTGCATCGTTCCTCGCCTCGCCTCCCTTCCGCGGCCAATTAGATATTCCGCGCTCATACAATGTAATAAAATGATAAAATCGAATTTATTCGAGCGAGAGATATAAATTCCGGCATTCGGTATTCGATTAACACACATGGCAGTCATGAGGGGCCGTAAATCCGCAACAGGGAGACGCACTGTGTATAATAGTAATCCCTCCAGATTATTATTATTATTAAAGTGTGTCTCTCTGCGCGAGCATGAGTTGGTATAAATAATAATCAACAAATGAAAGGATGAATTATATTAAATATATAAAATATACAAATAAATCCTTTTGCTTTATGCATTTAAACCACGCTGGATTTGTTTGATTTGCAAAATAAACTCCGCTTGAGTAGAATTTAAGAGGATTCGCATAATTTGATTACGAAACAGAAGCATAAATAGCGCTTTTACATCTCATAAATTTAGTCTTTATTATATTTTTACAAATATTAAAAATACACAATAAAATAAAAATGTTTGAGCAATTGAATAAATTCTACATATATATACATATAATATATATATATATATATATATATATATATATATATATATATAGGAAGGATATTAGGGTTACGGGGAATATATGTTAGAAGGGATTGATTGTCAAAATTATTGGCAAATTTCTTACTTAAAGCTAATATACGCTGGAAGATAAGTTTGATTTTTTCAATCGACAATCGTTTCACCAAACAGTGGCATCATCATAAATGACCAACTAGAAGTAAATAATTCACATCTCTTAAATTATAGTTATTTATAGTCATTAATTAATATCCAGCCCCTTCTTAGTTATTAACCCCTACTCCAATAACAATAAAATTAGTATATACTCAAATTATCATTCATCTACCTGATGATGCCACTGTCTAATGAAATAATTGTCGTAGTACTATTGAAAAACTTTGCAACCTTAAGAAAAAGATTGTTTTATTTTTTCAATGAACATTTTTGTCTGTGCTGGGCAACCGACCAGATAACTTTCTTTCTTTCTTATTTTATTATTTAATTAAACTCTTTTTTTTCTCCTAATTACAAGTAACTTGATTTATAATTGATATCCGTTTATTCCGTTTCGTTCGGATAACCACTTGACTTATGGCATTACGGGAAACAGATTTTCCCAGCTGGACTACTACTGTTGTAGATAAAGATTGGCAATTAGTTTACGATAATTAATTAGAACAAGTGGAACAACAATAAATAAGAATATTAGCAAACTGCCGGCGCATTTGCATTCATCATGCAAAACGCAGGTGTTTAACAATAATTACTCATAAACTCAAAAGGTCTCTCGATACTGACTCACACACACACACACATGAATAAAAAGCGCACGCAGCGTTTCACAAGTGGACATTTATTTATTCAAATATCATTCATGCTTTGTAATGCATTCAATATGCTGTGCGGACTGTCGAAATGTTTGTTAGAAAAAATGCGTCAAGGAAAGTTTATAATATTTGTAAAAAATTCTATGTTTGATTCAGTTGCTCAGAGAAACTGCATTTTAAATATAAATAATTAAAGACTGGCAGAAATCGATAGCCTATAAAAGTACAACCTCAAATTATATACCGTATTATACTATACAATACTGTACTTAATATAATGTAAAAGTCTCTTGAATAAAGATATTTGTATTTGTAATTAAAGACATTAAAGGCTTTCTTTACACCTGTACATTATAAATATATAAAAAATACATTATAAATATTCTTTGCTAGTTTCGTACAAACCATTACATCAACTGCCTGATGATGATATTGTGTATCGAAAGAATTGTAGCAGTGTTTTCTAAAATAAATCTGTGAAATTTAAAAACAAAACCCTGTGATTTACTTGTATAATAAGTTATAATGGAGTTTCATCAAGTAACAGCTTCTATCATAGAAAATTTGATTTAACGTCGAGTAAAAATTTATTGTTTCGTGAATAATTTCACAAGGGTAAAGGCACCAACAATTTATCTTTAGAATTAGTACGTTAGTAGAGTCGTATGAACAGAAAAACATTAATATTCAACGAACAATATACATTTTTTCTTTTAAATTTAAATACAAACTATTGTTGTGCGAGCCGTGCGTTTTTTGAGGAACAACCTCAACGTTAGAATCGTTAATAATTTAAGGAGGTGATTTTGAATCAGTAATGATAGAGAAACGGGTCCGGCACCCTTCCTCTCTCTCGTCTTTCCATTCTCACGAAATCAACGGCTGCCCAAACTGGACCATAACTTTGACCACCGTCAAAAGGGAACGCTGTCTTTTGCGCCATTCTTCGCAACGGTGACGACATAATCCACGCGTCATAATATTTCTGATTTATCGCGCCAACGTTTTACGCTAACAGTTTTTTTCTTCTTCTCCTTCTCATTCTTTTCAATTGCTCAAAAGTAATTTGTGTGAATATATATATATATAATAAAAAAACATTCGTTATAGAAATACATTTTAAAGAAGTAAAAATATTATTGATTATAACTAACTAACCATCTTTATTCAAATGTGTATATGTATGTACAATAATATACAAAAATTAGAATTATATTCTGTAGATGAATCGGCTATCGACCGGAGGTCTTTCAGCCTATTGATTATATTTTTTTGTAAATTAAGATTGTGGTTTAGTAGAAAGCTGTATAAATATCGGCAATCACTAATTCATGTTGCATTGGTGCCCTGGTTAATCGATGATATTTTGGTGTATAATACAATTTTGTCGATTAACCAGAACATCAATGCAACACGAATGAATGTCAATATTATACAGCTATGACTTTTTATGATTTTCTAATCTGCTCGAATTTTGTTGGATGAATTAAAAATAATTTTAAATATTATTTGTCCTAAAAGTAATTATAATAACAATGTAAAAAATTAAAATATTTATACCAATAATTAGGATGAATTTTAATTAAGGCACTTGGTTGACGTTTTTGGACATCACATTGATTATATTGAAATTTAAATAATTGTATGTATTAATTTGAATCCAAATTTAACTTAAAAAAATACTTTAATTTTGTACTTCTATATATAATTCTTATTTATTTTGTTACTGGTCCTTATTTTGTTGTCTCATTTTTATTTTTATTTTTTTCGCTTTACATTATTTCTTAATTGTGGTTTAATTATTTGCATCTACATTGATTTATTGTAACACTGGTATATATATATTTTTGTTTGTATTACTTTTGTAAAAAGGTGATTCCGTAATAAAATTATTATTATTATCATTTAATTCAATTATATAAATAAAAAATTGTCTCAATTATTCACTTACCAAATATCTTTTTCGGTAGCCTATCCAGTTAATCCTTCTTGAAGCGAAAAATTAAAACACCATTCACTAATTTAATTCATTTTAATTAAAACAGTCGATTTTGTTCGCCACTAAAGTACACACAGCGCACAGTTTCGGTCAACTGGATTGAAATCTGCGTACGCAAAATGATTGCAAGCACACAAAAAAAAAACAACAATCGATGCCTCGCACACCGGATGTGTTCGCATTCTTGAGATAAGGAAATTTGCGAGAGAACGCCAACAGATTTTTTCTTTTCGTGTGATTTTATTACATGTGTATTGTTTTATTGAATTCGTTTGTTGTTTGTGAAAAATATTAAAAAAAAAATAGATGAATCATATCTTTAATTAATTCCTCGCTTTACACGTTGTGAAATAAAATGAAATATGAGTTACTGATTAAAACACTCGGCATTTATTTTACCGGTTTTAATTTAATTTATGTTTAATTAATTTCTCACTTAACTTAATGATGTCGATATTTATATCAACAACTTCAAGTACAGCCAGATAGTAAGGCCGTCATTGGGGATGACCAAATTCACTTTTTCCATTCATACCCTTTGAAAAAATTCAAATTTAAATGATTTTTTTTTTCTGAAAAAATCTGAATACAATCTCAAAGGCACTTCAAGATGTTAGAAAGAATATGGGATATTTATTTTCTACGTAAAAAAATATTTCCGATTGATTAATGCCATTTGAATTGATTGGTCCCATTTTACATGGATTCTTATGGGAACGGTTTAAGTGAGACGCGCCGATTGACGCTTTTAGGCGCCACATTAATAATATTACAATAACTTTTTTCACAGATGTTACAGAATATTGCAACTTGAAGCATACGATTCTAAAAGGATTTATCTGTATTTTCTCCAAAAATTATTAAAATGTGACTTTTGTGCTTATCTACAAAAATTTCCAAAGTTGGACGATTTTTTCGCGTATTTTTCAAAAGCTAAATTGACACGCCTGCTGTACGAAAACTATTTGTTCCATGTTACTAAAATTTATATAGTTGATGCTCCCTTTCATTGGGAATATTTTGGTATAATTTGAAGTTATTCCTCGAATTTCTGATTTTTCACGAAAATTCACTTTTTTCCATATATTCAAATTTTGATGAATTTTTTTTCGTCCGAAAAAAATCTGAAAAAATGTTCAAAGGCACTTCAAGATGTTAGAAAGAACATAGGATATGTATTTTGTACGTAAAAAAATATTTCCAATTCATTAATGCCATTTTAATTTATTGGTCCCATTTTACATGGATTCTTATGGGAACAGTTTAAGCGAGACGCGCCGAACGAAGCTTTTAGGCGCCACATTAATAATATTAGAATAACTTTGTTCACAGATGTAACAGAATATTGCAACTTGAAATATACGATTCTAAAAGGATTTATCTGTATTTCCTCCAAAAATTATTAAAATGTGATTTTTGTGCTTATCTACAAAAATGTCCAAATTTGGACGATTTTTTCGCGTATTTTTAAAATGCCGAATTGACACGCCTGCTGTACGAAAACTATTTGCTCCATGTTACTAAAATTTATACAGTTGATGCTCCCTATCATTGGGAACATTTTGGTATAATTTGAAGTTATTCCGCGAATTTCAGATTTTTCACGAAAATTCACTTTTTTCCATATATTCAAATTTTGATGATTTTTTTTTTCGTCCGAAAAAATCTGAAAAAATTCTCAAAGTCACTTCAAGATGTTAGAAAGAACATAGGATATTTATTTTGTACGTAAAAAAATATTTCCGATTCATTAATGCCATTTGAATTGATTGGTCCCATTTTACATGGATTCTTATGGGAACGGTTTAAACGAGACGCACCGATCGACGCTTTTAGGCATCATATTAATAATACTACAATAACTTTGCTCATAGATGTGATAGGATATTGCAACTTGAAGCATACGATTTTAAAAGGATTTATCTGTATTTTCTCCAAAAATTATTAAAATGTGATCTTTGTGCTTAACTACAAAAATTTCCAAAGTTGGACGATATTTTCGCTAATTTTTCAAAAGCCGAATTAACACGTGTACTGTGCGAAAACTGTTTGCTTCATGTTACTAAAATTTATATATTTCATGCTCCCTTTCATTGGGAACATTTTGGTATAATTTGAAGTTATTCCGAGAATTTTGGATTTTTCACGAAAATTCACTTTTCCCTTCGAAAATATTCAAATTTTGATGGAATTTTTTTTCTTCGGGAAAAATCTGAAAAAATTCTCAAAGATACTTCAAGATGTTAGAAAGAACACGAGATATTTATTTTGTACGAAAAAAAAAAAATTCCGGTTTTTTAAGGTCATTTCAATTGATTGGTCCCATTTCACATGGATTTAATGGTATAAATGGCAAAAATGTTTACTCATATTAATAAAAAAAATATATTTTATTAACTCGTTTCTCATTAATCACTTAATAAATTATGTTTACTAATATTAATATAAAAAAAATAATTATTTAATTAAATACTATTGTTTATAAACATTCCCGCAAAGTAAAAATGTTAAATATTCATTGTGAAATTATCATATATCCACTACGTGCAGTTATTTACGTACGCAAACCAACACCATGGGACACCACTAAATTTCCAGAGAAAACCAGAGTCCAGCGGCACGCATCGCATCGCGAACAAGAAAAGAATGAAAGAAAACGAGATGCGCGTATGTTTATGCTCTCGACGCCGTGCACCGCATACACAATCGCCCCGAGGACGGATTCCTCGAGGAAAAAAAAAAATCATGTCATCGCATACGTAATGCCCCGAATTATCATAACACCCCGAAAAAGGCAGGCGCGCCGGGGGCTCCGCGGAACAAAGCCAACTTCTCACCTCCGTTAATGTTTCAAGTGAGCCATATAAACGGGGGAAAGGGTTCGGGCCAGGGGGCATAATGGACTTGGAAACAGCTGTTTTTTTTATCCTCGGGTGATATATGTAGTGACATCGGGAATAAGGAGGAGATGTTGTCGTCTCCAAGGATGGCCGCGTGTCTTCTTTCAATATTATTTTTTTTTTTAGCTTGCTTACTTGCTTACATATTTACAATCATATATAAAAAAAAACATAAACCTGAGCGATTTTTTTTTGTTTTTATTATTATTATTTATTTTTTTGCAAATAATTACTGCGAACAACTGAAGACAATTCAACTAGCACTAAGTTTCAAACAAGCCAAGTGTTTTAATTAGATATATCATAATTAAATTAAATAAAAATTATTTGAAAATAATTAATAAATCATTTCAACATTTAACTTTGTGGCAATTTGATTTACGTTACGATCTTTAAAACAACTACTTCTCGGGCAAATACCCCGACAGACATTGAATTACATAATGTACACCTGCTGGTGAATATCAATAACACAGGGCAACATGCAACAATTTTTTGATCCGAGAAAAATTTGATCTAAAAAGTAAAAAAGAACTTTAATGTTAAGGCTATTTATTTATTTATTTATATGTGCAGATATGTGTTTCGCGCTCTATCCCTCGTCAGTAGAGCTTTGCCTTTCATAATATTAATTATTTTCAAATCATTTGTACTCAAGTGAATAAATACTATTTTCTATCGATACCATAATTAGTTAAAAACAAACATGTTTTACCGCGGGTTAAGTGAGAAATTAATTAAAAACATTTTTTTTTTTTTCATTTCGTATTCAAAATGAGTCTCATCGACAAATCGTGTAAACCGATAGCTTAGGGACAATATTAAAACACTCGTAATTTATTATTCAGAGCACATAAGAGAATGCCAGGAATTTAATATTCAAATGTTTTCGCTCAGGAAAAAAAAATGGAGGAAAAAGGACCACCTGTGCTGTGATTAATGCTTAAAAAAAATCCTCGAAGCGCGAAAAATGCTCGGATTCCACCGAAAAAAAAAAAATGTTTCGATCCACATGGACGGAGGCGACGTGGATGATCGATGGACTCACTAAATGCGCTCTCACTCTCCAAATGTATTCCAATAAACGGCCGTTGATGAATCGCTTTTAAATTGATGTAAAATATGACAGTAACCACAAATATAGCCCGTGTATTATTTGAAAATTATTACCTGATATATTGACAACTGTATTAATTGAATGCGTATGTTTATTTAAATTGCATTCTAGATATATGATGTTTCATTAGCGGTGAGATTTTGCCTTTATAAATTTATATTAAAAAAAAAAAATACGGAGACTTAAGTATAATATAAATAAAACCAAAAGTAATTTTTAAATGCATAGAACTAAGGTATAGTATAGTATTCTGTCGAAAAATTCATGAAAACTCGATAACTGCAACGAGTAAAAAAATATATTGAAAAATGTTTGTTTGTCTGTAAAAACAAAAATATTGAAATTAGTTTGTCTGTGAAGATATGGTATCATTGAGTCATCGACTTTTCAATATATGTTATAGAAAAGAGATAAATGTGGAAATAATTTATTAATTATTTTTAAATCATTTTTATTTAATATAGAAGATTTAATTGTATTGTCCTTTCAACTTTTCAATATATGTTTCCAGTGAAATTTCTGCCCTTGTAGTGCCTATTTTCATCGATTCAATCACGTATTTTCTTTTTACGACATCCAGATGTACGCATCTGGTAGATCAGCTGTGGATATTGATTTGGAAAAAGAAATACCTGGTCGACTTGATGAAAATAGACACTGCAGGGGCGGAAATCTCACTGGAAATGTATTTTAAAAAGTTAGTTGCATTTACCTGCCAAAAAAATCTTGAAAACTCGATCACTGCGATCATAAAAAATATTGAAATGGAAGCATTAAACCGTCGTGTTTTTTCAAAATGTGTTTCCGGTGAAATTTCCGCCCTTGTAGTGTCTATTTTCGTCGAATTGGTTACGTGTTTCTTTTTCACAGCATCCAGTTACGTAAACGCCGAAGATTAGCTATGGATATTGTTTTAGAACGAAAAGTTTGTGATTTAAACTATGAAAATGAATGCTACAAGGACGGAAATTACACTGGAAACGTATGTTGAAGATTTCATGGCGGAAAATAATTAAATGTCGATTGCAAAAAATATATTGAAAAATGTTTGTTTGTCAGTAAAAACAAAAATGTGTTTCCGGTGACGTTTCCGCCCTTGCAGTGTCTATTTTCTTACGTATTTAATTTTCACAATACCCAGTTGCGAAAACCGCGCAGATTAGTTGTGGATATCGCTTTGGAAAGAAAAATATGTGTTTGAGTCGATGAAAATAAATGCTACAATGGCAGAAATTATATTGGAAGCGTATGTTGAAGATTTAATGGTAGAAAATCATCAAACGTCGATTACTGCGACGATTTAAAAAATAGTGAAATTAGTTTGTGTGTCAAGATATGTTTCCAGTAAAATTTCCACCCTTACAGTGTCTATTTTTCTCGATACCTGCATGTTTTTCCTTTTCACGACAACCAATTTAATTAACAAAAAATTATACAATGCCATAATAATAGAAAAGATTATTTATTTAGTTCGCAACTAAATAAATAATCTTTTCTATTATTATGGTATTGTATATTTTACATATTTAATAATAATTTGTGCAAAAAAAAATATTATTAACTGTTGCGAACTAAATAAATAATCTTTTCTATTATTATGGTATTATATATTTTTTTGTTAATTAAATATTTAATTTTCTCATTAAAATATTATTTTTTACTTTCACGTAAATGTTCCGCGAGCGATTAAATGAAATCAATTTTAATTAAACCCAGTTAGCTCATCGATCCAAGCAAACATTCAGTTTACCTTATTATTTGTCGTTTCTCGTTAATTAATAAATGATGGATGGTGCGCGCTCTGGCATATCAAGCTCTTTCCTCCTTGTTTTTTTTTTGTATTAATCTTGTGGAAAATCAAGGGGAGGAATGCGCTGCATCACTTGGCTAGAATTAATTTTTTTGCTTCGAATTTTTGTTGATTCGGAAACGCCGAAGTGCACCGATTCTCGATTAAGATTATTTAATTATAAGTTTCTTATATGCACGGGAATAAGATTGATTGTTTGCGTGAAAATGATTTAATCGATTAGAAAAAAGGAATTACAGGAAATTTAAGATTTTTACTTTTCGCTCTTCTTTAGGAAATAAATTTCCGCGAACAATATTTTATGCTAGTATATATTAATTGAACTCGACACCCAATGCGGGTAAAAGAGGATAAGATTAAGAAAGAATATATTAATTGAAATGGCTTTTAATTCTTGAATTAATTAAAATACCTCGAGAAACTTTCAAATTCTTTATTGTACCACCAAAATTGTGTCTCCTTCAAGCGTCTATCATTTCTTCGCCTGATGCTATATCAAGAGACATCAATATAATATAAAACTGATTTAATTGGATATTGGTTAATGTTAATTCGAAATATTTTTACGAAATCAAAATATATTATCAGAACTTTTAAAACCTCCATTAATTTAATGCACCATTGGTTAATGCGACTTCAGAAACAAACTCGGGAAGTAAAAAATAAACCTTGGAAGGGTGATACAGGAGAGCATTGTGGTATATCTTGTTGATGAGTAGAGTGGAATACCATGATAATAATAATAAACTTGTGGTGAATAGATTTCTGAAAGATAACCATTTGGCAAATTAATCAATTTTAGACACATGTCAAAAGGTTGTACTTAAATTCCACAAAACATTGAGTGAATACATCGATGTTTCTGCAAAAATCATTACGCGTACGAGATAATCTAATGATGGGTAATAGTTACAACGTGTTGTACAATAGCTAAAGGTTCCACTGTCAAGAACTGAAAACGTGGACTCTTGAAATTAAATATTTTATGGAAGTATTCCTACACAAAATGCTGGCAATTTTTATTTCATAGAATTGACGCTCGTTCACTTTGCACAAATTAATTTAAACAGTGAAAAAAAAAATGACAGAAATATTTTTCAAATTTAATTTTGATTAAATCAAATATTTTCATTAATTTAATTTAATTTGCTGAATGTTTTTCAATCAGAAATCTTGTCTTCATAACATATTATTAATAATAATTGCTAAGGTATTCACCATTTAACATATCGAGTAGCATTTAAACGCAAAGTAATAATTTAATTTCCGCTTAATAGCGGCCGGATTCATCCTTTTCCATCCAGCTCGCTGTGTTCCTCTCCTCCTTTTTTTTCTTACCTCTTCGTTCGTGCGCCATCGAGTTCCTATTCGAGTGTATATTTATGTGAAAAGGAAACGGGACGCTCGTATTCGTCTATTTTCCCAAGTGTCCGAGGAGCGAGCGAAATAATAATAATAATAAAAAAAGTCGCGCATATCCATATACATATATGTTGTACGTTGTACGGTGGCCGATAATTATTGCCTTCTTCCTCGCAAACTAGTTCCAAGTGCCCGAGCGCCTCGGGAAATTATTAATCGCGATCGTAGAAAAAAGAAATGCCCCCTCCTCGCTTTGATTTTAATTATTCCGCGAAATCATAAGCATTTTAAAGATTTAGTGCCGAAAAAATCATGAAAACTCGCTCACTGTAATTATAAAAATTATTGAAATGGAATCATTAAACGTTGGAATTTCCTTTCTCAACAATATTTGTATGTATAAAAAAAAATAAATTAGAAAATAAAATATTGATCAAGCAAAAATTTTGGGATTAAGATCATAAATTATGAAAGTAAAAGAAATTGTGTTATGAATATTTCAGGTGAAGCCTCGTGATAACAAAATGTGTACTGTATTTTTAAATTAAGAAATTGAGAATGTAACAATGAATATTATGAAATTAAACACAATACCATTAGAAGAATAACAATAAAAAAGCGTAGAAACAGTTCGAATTCGAAGGTAATAACAACTAATATATGCACCTTCACAAATTAAATTTTTCCCGTATCGAAGAAGCAGAAGAAGCAAAAAAGAACTAGAATGTACTTTCTAAGTCTTTTGTTGTATTATGCATATTACGTGTGTTAGTTGTCACATGCATAAAACATGATGTCGTCCTCCCCTTTCGGAAGAGCCCGTCTCTTTCACCCGGCGAAACGGCGAAGCTCGAGCGTGATTTCATGCATTCCGCGTCGTTCGTCCCTGCCTTATAAATATCACCGTCACATCACCCGGAGCCCGATTAGCATAAGCTCGTCCAAAAAATAAATTTAAATACAATATTTCGCCAATAATTGCGTTAAATTAATCGAAAAAGGCGAACGAACAATGCTCGTTTATTTATTTATTCGTTTCGATGTTTGTTTATAAATAAATAATAAGCGCGCGCCGCGCTTGTCCGCTCGCTCGCTCTCTTTGTGCATTGTGCAATCCGGGATCGATTATCATAAGTAAATTAGGTTTATTTGTCATTGTTTGTTGTGCAATTGGCACCTTTTCATTGTTGTCGCTTTTATTAATTCGAAACCATTACTAGCGGTAATGCGCCGCGCTTTTATTTGTTGTATTAGAAATTAGCCGTGTGTTGGAATTCCTACGTGTGTGGTATTGTTGAGATTCAATTGAAACGCTCTTTCTTTATATTAATAATACCATTCAATTAAAGTCTACTTTTACACATACGTACATTTCACACCATGCTTATTAATTTCGGAATAATTCAGTGATATACGAAATTATCAATATTTAGTGTTCGGAATTGACAACAACATTTAAATATGAAAACACTTTGTACACTTTTTTCACTTATTTATTTATTAACAGATGTACATTTCGATCACCATGTGATCATTATCAATGTTTTACAAACAACATTTAAATTCATTACAGTTGAATATGCACTTTCAAGAAGATGATGCAAGGACGGAAATTTTACTGGAAACACACTTTGAGGATTTAATCGCATTGTCCTGCTGAGAAATAATTAAAACTTAATAACTGCGATGATTAAAAAAATATATTGAAAATAGTGGATCCATTAAGCCATCGACTTTTCAGATTATTTTTCTAATGATGTTTCCGCCCTTGCAGTGCCTATTTTCATAGATTCGGACACGTATTTCCTTTTTACAGTTGAATATACATTTTCAAGAATTATGAACCTCATTAAATTGCAACAAAAATAACTTATAACATTAAATTATTTTTATACAAACAAAGTTTATTTTCAAATTGAATTACTACAAAAAAAATAGTGGTAAAAATATAGTAATCTTTTATTGAATTAGAAAATAAATTATTTTATCACACGTGATGTGATTTATTTTATTAATTAAAAATATTTCACCAATGGTTAAGTGAGGAATTAATTCAGAATATCAAAGTTAACAGTAAATTTCGCAATTGAACCAAACTAAAAAGCTCAAAACAAAACAACGAAAAACCGCGAGAGGAAACATAGATTATCAACGCGTTATCGCGCCATAAACAAACCAGCAACTAATCCAATTATAACTTTTTAGCCACCAGATTGATGTAGTTATAACCGGCGGGCACGCCGCGTCCCGTCGTACGAGCTCCGCAGAAAGAAAATGTTAAATGTTTCCTCACCTATTACAACCGAGCCGTACTCGCAAGACCAAGAAAAAAAGCACGACCAATTTATAGCCAAAGACGAACAGTTAGAAAAGGAGTACTCTCCTGAAGGGAAACACCACCTCTCCGCCGTGTCGTAATAATATCTGCGTAGACTCCGAGCGATTTACACGGCCCGAACGCCTATCCCCGTGACAGATCCACGAATTTGTGGGGATGTACTTCTGGTGAAGGTGGCGTGTGTGCGAGTGTGCGAGTCGTACGGATTTTAGTATGCGCCGTGCTTTTTCTGCGTTTGATGGTAGTTGATATTCAGCCGGACGTTAAACTTCTTCCATTACGAGTGATGCTAATGAAAGCGAAATAAGACTATTTCAGATCGTACAGGTCGCTAAATTGCAGTTTACAGTGTTTGTAAAGATGTTTAGAAACATTACAAACTAAAAGTAATTAAAATATTAAGTACTACTATATGATAAAAGGGATTCCTGATTAAAAAAATATATATTAAGTAGATAAAATAAATAAGATGAAACGTCGATTGTAGCAACTATTAAAAAAAAGATATATTGAAATTAGTTATGATATGGAACCATTGATTCATCGACTTTTCGAAACATGTTTCCAGTGATATTTCCGCCCTTGCAGTGTCTATTTTCCTCGATTCCAGCACGTATTTCCTTTTTACGACATTCGGAGGCGTACACCGCTCACATTAACTATGGATACTTTTTGTAAAGAAAAATACGTGATAAAATGTACGAAGCAAGGGCAGAAATATTACTGGAAACACACTTCCAGGATTTAATGGCATTGTCCTGCTGAAAAATCATTAAAACTCAATAACAACGATTAAATTGAAAATAGTCTGTGTGTCACAAAATGGATTTAATAAGCAATCGACCTTTCAGATTATGTTTCCAATGACATTTCCGCCCTTGCAGTGTCTATTTTCATCGATTGCACCACCTTTTTACAACATTTGGATGCGTACACCACCCAGATTAACTGTGGATGCTTTTAGTAAAGAAAAATATATGATAAAATGTAATTCATCGATTAAGGTTCTCACTTAACAGTTGGCGAAACATGTTTAATACAATCATTAAATAAAATAATATTTATTCTGACTAGTTTCGATTTTTACATAATTTTCAAAGAATCGCCCCATTTTTTTAATGATGAAAAAAATCGAAACTATTCAAAATAACATATTATTGTCAGAAAGACCTATGGTCGATAGCCCATGATAGACTAATAACACAATTCTACATATTATGATATATTTTTTAAAATTTTTCTTATATTGTTTGAATAACGATGTTTGTATGTAAAATATTATATATATACAAATATCTTTATTCAAGGGACTTTTACATTATATTAAGTACAGTATTGTATAGTATAATACGGTATATAATTTGAGGTTGTCCTTTAATAGGCTATCGACCCGAGGTCTTTCTGCCATTGTTTAGCTTTGAAGATGAGTTATGATTAACGTATGTTATGAATAGATGATAATGAATGAATAGTTGTGTGATAATGTCCGGTTTTACATAAAATATATTTTTTTTTTGTAAATTCACATCTAGATTCCCAACGAACGATATTTCAGCAGAATCTCCCGTGCCATTAAAACCCCAGCGCTAATATTTTGAAGAATTTACGCAGCTGACATCCCGCGAGGAATCCGGCGCGCATTTAGATGTATTATCGTGAAATTTTAATGAAAACCGTGGAAATTTCGAAAAAAATACGGCAGTTATTTATCGCGGAACGGGCGTGCATAATAATAATAAAATCCCCGCGCGAACCGACGGACGGACGGACGGACAGAAAACGGCGCTGCTCATATTAATGTCATGCAGAAACTAGAGTCCCGGGAGAATGAAAAATCTAAACTAGCCGCTCCGGCTGATGCTCGTGTATCTGTTTCTGTGTGTGTGCGTGGATTCCGTGAGAACCACAACTTGGTGCACACGTACTCTTTTTTTGTTGTTTCTGTTTTCTTTTTGTTTATTTATTCATCCCCGTATTTTATCTCGTGTTATGGATTTGTTGCTTTTGCATAAAAGTACGAGTACTTAGCATTATGAAATAAAATAACAACAACAAAAAAATAGAATTATGACCGTGCATAAGAAACCAAATCTTCATGAAGGTGAAAATTGATTTTTTAATGTTTTCTATACAAAACCATTTCTTTTTATAATTTCCGTTGGAAGTTATGTATTTTTAAAGTTACGACTAATTTTAAGAAAAAATGAGTTTATAGTTTATATCGAGCGTATAACAAAAATCAACGACGAAGTTGGCATTGGAAGTCTCGAGTCAACTCCAACTGCAATTATAAAAAGAAATGGTTTTGTATAGAAAACATTAAAAATTCAATTTTCATCTTGATGAATAAATATATATAGATTCAGGCGGTTTTTGATACAATTTTCTATAAAATATTTACAAGTAAATAATATATCTTGATAGTCTGTCTGGGCTACCAACCTACTATATATCATTAAAATTAAAGATATATATTCATTACGCTTCATTAACTGTTATAATGAATCGAGCGAATTGGTGAAGTTTATAGATAATTTGCACAAACATTCGTTGAAACAACTACTTCTCAGGCGAATAACCCGCCAAAATACAATATACGATGTTGCTAAAATACTTTGGTTTAAGTATAAATTTACGCAGCACATCTTAAAATATTGTATTCTGGCGGGGTATTTGCCTGAGAAGTAGTTGTTTCATGCACAAATTAACTACAAACTTCATCAATCCGTTTGCTCGTTTCATTAAGACAATTAATTAAGCCTAATGAATATATATCTTTACTTTTCATCCAGGTTGAATGCTGATCATCATGCAATTTTAATTTTTTGCACTATGCAAATGTATCAACAGCTTTTCAAATCCATTCATTTCAAATCAACAATAACACCTAGACAAAAATAGACTGCATTCACGGCGCACACGTGCGTTTGATATTTTCCTCAAAAAATCTCTCTCTCCCGTTTATCGGGGTGTAATCAACGGACCGCACCCTAATAGAGCAACAAGAGAGAGAGAAAACACCCTCTTAAATAACGCGGCAACAATGACCAGACTGCACTCGCCAGATAATTCCGTGGTGTTTATGCGAGTGTCCATTCATTTCTGTGCGGCACCCCCCTTCTGCCATTCCGCGCGTCATGAATATGCATTCGCGAATCTAGCTAGACCAGACAGCTCGGACAATGGAAACTAGTTCGTGATCCTCGCCCCTAGTGCTGGCGATTTTTTTCTTGGCCCCCGGTAATGTTAATTGCATATTTTTGCATAATTATTAGTTAAATTCAGCTGCCGCTGCTGCTATTGCAAGCGAAATCTATTACAAAAAGTAATGATAATAGAAAATAGACGCGGCGTGTTGCAGATGTCTTAAAAAGAACACCCTCTTTATGCTAAAGTTTTTTTTTTATTGCAGATGCTTGAAAATAGGAAAAAATACTCAAATTGAACACACTTGATTATTTGTAATTAATTATCGGAAAACTAAATAGCCCACTATCATCAAAGGTTTTTGAGATATTTCTCAATTTTTTTTTTCTAGAGAGAACAATTTTTCCCGGAAAAACAGAGATAACTTGACTGTAACTGTTTTTATTTAATTTTAATAAACACAAAATTTATAACCATGTGAAAGCCTTAATAATCAACAACAACAAAAATCTATTAGCGTCTGTAATGTTTGAGAATTTCTTTATATTCAATTAATTATTTGAGTATTTTTCATTCTATTTATTTATTTCTGGTAAAATCTTTGTGTGTGTTTGTGTGTGTAAAACTCGACGGTTGCACAACGCGAGACAATCCCGTTTTAATTAAATGATTTACCAATCAACCGATAGTTTATTGCCGCACCGGATAATAATTAAGAGCGGTACACAGCCGGGAGTTTCGAGTGCATAACTCTTAACGGACCCAAACGAACGAGAACGCTAAATACCCCCGCGCATTGTCTCACTCGGCCATATATTTCGCGCATTTTTCGCAGGCCCGTATTTGGCGATGATGTGTGTGAGCCGGTATATGCACCGGGGATGACATATTATCCGGTGTGTCGGCAATACGCCCCGACATGATTGGCCTGTCCGTAAAAGGTGAGTCCGCTCTTTTCGGAACCCTTTGTTTCCAGAGATCACCGAAATGACACGTTGTTCGCTCGTCGCTGTCGATTTTGTTAACCTGAACAATAAAACACTAAAAACTAATAATAATATCAAACCTAATAATTGTTAAGGCTTACGACACGTTGTTCGAATATAAATAGAAAACAGTATTCATTCGACAGTATTGTTCGAAATTGTTATTTTTTTTTTATTTTCGGGAAACTAAATGGTCCACGTTGTTTCTATTATAATCAAGCAAGGTCCTTGATTATAGAAACAACGTGGACCATTTAGTTTCTCGAAAATAAAAAAAAATAACAATTCAGTCTTCACTGTTTATCGATTTTGTTAACATTATTTAGACCTCACCATTAAACACTAAAAACAAATGTTAATATCAACCTATTAATTGTTAAGACTTACGACACGTTTTTCGAAATAGTTGAAAATTATTTATTTTCGGGAAACTAAATAGTCCACGCTGTTTCTACTATAATCAAGGGCTTTATTAGGTCGTCACTCTCTATTGATTTTGTTAACATTATTTAGTACTAAAAACAAATGTTAATATCAACCTATTGATCTTTAAGAATTTTACTTTAACTAAGTAATCGTTGTTCAATTAATGAAAACATTTTTTTTAAATGCAGCGTTGGAATAATTTCGTCAAACAAAAACAACGAATTTCTCCAATTATCGCTATTGATAGCTATTCAAATTACTTTAAATGGTTCAAAATGATTAATTTTCGGAAAACTAATTAGTTCACGGTGTTTCTACCATTATTAAGAGCCTTTGTATTTTTTTACAGAATTTTTGTAAATAAAAAAAATTTCACGGAAATTTCGTAAGGAAAAAAGTGGAATTTCGGCAAAAATGCGAAATTCTCTAAATGACTTCATATTATACCAAAATGTAGCTAAAGAATGGAGAAATACTCTGTGAGAATTTTAGCCTCATTAAAAAAATAGTTTTCGGTTAATCAGCTGGCAAATATGACCTTCTTGATTTGGGCAAAAATATTGCTTTAATTTGCGATTTTTTCAAAAGAGTCGCGGACTAACTAAGAAGATGATCTTTGGCAAAAATATAGCTACATTCTTTGGAAATGCAGTACTGAAAACCGCGTCCTTCTATCTCTTCCCTGAAGTCTGTAATTTCAGTCCAACCATAGATGCATCTAAAACGGCCATTTGGCGAGGCTCCTTTAAACCGTTCCCATAAGGCCCCATGTTAATTTCACGAAACTATTCAAACGACTCGAATTGGCTGAAAGTAATTTATTTTCGGAAAACAAAATAGTCCACGATGTTTCTACCTTCATTAAGGGTGTTCATGATTTTTTTGAGATTTTTTGGAAAGAAAAAATTTTCATGGAAATTTGAAAATATCATAAAAAAAGTGGAATTTCGGCGAAAATGTGAAAAACTCCAAATGACTTCATATTATACCAAAATGTAGCTAAAGAATGAGGGAATATTCTATAAGAATTTCAGCTTAATATAAAAATTGGTTTTAGCTCAGTTCGCTCGCAAATTTTGCCTTCGTAAATTGAACGAATATTTTTCTTAAATTTGCGATTTTTTTGTATCGATTATAAATAACTCAGAAAAAATTGACTTTAGTGAAAATATAGCTACGTTCTTTGAGAATTCAATGCTGAAAACCGCGTAGTTTTATCTCTTTCGTAAATATTGTTATCTTGGTTCAATCGCAGACGTAACCAAAATGGCCAATCGGCGGGTCTCTCTTAAACCGTTCCCATAAGGCCCAATGTTAATTTCACGAATCTATTCAAACGACTCGAATTAGTTGAAAGTAATTTATTTTTGGAAAACAAAATAGTCCACGATGTTTCTACCTTCATTAAGGGTGTTCATGATTTTTTTGAGATTTTTTTGAAAGAAAAAAAATTTAACGGAAATTTGAAAATATCGTAAAAGAAGTGGAATTTCGTCAAAAATGTGAAAATCTCCAAATGACTTCATATTATACCAAAATGTAGCTAAAGAATGAGGGAATATTCTGTAAAAATTTCAGCGTAATCTGAAAATTGGTTTCCGCTCAGTCCGCTCGCAAATTTGGCCATCGTAAATTGAACGAATATTTTCCTTAAATTTGCGATTTTTTTCTGTCGATTATAAATAACCCAGAAAAGTTTGACTTTAGTGAAAATATTGCTACGTTCTTTGAGAATACAGTGCTGGAAACCGCATGGTTTTATCTCTTTCGTGAATACTTTTATCTTGGTTCAATCGCAGACGTAACCGAAATAGCCAATCGGCGGGTCTCTCTTAAACCGTTCCCATAAGACCCAATGTTAATTTCACGAAACTATTCAAATGACTCGAATTAGTTGAAAGTTATTTATTTTTGGTAAACAAAATAGTCCACGATATTTCTACCATCATTGAGGGTCTTCATGATTTTTTTGGGATTTTTTGGAAAGAAAAAAAAAATTACGGAAATTTGAAAATATCGTAAAAAAAGTGGAATTTCGGCGAAAATGTGAAAATCTCCAAATGACTTTATATTATACTAAAATGTAGCTAAAGAATGAGGGAATAATCTCTGAAAGTTTCAGCCTAATCTATAAATTAGTTTTCGCTCAGTCCGCTCACGAAATGGGCCTTCACAAATTGGACAATTTTTTTAAATAGAATTTGCGATTTTTTTCTAACAGCTACGGATGATAAAAGAAGACGATTTTTAATGAAAATATAGCTGCATTCTTTGTGAATTCAATACCGAAGCTCGCGTTCTCCCATCCCTCGCTTGATTTTTGTAATTTCGATACAACCATAGATGAACCGAAAACGCTCAATCGGCGGGCCTCCCTTAAACAGTTTCCATAAGGAGCAATGTTAATTAATACAAATTGTGGCTCGAGTCCATTTCAATTTCAATTCTTCCTGTGGGGCGTTTCGACCGTTTGCGAAATCTCCCTCGCTCGCTCACACCTCCCTCCGGGCGTAAACACATCGACCGCGCCGCAAATACGCACACGTGCGTTATTTACCGCTCGTTAAACTATCTAATCACTGCTCGCTTTTATTCTAATGCTCGCATTATCGCTAATTGGATTGTTGATTATATTCATGGCGTTTTATAATTTCTCGCTTGAAAAAAGAAGAGAAAAACGTAAAATAAATCAATCGGAATTCACACGTTTGAAAAGTGCGTAGTGTCGGTTATTAAATTGCGTTTTCTTGTTTGATAGAAATATGTGATTGGAATTTTACTTGTTGTCATAAACAGGACAAGCTCGCCTTACTTTAGTAACCGAGAAATGAGTAAGGGTACATGAAAATAAATCTAGCGGCATCTAGCAGGATTGATTGGATACGCTACTGTATAATATTTAATTCTTCCTGCCGATTTAATTATAAGATTTTCAGGATAAACAGAGAAACTTCGAATGGAGCTGTGCAGTATGGTATTTCAGGCAAGAGTGAATGAGTTGTACCATTCCACTGGAGAAAAAATAAGTTAAGAGAAGAATAGTCGAAAGTAGTCTTCAATGTATAACTATTTTTCTAGATGAAACATTAATACAGTTATAAAACAACCGCATCAATTTCTTATCCTGATATGGTAAAGATTTCTAATCTGTTCGGATATAAATTTAACTCAATAAAAATATTAGTTGATTGTGCGTATTATGCCATAAACAGCGGTGTTTATTATAATTGCTGTAATTAGAACAACAATATTTTCCCACTTTGGAGAAGATGCGTGCGGAGAGTTTATGGCGCGTTAAAATCATTTCGGACAGTTATAGCGACGCGCGCGCCACGGTCCCGGTCTTTTCCCGGCCAAAGGTGGCAATTTAATTAGTGATTAATGGGGACCGTTAATATTTTACACGATCCTCGCCACCATTAATGCGTTAACTATTAACGACAACAAACCGTATTTTTTAAATAAAATCTCCATCACAAATTCTCAGATTTTAAGAGAGGAAACCAAAATTTTTCAGGAATTACCAACACAATTTTTTTGTTTTTCTGTGGTACTCTTAAACTATAAGAGAGGAAACTTAAACTTTCAGGGATTCTCCACCACAAATTCTTTGTTGTTTCTGTGGTACTCTTAAACTTTAAGAGAGGAAACTTAAACTTTCAGGGATTCTCCACCATAAATTCTCTATTCTTTCTATAGTAATCTTGGATTTTAAGAGATGAAACTTAATTACTACTTAGATAATTGCTGCGCTTACGCGTATCCTCTTCGTTGATTCCTTGTGGAATTCGTGAGCTCTGAATATTACCTCCAGTATTCCCTGTAGTCTTGTTCAATGTTGATTGGCGTAGAGGGCGGAAAATTGTAGTTCACTGACCTAAATTACAAAGAAATATTTATTTCATAAAAGGTTAAAGAAATACATAATTCAATTCTATATATATTTTCAATATAACAATACAAAACAATTTGATGTAATTTGTAAGACATGTAGGTTTTAGTTTGTTAGGGCTATCGACCAGAGTTAAGTCTTTCTGCCCTGTCATGAATTTATGATGATGTCAAGAAAAAAAAAAATACACTTATAATATTATAAGTTCTTCACCTGAAGAAGCAACAACGTTGCGAAACAATTGTCGTGAAATACACAAAAAATAGTTGAAAATCATTAAGTGTTTTATTTTAAGTGATCATGGATTTTCAAAAATTAAGTGCCTCCACTATCTACGATACACTGGCCAGCTGAACTGCCCTACGCCCGTATTCCTGAAATTGATCGCACGTTTCGCTCGTATGCAACAGTCAAATTCAGATGTAAGCTCCCATATAAATGACAGATTTCGTTCGACCAAAACGAACGACCAATTTTGGAAATACGGCCCTGATCTTTTGCTGAAATTAATTGAAGAATTATTTTTGGATGAAAAATAATAAATATTTTTTGAAGAAAGGAATGCGGAGAAAATAATTATGATTCTCACGTAAACCAATCAATCAATTCCCTTCCTGAAATAACACCTCTCGTAAATTGATTAACATTTGTAAACATTTGATTTATGCCCGCGTGTGCATGTTTAAAGACCATTTAAAAAAACAAACAAACTAGAAGAAAGACGACACGAGCCTCCACCTCCTCCTCCTCGTTTCGGTCGTTTTGTGTGTCGATTTGCATAATTTATAAATAGGACGTCATGTATGTTTGTGTGTGTATATGTGTGTAGCGGAGTACCTGCGACACGCCGGGACGCACGGTCGTACCTCAGGCGTGTGCCCGGGTTGTCAACACGGGCGACACTTTGACCTCGGGCTCGTTAGCATATTCGAATAGCTTAAATGATCCCTACATGGGACCGTCGTCGAGAGCCCGAGCGAGCCGGCGCGGTCGCGTGCCTTACCTTTTAAAGACGCGCTCCCGCCATTTGTGCTCATTAACGAAACCCACGCGCCGGTGATGGAGTCGAAATTTTACCCGTTCCAACGGGTGATGCTTTGTGCGTGATAATTTAGCGGGGTTAAACAGTTATAACAGGATTAAAGCAACTAAAATTAGTGATAAAATTAACTAGCAAATCGAAATCTTTAGAAAACGTTGAAGAGGGTGTGATCTTTGATTTCAAGCTATCTTTTACTTGCAGCCCTTGATACAGAATTAGTGTGTTCTCTCTTTTAAGGAACAAATTGTTTCTAGTTTCTAGAGTAGAGCCTGAAAATCCACTTGAGGCCGTTGATATCAAGTGAATTTTCAGGCTCAACTCTAACAATAAAACCAATTCTGCTAAATCTGCATTGACAAGTGTACCAAAAAAATATCAATCGTATCAATAAAGAAAATAAAGAATTTCTATCTTCATTACAAAAAATAAACGCATCCAAAGTTGATTAAGTTTTATTAAAACATTCACTTTGCTATAATGAAGTTGAAATTGATTCGTTGATGACGCCAAAGTTGATTGCCAGTTTGATAACGATGAGTTAATGACGTCAAAACTGACTGTCAGTTTAATAATGACAGGTTAATGTCATCAAAATTAACTGTCACTGCATTATTGACGCCTTGCTGACATCAAACTTGACTGTCAGTTTGTTAACGATGCGTTATTGAGGATGAAACTGACTGTCACTTTAATAACGATGTGTTATTGACATTGAAATTGACTGTCAGTTTAATAATGACCCGATAATGACGTCAAAACTGACTGACAGTCTAGCAACGACAGGTTAATGCCATCAAAATTATCTGTCACTGCATTATTGACGCCTGGCTGACTTCAAACTTGACTGTCAGTTTGTTAACGATGCGTCATTAAGGATAAAACTGACTGTAACTTTATTAACGATGTGTCATTGACATTAAAACTGACTGTCAGTTTAATAATGACGCGATAATGACATCAAAACTGACTGACAGTCTAACAACGACAGGTTAATGACATAAATAGTAATTGTCACTGCATTATTGACGCCTTTCTGACGTCAAATTTGACTATCAGTTTGTTAACGATGCGTTATTGAGGATAAAACTGACTGTTACTTTAATGACGATGTGTTATTGACATTAAAATTGACTGTCAGTTTAATAATGACCCAATAATGACGTCAAAATTGACTGACAGTCTAACGACGACAGGTTAATGACATCAAAAGTAACTGTCACTGCATTATTGACGCTCTGGATGACGTCAAACTTGACTGTCAGTTTGATCAGTTTGATAACGATGCGTTATTGAGGATAAAACTGACTGTCACTTTAATAACGATGTTTTATTGACATTAAAACTGACTGTCAGTTTAATAATGACGCGATAATGACATCAAAACTGACTGACAGTCTAACAACGACAAGTTAATGACATCAAAAGTAACTGTCACTGCATTATTGACGCTCTGGATGACGTCAAACTTGACTGTCAGTTTGTTAACGATGCGTTATTGAGGATAAAACCGACTGTAACTTTAATAACGATGTGTTATTGACATTAAAATTGACTGTCAGTTTAACAATGACGCGATAATGACGTCAAAACTTACTGACAGTGTAACAATGACGCATTAGTGTCATAAAAATTAACTGTCAGTGTATTATTGATGCTTTTCTGGCGTCAAAATTGACTGTCAGTTTGATAAAGATGCGTTAATGAAGTCAAAACTGACTGACAGTCTAAAAACGACAGGTAAATGTCATCAAAAGTAACTGTCACTGCATTATTGACGCTCTGATGACGTCCAACTTGACTGTCAGTTTGTTAACGATGCGTTATTGAGGATAAAACTGACTGTCACTTTAATAACGATGTGTTATTGACATTAAAATTGACTGTCAGTTTAATAATGACGTCAAAACTTATTGACAGTGTAACAATGACGCATCAGTGTTATAAAAATTAACTGTCAATCCATTATTGACGCTTTCATGACGTCAAAGTTGACTGTCAGTTTGATAACGATGCGTTAATGACGTCAAAACTGACTGCCAGTTTAATAATAAAGTCAAATTTGACTGAATGTGTTAATGACGCACTAATATCATCAAAATGAATTGTCACGGTATTATTGTCGCATTGATGACGACAAAGTTAATTGTCAGTTTGATAACGATGCGTTAATGACGCTGTAACTGACTGCTAGTTTAATAATGACGTCAAAACTAACTGACGGTATAACAATGACACATTACTGTCATAAAAATTAACTGTCACTGTATTATTGACGCTCTGATGACGTCAAAGTTGACTGTCAGTTTGATAAAGATGCGTTAATGACGTCAAAACTGACTGAAAGTTTAATAATGAAGCGTTAGTGACATCGAAACTAACTTATAGTGAAACTATGACGCATTAGTATCAAATTTGACTGTCACTACCTTATTGACGCGTTGATGACATCAAAGTTTTATGTCATTTTGATAACTATACGTTAAAGTCGTCGATACTGACTGAAAGTGTAATAATGACGCCTTAATATGGTAAAAATTGACTCTTAATATGATATTGATACTAAAGCAGGGCTTTAAGATTGAACCTTGTGGAACCCCATTATTGAAGGCAAAATTATCCACTATCAATGTTATATTGATGTGTTGATAATATATTGATAATATTTAAATTGAGTGTAACAGTCAGTTGTCAATGTAATAATGGTGAGTATTTGTTATCGAAATTGACAGTTGTTGTCATAATGACGTGTCAATGGGTTCTAAACTGATTGATACTGTGATGCACTATGGGCATTTTAATAACTAACTGAACGAATTATTTTCTGATATACTTTGTTGAGGTTTTATTTTATTTACTTCTAGCATAAAATATGAATTATCGAATAATAATGCCTTAATTTTCCATACAAATAATCAAGATATGTTTCTAATAGTTTCATTTCAATACAAGAAAGTGCCTATACAGTCGCGATCATTTTCATGTTAGTGAATGAAACGCGCATAATTAACCCGACCGAACCGAACCGAACGGGAACGAGTTATGCATTTCAATGAATTACAATTACGTCCGCCGTGAATACCATCATCTTTGACGTTTATGATTGGCGCGGACATAAACATGAGCACTATATGAATAAAGATCCCATCTCTGTGGGCACACGTGGGCCGTTGAGGAAGCGATACACAACCGATCCTCTCCTTTTTTTCCCCTCTCTTAGGATTTTTATTTGAAGTCACTTTAATTTCGCGAAAACAAGCCGCATCACTCGCAACGACATTATTATTAATATCGCGATTTCCTCGCTCGACGGAGGCAATTACGGAATAATCGCTTAATTACGCACACACGCGTGGAGATAAGATCGATCCGCGAGCCAACGGCGATTTTGATTCCGGGGCTTAATTAAGCACGTGTCGGTTTAATGAGAGTCGCTGCGATTTTTACTTCTTGTTTGTATGGGAGAAAAAATGCGGATTTTATTTTGTGGTTTTGTACTAATTTAATTATGTTAATGCGTTTACGTTGGATGCAGGAAATTGTTAATGGACGCGAAGTGTCGCTATTTATTAACAAGGAAGCGTTTTCTGTGTAAATCGCTGATAAGTGAGTTATAAAGAAAAGTCGGTAATGGTTGTTTCTGATACCGCTATATTGTAATGGAATTACAGATATATACAGTGAGGATTTTATTTCACTGAATAAAGTTAATTTGCAATTTAATAAAATCCGTGAAACAGAAAGACTTATGTCGATAGCCTTTTAATGTATAGAAAATCTTTATTTCTGGGAGTTACAGTAAATTACATCACAATATTTATATCATTACAATCACTTACGGCTACTTAAGCCTCAGAAAATAGCTGCATAGCGATGCATATTGCTTTTTAACAATTATTACTAGCACTATGTTAATTTTAAGGGGTAATTCAAGTCGTTCAAAAATGATGAAAGCAACTATTTTGGGGGAAATTAAATAGTCCAAGTTCTTTTTAATATCATCCAGTATCTTCGTGGTTTTTTTCAGATTTTTTTGAGGGAAAAAAATTTTCATCGAAAATTGAAAAAATCGTAAGGGGTATGCATGGAAAAAATGCGAATTTCATCGAAAATCCAAAAATCACCAAATGACTTCATATTACACCAAAATGTAGCTAAAGAATGGGGGAATAACCTGGAAAAATTTTAGCACTGTCAAAAGTTTAGTTTTCGATCAACACGCTTGCAAAGTTGACCTTTGCAAAATTGACTAAATTTATTCTCGATTTTGCAATTTTTTTCTGGCGATTGTGAATATACAATAAAGATGTCCATAGGTGAGATTATAGCTAAATTCTTTAGGTATACAATACTGAAAACCGCGTCTTTTTATCTTTTATGTAAAACTTGTAATCTTAATCCAACCGCACAAGCGTCCGAAACGACCAATCGGCGGGAGTTACTTAAACCGTTCCCATAAGGCGCTGTGTTAATTTCAAAGGGTAATTCAAGTCGTTCAAAAATGATGAAAGCAATTATTTTGGGGGAAACTAAATAGTCCACGTTGTTTCTAACATCATCCAGTATCTTCGTGATTTTTTTCAGATTTTTTTGAGGGAAAAAAATTTTCATCGAAAATTGAAAAAATCGTAAGGGGATTGCATGGAAAAAATGCGAATTTCATCGAAAATCCAAAAATCGCCAAATGACTTCATATTACACCAAAATGTAGCTAAAGAATGGGGGAATAACCTGGGAAAATTTTAGCACTGTCAAAAATTTAATTTTCGATCAACACGCTTGCAAAATTGACCTTTGCAAAATTGACTAAATTTATTCTCGATTTTGCAATTTTTTTCTGGCGGTTATGAATGTACGATGGAGACGACCATAGGTGAGGTTATAGCTACATTCTTTAGGAATACAATACTGAAAACCGCATCGTTTTATCTTTTATGTAAAACGTGTAATCTTAATCCAACCGCACAGGCGTCCGAAACTACCAATCGGCAGGACTTACTTAAACCGTTCCCATAAGGCGCTGTGTTAATTTCAAGGGGTAATTCAAGTGGTTCAAAAATGATGAAAACAATTATTTTGGGGGAAATTAAATAGTCCACGTTCTTTCTTACATCATCCAGTATCTTCGTGATTTTTTTCAGATTTTTTTGAGGGAAAAAAATTTTTATCGAAAATTGAAAAAATCGTAAGGGGTATTGCATGGAAAATATGCGAATTTCATCGAAAATCCAAAAATCGCCAAATGACTTCATTTTATACCAAAATGTAGCTAAAGAATGGGGGAATAACCTGGGAAAATTTTAGCACTGTAAAATATTTAATTTTCGATCAACATGCTTGCAAAATTGACCTTTTTAAAATGGACTAAATTTATTCTCGAATTTGCAATTTTTTTTCTGGCGGTTATGAATGTACAATGGAGATGACCATAGGTGAGGTTATAGCTAAATTCTTTAAGTATATAATACTGAAAACCGCGTCGTTTTATCTTTTATATAAAACGTGTAATCTTAATCCAACCGCACCGGCGTCCGAAACGACCAATCGGCGGGACTTACTTAAACCGTTCCCATAAGGCCCTATGTTAATTTCAAGGGGTAATTTAAGTGGTTCAAAAAATGATGAAAGCAATTATTTTGGGGGAAACTAAATAGTCCATGTTCTTTCTAACGTCATCCAGTATCTTCGTGATTTTTTAAAGATTTTTTGGAGAGAAAAAAATTTTCATCGAAAATTGAAAAAATCGTAAGGGGTATGCATGGAAAAAATGCGAATTTCATCGAAAATCCAATAATCGCCAAATGACTTCATATTATACCAAAATGTAGCTAAAGAATGGGGGAATAACTTGGGAAAATTTTAGCACTGTCAAAAATTTAGTTTTCGATCAACGCGCTTGCAAAGTTGACCTTTGCAAAATTGACTAAATTTATTCTCGAATTTGCAATTTTTTTCTAGCGGTTATGAATGTACGATGGTGATGACCATAGATAAGGTTATAGCTAAATTCTTTAGGTATACAATACTGAAAACCGCGTCTTTTTATCTTTTATGTAAAACGTGTAATCTTAATCCAACTGCACAAGCGTCCGAAACGACCAATCGGCGGGACTTACTTAAACCGTTCCCATAAGCCGCTTTGTTAATTTCAAGGGGTATTTTAAGTCGTTCAAAAATGATGAAAGCAATTATTTTTGGGAAAATTAAATAGTCCACGTTCTTTTTAACATCATCCAGTATCTTCGTGATTTTTTTCAGATTTTTTGGAGGGAAAAAATTTTTTATCGTAAATTGAAAAAATCGTGAGGGGTATGCATGGAAAAAATGCGAATTTCATCAAAAATCCAAAAATCGCTAAATTACTTCATATTATACCAAAATGTAGCTGAAGAATGGGGGAATAACCTTGGAAAATTTTACCACTGTCAAAAATTTAATTTTCGATCAACACCCTTCCAAAGTTGACCTTTGCAAAATTGACTAAATTTATTCCCGATTTTGCAATTTTTTTCTGGCGGTTATGAATGTACGATGGAGATGATCATAGGTGAGGTTATAACTACATTCTTTAGGTATACAATACTGAAAACCTGCTGTATTGCTGTATTTCGATTTTTTAAAATTTCGAGAAGAAACTAACCCGGCGCATCCACCATTTTATTGCTACACAACAAATTGTGCAGTCGTACAATGTTCTCGTCTCTAAACGTTCGGTGACGGATACCAATAGAACGATAGAAATGTTGTTGTGCGTTAAATAAAAGAAACATTGTCACTCCATTTCTTGATGCCGGTGGTTACATTTTAAATACGTTCAAAATTAAAGGACAGCGCTAGTAAATGTAAAAAGTATTAATTTTAACCTATAACAAGTTTTTATCACACAATATTAAAACAATGTAGAAACAAAATTTTAACCTAAAAAAGTGAAATAATGAGGCACGTATGCCTAATGTGCCTCAGAAACTTTCATTTTCGTTTCAACATTAATGTCTTCATAATGAAATTCAATAATAGGAAAGGCCGTTAGAATATCATTAGCTGTTAAAAAATCTATTTTTTTAAAAATAATATTATTATAAAAATATTTTTTATCTCAAAAATGGTAAGAGTTATGTATACATAAATCCAGGCAGAATGGTTAGGCAATTGAACGGGGAATCTGAAAAAAAAAAAAAATATAGGGTGTTCTATTTAAAATATTATATTTCATAATTATTAATTGTAATTTATTGGATTTAATTAATTTTCTATACAATTGTAATCAATCGTAGCATATAGAACATATTTATTTTTTTAAATAAATTCTATTCAGATGAGAAATTTTGCAGAAACTTTTAGATTGGTCAATTAGTGTTTTAACTGTGCATCTCCTGGACTAACAATTGTATATACATGGTGCCCAATAAATTGTAACAAATGCCAATTGTAACACCCTATATATTATTACATTACATTACATTACATTACACTATTACATTATATTAAGTCTGTTAAGTCGTGTTATACTGTATAGTATAATACGATATATAATTTGAGGTTGTCCTTTCATAGGACCCGAGGTCTTTCTGCCAATATTATTACATATTTATCTTCTTCAACGCTTTATGACTGAACAATAATAATTGGAGAGTACAACAAAAGCTCGCCTCTTCATATATTTTTATTCAAATTCCTACTTCACCAATATTTCTACATCATACAATACAGATTTTTTCATTTTGTTTAATTTTGATATCCCTTATTTTCTCGTGATTGATTCAACATAATAAATGATAATAATAATAACAATAAAACCTGAGTGAATAAAACCGATCTTGAAATTCCCATCACGCCTCGTCGAGAATTTCGAACCGCGTGAGAAAAATACCCAGCCGGCGATTATCTCCCGCAACCGAGCGTCCATTATACCGGGCGCACAATTAAACAATAAAAACACCATATACGATCCAACCCCGGCGAACGGTACCGCGCATTGCTCGCATTTCAGCCGCGGCGCGTTATTTTCAGCATTCAGAAGTCGTCCCGGCGCCGGCCAGATAACAACCCTCCCACGCGGCCGCTCCGGCGTTCGGAAAGTAACGTAGTTAAAGTCCCGGCGTGACTAAATTTTATTGTTTTACGGACAATGAAGTGTGAATGAGGTGTGGGATTGTAATTTCGATTCGCGATGGTGATTATTCTTAATTAGACCCGACTATCTGTCGACGCGACGGGTTACTTACAAAAAAATATATTTATAAACCGGAAAGGAAAACAATGTCGCGTATGTTACGATTATTCACGGTTGTTGATGTAAATTTTGTGAATGATTGCGTTTCGAGTCGTGTGATTTAAATAATTTAAAGAATAAAGTGGTTATTGTTTTATCACCTGAATATTTTATTTTGAATTTATCCTAATTTTAAGCCAAATTCAAAACATTTTGAATGGTTCAGGGATTGATGGAAAGTCCATGTGTTTAATTTCCAAAAATGTATTATTTATATTTTTCGCGTTGTCTAGCTAAAAATATATTGTGAAATTTTATTGATGATTGTATATATCACAATTTAAATAATCGCAATACGACTTTTATTATTAAATAATTTAATTATTAAGTAAACGCCACATTACATTTAAAATACAGATTTTCTGTGTAATAAATGTAGATCCATGTGTTAATTGAATAATTAAATTTATTAAAATAATGTCATTTACTTTTTAATCGAAAATCGACACCAAATTTCAATCATTTGGTGTCGATTTTCGGTTAAAAAGTAAATGACATTATTTAAAAAAAAAAGGACGAACGACACATTCGGAAAGTTATAAATTTTCCTCTTTTATTAATAAACTTGCATAAACTGAAATATCCTCCCTTATTTCTCTCATTTATTTCTAATTCAACAAAATTGTAGTAAATCAACTAAAACGAATGCGTAGGGAAATCGCAAGGAGAGAGAGAGAGCGCGAAAAATAAAAACAGAGAAAGACGCGGGTTCAGCTGTGTGAGTTTTACTCTATTATTATTAAACGTGCACAGGCTGAAATACGACATTTGATATTATTTATGACATTATTACGGCCCACGGCCACTTGATTGCGAGTTATTGAGTTAAATTTTTTCCCTCGCTGTCTGTCCGTACCCGTCCCGGTGATTATAATGTATGCGGTGCGCAAATATAAATCCCAGCTGTGGAAATCTCGAGACGTGCAAACAGGTGAATGAAAACGGCGAGAAAGAAAAAATGCAGTGAGCGTGGAATAAAACGAGAAGTGAGAAGTGGGGATGTTTTGAATGAAATTAATAATAATAATAATAATAACTATTGATAGATCCACCACAAATTTAGAGTCCACCCATGCTGAAAAAAAAAAAATAATAAGAAGAAAGTACTCGGACCTGCTCATTGAAATCAAGGAAATGTGGCAGATGGAATCCATTTCAATATTGCCAGTGGTCATATCTGCAACTGGAATAATTCCCAAAAATCTCAGCAAGAGCATAAAAAATGGATATCAGGGAAAACATCTATTTAGAATTACAAAAATCTGTTATTCTGAGCACCTGCATTATAACAAGAAGATTTTTAAATAGCGACTAAGTATAAATAAATACGTACATTGGATAAAATCCCGAAAAACAGCAATTTTCACGAGATTTCTCCCCAAAACTTAAAATCAGTAATCCACACACTATTTCCTTACACAACAACAACAAAAAAACACAATACGAAAGCGTGATAAATCGTAATTAAAATTTGTGTGACATATCGAGCGCTTACGCAACTGTTGTTATAATCCATGCGGGCATTTGAATGCAGAAAAAATCGTAAAGCCGAGCGAATAACAACAAAACGAGCAAAGAAACGAAACGCAGAGAGAGAAAAAAAAAGAACAGGACGCTGTCAGAGATACTGGATAAATAATAATGAGGAAAAGTGAGAGGTTTATTATAATTATAATCAATATCTGTGCTATATTAATAATTAATTAGTCGTGGGATTGTTTTTTTTTATATTTCGTCTTGTTTGTTTGGAATTAATTATTGTATTAACGGATATCCTGATAAGGTTTTTTCTCATTTTATTTTCATAAAAGTTTGATAATTATAATAAATAATGGAAAAATGTGCTGTGTATTCAATTGAAGCGTAAATTTATTCTGTGAATTATCGCTACCTATTCTCGGCTCGGCCTGACACTTATTCATCACCGAACACGGAAAGCGTGCGGCATTCAGTGTCAGTCAAGTCCCAGTTGGCGCTGCGCGGATTCGCGATCGCACTGAAAATGTGATTTATATTATGCGGGTGGCGAACGGCAACCGGCATAAATCACGCTTATTGATATTTATATTCCAATAAATAACATCACAACGGTTCAAATTGTATTGTGAGTTTATTGCCTGTTGACTTTATTGCTTAACATGAAAAAAAAAAAAAACAATATAAATATATAATATATAAAATATATATATACTCAGATGCAAAAACCGTGTACTCCGGTATTTTCCCGAAAAAAAAAACGGATTATTTTAATAAATTAAAGACGACACAAGCGCCACCTTTTGCCTAATTTCAAGTGGCATCGTCAACAATAAATTAAAGACGACGCAAGCATTAAATGTCGATTTTTATTTATTACTAAGAATAAAACTTTTAGTATTTTACAATCAAAGAGTCTGTATTAAACTCGAGGTAAAGTGACAAACAGTTTTGAATTGAAGTTTAATCGAAATTTGAATATTTTCAATGGAAAAAATCGATTTTCGTGAAAAAATCCTAAACTCGTGGAATAACTTCAAAATATACCAAAATATTCTTAATAAATAGGAGCATCAACAGTGTAAATTTCAGCAACATAGAGCGAATAGTTTTCGTACAACAGGCGTGTAAATTGAGCCTTTGAAAAATAAGCGAAAAAAATGTTAAATTTTAGGATATTTTTTTAAACAAACACAAGGGCGAATTTTAATAATTTTTAGGTAAAATATGGATAAATCCATTCCGAATCTAGAATTTTAAGTTTAATTGTTTTATCGCATCTGTGAAGAAAATTATCTTATTTTAAATCAGCTAACGTCCAAAAGCTTCGTTCGGCGCGTCTCGCTTAAACCGTTCCCATAAGACCCTGTGTAAATGGCACTCACCAATTCAAATAGCTTTAGTGAACCGAAAGTGATGCTTTTCTGGCAAAATAAATATTTTACATTATTTCTAACATCTTTAGAAGACTTTGCGAATTTTTTCATATTTTTTCCAACGAGAAAAAAATTCATCGAAATTTGATTATTTTCCGTTCGAAAATGGATTTTTGATGAAAAATCCAAAATTCTTAGAATTACTTCAAATTATACCAAAATGTTTTCAATGAATGGAAGCATCAACTGTACAAATTTAAGCAAAATCGAACAAACAGTTTTCCTACAACATTCATATAAATTTGGACTTTAAAAAATGTGTGAAAAACATGTTAAAAATTGATAATTTTTGTAAACATACCAAATAATCCGATTTTAATGATTTTTATGCAAATTGTAGATAAATCTTTTCTGAATATCACGTTTTAAGTTCGAGTGTTTTATCTCGTCTATGAACAAAGTTATCTCATTTTAAACAACGCCGCGTATATAAGCATCGATCGGCGCATCTCGCTTAAACCGTTCCCATAAGACTCCATGTAAATAGGAATCATTAACTCAAATGGCCTTAATGAACCGAAAATATTTATTTTTCTGGAAAAATAAATATCCTACGCTTTTTCTAATATATTCAGAAGTCTTTATGATTTTTTTCAGAATTTTTCGGAAGAAAAAAAAAATCATTGAAATTTAAATATTTTTTCCCTTGGAAAAAAGTGGATTTTGGTTAAAAATTAAAATATTTATTTTTCTGGAAAAATAAATATCTTAAACTTTTTCTAATATATTCAGAAGTCTTTATGATTTTTTTCAAAATTTTTCTGAAGAAAAAAAAAAATTATCAAAATTTCTAAGGAAAAAAGTGGATTTTGGTGAAAAATGCTAAACTCGCGGATTAGCTTCAAATTTTACCAAAATGTTCCTAATGAATGGAAGCATTACCTGTATAAATTTTATCAAAATAAAACTAATAGTTTTTGTATAGCAGGCTTGCAAATTAAACCTTCAGAAAATGAACGAAAAAATTATCAAATTTTGTGAATTTTTGTAGGAACGCACAAAATTACAATTTCAACTATTTTTAGGTAGAAGATAGATTCATTTCTCCTGAATCTAATGCTTTAAGTTTCAACTTCCTACCATATCTGTGAATAGAGCTATCTTAGTTTAATCAGCGTTATGTTGAAAAGTAATGATCGGCGTGCCTCACTTAAACCGTTCCCATAAGACTCCATGTAAATGGGAGGAGGCATCATTTCAAATGGTCTTAATTAACCGAAAATTAAATTTTCCTGGAAAAATAAATATACTACACTCTTTATAATATCATAAAAAATTATTGTAATTTTTTTCAGATTTTTTGGAAGAAAAAAATTTTTATCAAAATTTTTGTTTTCTTGGAAAAAAGTGAATTTTCGTAAAAAATTTGAAACTCGCGGATTAACTTCAAATTTTACCAGAATGTTCCTAATAGATAGGAGCATCAATGGTAAAAATTTTAGTACTATGAAACAAATAGTTTTTGCACAGCAGGAGCGTGAAAACGGTCTTTGAAAAATGAGCACGAAAATTGTCCACGTTTGGAAAAATTTGTATGCAAGTACAAAACTCATAATTTAATGAAAATTTTGCTGTAGTATAGATAAAACCTTCTAGAATTTGATTCTTAAAGTTTCAAGTTTCTATCACATCTATGAAAAAAGTTATTTTATTTTAATCAACGTGACGTCAAAAAGCGTTGATCGGCGCTTCTCACTTTAAGCGTTCCCATAAGACTCTATATAAATAGATAGAATTGATTTCAAATGGTTATAATTAGTTAAAAATATTTTTTATTTTATTTAGCAAGATGAATATTTCATGCTCTTTGTAACATCTCCAAGAGTCTTTTTTTATTTTTGCTTCATTATTAATATTTTTTAATAATAATAATATTTATTTCCCAAAAGATGTACAGATATTATCGATAAACAATGCATTAAGTACATAAATAAGAAAAGTAAAAAAAACAAATATAATCTAAATTTAAAATAGTCTTAATGAATTGGAAATATATCTTTTTTAGCAAAACAAATATTTTATGTTCTTTGTAACACCTTCAAAATTTTTTGTGATTATTTTATTTTTTTATTTCGAAATCTATCGAATTTCGATTAATTAAAGTGAAAAAAAAAGTTATTTTTCGTTGAAATTGCGAAATCTATAGAATAAGGAGGAACAGTAAACTTTTTTATACCACTTAGTGTAATTCTTCCTTATCCAAAATTAAGAAAATTTACCATCAAGTCAATCGCCAAGATTCCAGAGAATAACTGTAAATAAATTTAATCTAATTTATAATAATTTAAAAATACATAGCATTTCTTAGTTATTCGATTTTTAAACTAAATTAAGTCGCTAACAAACACGAGGCGAAATATTCAAAACATTCCAAGCCGTATAAAATACGAGCGGCATTTAAAGAAAAGAAGGAAGAAAAAAACAACAACAACAACAACCGGGGCACACCAAGAAAGAGAGAAAGAGCGCGGTGCCCACCACGAGCTGAAACAGTTGAAACGGTACTGGAAGTCATAAAATACAAACGAGCGGCAATCTGTTAAACGGTGAAAAATATCAGATCGATCACCATCGGGCCATTAAAGGGCAAAATGCATACGCGTTACTGTTCTCCATATACACATTTTTTCTTTTATTTCATTCCCGTTCGCTCTCTCTCTGTTTCTCTTACTCCGGGTGTTTCGTCCTAATAAATAAGCCATCATTACATTTTGCTACGCTTTGTGTTACTTATTTATTCGAGCCGCTATTAAATTGTCAGTTACAAATCGGCCGCCGTTTAAAACGCACTCTGATTAATTTCAAGAGATACGGACGATTGGCCGGTTGAGAGATTATTGGGCGCACAATTACGATGCTCGTGAATAATTGTCATCGCTTAATCCGAACGGAAAAGAGCACTTTGCTTTAATACGTACCTATTTGTATAATAATAACAATACATATCGTCTCTAATACTGCTGAAAAATAATAATTCATACTTATTCCTGACCCAAACAGCACTATTACAATGTATACTGTACAGCATATTGTCTGTAATACTGCTGATTTAATAATCATAGATTTTCTTCCAGGTTTTTTTATGGTTCGTTAACTTATGTAAAGAATTAACAGTATGTGTTTCTTTTGAGAAATTCCATGGAAGAGCGAAATCTTTAATACTGCTGATAAGTAATAACTCTGTTTAACTTACGTAGGTAAGTCAATAGTCACAGGGCTAAATGTGGAAATAATTTATTAATTATTTTCAAATCATTTTTGTTTAATATAGTAATAACTCGTAAGCCACGTTTATAGTAGAGCGGGCCGATGCTAGATGCCAACTGCATTATAATATGACTTTAAAATCAAAATTGCTCAATAAAAAGTAACTTGCACCAGCGTTAAAGTCAATCCAGGGCAAAATTAACTGTTTTTTGTATAATTCAGATATCACGACCAATTATTATTATTAATATTTCCCTCTTTTTGCAAGCAGACATTTATGTACCGGATTCCTTCCAACCACTGAAGAGCAATCCCATAAAACCCGACACTAAAACATACATACGTATTTTTACATCTCGTCCGTTCACTTTACAAGTTTATTGATTTGTTGGCGGATTTCAAAACGATAAAACGCAAATGTGGGAGGTTTTGGCCTGTGCGTTATGAAGTTGTTTTTATTAAGTGCGCGCGCGCCGCGGCATAAACTTAGTAACCACTTTGCGTCATATTTTACACCTCTACGCCCGCTGACATTTACGTCCTTTTCGGATTATCCCGTATTTCTTCTCGCCGGGCGCTCTCTCGCATCGGGATTATGAGGGATATGAAAGTCAGAATTTTTAAAAAATGTATATGTTTTTATGTGAGCGCGTGTGTTTTATTGAATATTGTATTACAATGTTTTTATATACATTGACCATCAAAAAAAAGAGTATCGTCTTTGAAAGTATATTATTAGCTTTTTCAAAGACTTTAAAGTGAAAATTAGGCAATTACAACTTTTTTCATCGAAAATTTATTTTAGGCTGAAATCGACTGAAACTTTCTACAGAGATAGTTTGAAGTCTGCTGAACTCGAATCTGCTGTTAGAATGTTTTTATTCTCTGTAGAAATATGTGTTTTGATTTTTTTTTTAAATATGAAAAAGTTCAAAGGGATGGCCCTTGCACCTTTTTTAAACAAAAAAATATTTTAGGCTGGAATGGGCTGAAACTTTCTACAGAAATAATTTAGAGTCTGCTGAACTAGAGTTTTATATCAGAATATTTTTATTCGGTCGAGAAATATTTTTTTAGAATTTTCAAAGAAAGGCGAAAGAATTTAAAGGGGTACCCCTTACAACCTATTTCATCAAAAAATTATTTTAGGTTGCAAAGGACTGAAACCTTCCACAGAGATGGTTTAAAGTCCGCTAAACTCGAATCTGATATCAGAATGATTTTATTCGGTGTAGAAATATTTTTTTTAGAATTTTCAAAGAAAAGCGAAAAAAAGTTCAAAGGGGTACACCTTACATTTTTTTTTCATCAAAAATTCATTTTGGGCTGAAATGGGCTGAAACTTTCTACAGAGATAGCTTAAAGTCCTCTGAACTCGAATCTGCTATTAGAGAGTTTTTATTCCACGTAGAAATATTTTTTTAGAATTTTTAAAGAAAGGCGAAAAAGTTTAAAGGGGTACCCCTTACAACCTATTACATCAAAAAATTATTTTAGGTTGCAAAGGGCTGAAACCTTCCACAGAGATGGTTTAAAGTCCTCTGAACTCGAATCTGCTATCAGAAAGATTTTATTCCGTTTAGATTTTTTTTTTTTTTCGAATTTTCAAAGAATAGCGAAAAGGTTCAAAGGGGTACACCTTACAATTATTTTCATAAAAAAATCATTTTGGGCTGAAATGGGCTGAAACTTTCTACAGAGATAGCTTAAAGTCCACTGAACTCGAATCTGCTATTATAAAGATTTTGTTCCGCGTAGAAATATTCTTTTAGAATTTTCAAAGAAAGGCGAAAAAGTTTAAAGGGGTACCCCTTACAACCTATTACATCAAAACATTATTTTAGGTTGCAAAGGGCTGAAACCTTCCACAGAGATGGTTTAAAGTCCGCTGAACTCGAAACTGCTATCAGAAAAAAAATATTCCTTGTAGAAATATTTTTTTTAGAATCTTCAAAGAAAAGCGAAAAAGTTCAAAGGGGTACACCTTACAATTATTTTCATCAAAAAATCATTTTGGGCTGAAATGGGCTGAAACTTTCTACAGAGATAGCTTAAAGTCTGCTGAACTCGAATCTGCTATTATAAAGATTTAGTTCCATGTAGAAACATTTTTTTAGAATTTTCAAAGAAAAGCGAAAAATTCAATTTATAGCGACGTTAAAGTCTATTTTTGGGTTATATTCAATTTATACAGACATTCGAGAAGGGCCAGAGAACGATACACAGCGCTAACCTGTCTGTATAAATTGAATTTAGGTGGATTTGAAGCACTGTATGAGATTTGATATCACAGGTCTCTGTGTTGTAGTTGGTAGCGCAACCGACCGGCAATCGGGGGTCGTGGGTTCAAATCCCATCAGAGATGTTTCTTTTCCACTTTATATTTAATTGAATTTAAATTATACCTCAATGTTGTACATTGAAAGTTTCTGCAATCCATAGACAATAAGTTGTAGTGAAGTTAAGTCAACAGACATAATAAATAAACACAGTTCTTCACCTGAAGAAGCAACAACGTTGCGAAACAATTGTGGTGAAATACACAAAAAAATAGTTGAAAATCATTAAGTGTTTTATTTTAAATAAACACAAAACATATTAAACAAATACAACAAATTATCTGCACATATAAAATCACTGAAATTAGTTCCATTTAAAATCAAAAACAAAAAACAACCTTATTAATAGCGAAATAAAATAAGGGAACTAATTCAAGAGAACAAAGCAGGTATCCTACAATACAGATAGCCCGTGATCGGGTTTGGATCCACGCATCGCAAAGCGAGGACGGAGGGATGGACTCAACAAACGGCTGCAGAGGCGATTTAAAATGTTGTTTTTATCTATGTATAAATATATTGTAATATCTACTCTGTAATTGTCAAAATAAAATTCGTTAAAAAAAGCTCAAAATCAAGCAAGAATTATTTTTTTATCTTTATTAAACCATAAAATATACATTGATAGTTAGGTCAGTTGATGGATATAGAATCCAATAATTCCGTGTTTGTCTATTACAGCATTGTTTAATTGTAATAATAATAATTTATTTATGTTTCAGGTATTTGCCTTACCCGTTTTGAACTCGTTGTGGATGGTTGTGGATAATAAAAAAAATAGTATTGAACGTGGGTTATTAAATATACAGAAACACCGGTTTATTAATCTTACAGCGAGCGTTGAAGGAATGAGGGTAGCTGAGCTGGGGGTGGCGCGAGGGAGTCATCAGATAATTTCTCTACATTTGGCAATAAACTTTTAACTTTTTTGTCTGATTTACGGGCGTCGTTAAATCATTTTTTTTTTATAAACCATCGAGCATGAAAAGTTACTCCACTTTTTATGCTTGAGAGTTTACATAAATGCCGACGCCCCTTAATCAGACACAACAATTAGAAGTTAATTTCCGAATGTAGAGAATAAAATAGAATAAAATGATATAAATGAAACACTTAACTTTTTTATACCCCTATACAAGTGGTATAAAAAAATTAAGTATTTTCTTTATATGAAAATTGAAAATGTACAACGAACTGAACGCCTACAAGATCCAAAAAAGATTAAAAAGTTTCTTTAACTTGTTTCTTATATTGATCGGAAGGTGAAACATGATTGCAATATATATAAATTAATCATAATAAATTAAAGACGACGCAAGCGCCACCTTTTGCCTAATTTCAAGTGGCATCGTCAACTATTTCGGTCTACAAGGTAGACGACCGAGAATCATTGTTTCGTCCACTAAAGAAAGGCGAACTTGTTTATAAAAACATGTTCATTAAATGTGAATATATAAATTAATTTGTAGAAATTAATAGTTTGTTTCACTAAATTTTATTTATTTATTCCAACTAGTTTTTTATTTAAATTTCGTATTGTTTTATAAATGCAGAGTTTTTCAAATACAATTCAAATTCAATCTTTAAAAAAAATGGATAACTGATATAAATTCGGTTTCTACTATTTAAACAAGTGTATATTTCAGCATGGTGTATTATTTTGTTAATTGTTGAGGCTTCTACTTTGTTATACATTGTAATTCAATTTTAATAAATGAAACACTTTTTTACTTTGTTTGTATAATTGGGATTCCAATTGTTTTACAAACAAAGTAAAAAAAAGTGTTTCATTTATGAAATTGGTGTATTATTATTTATGTATTTATTCCAACTAGTTTCCACTAACAGCCATATTCAAGGCTTTTTCCATCCACTTTTTGGTCATTTTATCATATGATTAATCATTTAATGTTAACTCAAAAGGGGCTGATAAGGCGGCTGCGTTTTTAGGTAATAAACGTCGCCATTGAAATGTAAAAATCAGTCATTCTTTTGAGAAGTAACACAAGTTTTGAATTATAACTCGTCCCATTGATCTCCTTACAGAGTAATCAAGTATGAATTGTACTAATTTTAGGATTTTTGTTGTTGTTAGCGTTTGAAAATTGAGATTGATCAATTGGAAATTACAAAATCGAGTTTTATGAAGCGTATTGTAATACAGATTTCAACTGATAATACATCTAATAATATTTAATGAGATAAGTAATGTTTTTGAAAATTGCTCCGATGTACTGACAATAAATCAAACGGCAATATCTCAATGTGAATCGTTAATAAAACGTTTTCTGCATCTATATATATGTAGTTATTACCGGTAATGACACTGCAGTTCCTCCGACGTGCAATCGGGCGTGCTGTTAGTAGCTGAAATAATTTTGAACTACCGATACCATCAACAACATCTCCCCGCGAATAAACCAGCAAACAAACAAACAAACAAACGGAGAGCGCGCGCGATTTATATTATTACAAAGCGTAATTACCGGGGCGAGCGCCATAATAATTCCCGATTTATCCGTAAATTGATTTTCGTTCACCGAAACAACAACAGCAAATAATAATAATAATAACAAGGAATAAAAGTTGAAACGAAAGCCGGTTAATAACTCCCGTGCCCGATGCGCCCAGGTCAATATAAATTTATAGATTCCGATCAGTAATTATTGGGATGCAAGCGTGGCACGCTCGCCGGGTTCTCTCTCCTTTACTTAAATACTTTCTATTAATTCTCCTCTATGCTTTATCTCCACCATCTACGCCGGACTTAACGGGAACGGCCTAATGAAAATAGAGGAGGTCGGGTGAACCGGAAAAAAGAATTGCGATTGAAAGGTCAACGCGGATCGATTGAAATTAATACACTTTCTATTTCTTTTATTTTCTTCATTTAAAAAAAATCATATTGTTTCTCAAACACAATTTGAAAAAAATAATTTTGGATAATGTATTTATTTACTGATGTCAAAACAATAGTCACTAAATAAACATTTTATGATCAAACTTATAAATGCATAAATTATTGATAAAAAAAAATATTTCGTATTGTTTCACTGATTTTATCTTAACTTTCCGACTATCAACTATATGTCCTTAGAAGGGACACAAACAACTATTGATTTAAAATAAAAATACTTGAGCAGAAAGACCTCCGGTCGATTGCCCATGACAGACTACAAACCCATCAATATATATTGTAAATATTAATATTTGTAAAGAATTATAATTCTGCTGTCTGAATAAAGATGTTTGTATGAAAATACTTTGTAAACTATCCTGAAATAAATACTTATTCAAATAATGGAGCCGAATTTTTATCAATCAAGTTAAATAAAGGGGTACATTTTTGTCGTGTTAAAATAATAAAATAAAATTCATTGGGCAGAATTTTGTTTCTAATTAAACAAGTGTGTATTTCAATATATCTTACAAAGCATTTTTCTTTTAAGTAAATAGTTTTAATATGGATTTTGTAGTGTAATAAATTGAAAAAAAAAATACTTCCAATAGCATTCTTCTTTTAAATCAATAATTATTTACTTCAAGAATATAAATTTTAAATAGAAAACAGTATTCATTCACTTGGTCACAGTTATTTAAATATATTAAATAAAAATGATTTGTAGTGTATGTCAAAAGTCACAGAGCTAAATGTGGAAATAATTTATTAATTATTTTCAAATCATTTTTATTTAATATATAAATATAAATTTTGTAGATTTTGAGTTGACCAGAATTGTTTATATTAACAACGCATAATTTTATTTTATTATTCATGTATCCGCATTTGTTTATGGAACATACTGTATATAAAACTTTGAGAGAAACAGATGCGCAATTGAAAATACTAATCGGCCTATCCGGCCGTTTTTTTTTTTCTTGAAAATAATCACGAGCAACTTAAATGAATTTCTTCATTTCATTGTGAATCATGACTACATGCTACATACAGTGCGTATGTATCATGTAGTCAAGATTAAGTCCTCAATAATAAGTAAAGAGAAAGCATGAAAATTAAGTATTATTATTATTAACCCGAGAAGCGTAACAAAATTCTCGCAATTTTAATTCTGTGAGTTGTTCGGATTTTCATTGTGCAATTATTGGTGAATGCGCCGGGATCAATATTAATAATTTCTTACCCTAAAACCTCGTTTGCCCTCACTGAGTTGCTACCTCTTATTTTATTGCATTTTCTTCAGAGGGTTCCAATCATCAGTAAAATATTATTGAGCCACTCAACAGTAAATCAATAAAAGCTTAGTAGTATCATGACTAATATTCTTTGAGGTCTTCCAAAAGCTCTCAAGAAAAGGCATCGCAGACAATTTTGATGACGTCATATATAAAAAAAAAGGATTATACGAAAGCTTGACAAATCGTTTGTCATAATCTCTTATTTTTTATATATATAAGACATTTACTTTCAGTAACCAACAGTCCAGTCGATATTGCACTAGTATTAATAAAATTACAGCATTAAAGACCGTTCAAATTGCGCGCAAGGAATTTTGCACCGATGCTAGTTGTTTTCTGTAGCATTGGATTTCGCTGTAAGCTTCGATTACTTCAAACCATTAGGAGCAATGTTTTTCAGAAAAAGTGTTTTAATTTAAAAATAATTATTTCTGTCCTGTAAATTTATTTTCAGGATATTATACAGAAAACTGTTATTATTTAAATAGCATACAACTAGTGATAGGAAATTTTGTAAAATAAATTTCTGTGGTTGTATTACAAATAAATAAATAAATAAATTATTATTTTCTTCTTTCTGATATTCAATTACGCAAAAGTGACAACAACGACAAACTCTTGACATTTTCGCAGCAAAAATTTTGAACGATAATGATAATTGATACGGGGCGAAATCCGCCGAGGCGGTAATTAAGTCCGTTGCGAAAGCGACCGCGCGTGCAATAAATTATTTCCGATTGAAAAAGTGACATAATGCCGTTTCGGATTTATCGCTTTTATTAAGTCTGCGGCGGTCGTTGTTGTTGTTGTTATTGGTTGGCCAATCGCGGCCCCGGCACTAAATCGACGCGAGCCGTTTTCCCGAACTGAATATTAACTGCTTTTAATTTTATGGTTATTAATATAATTACACGTGTTTGAATAAAAAAAATATATGTGAAGCTAGTAAAAGAGAGAGATAGAGAAGAATGATAATATTGATGATGTTAGGAAATGAATTTATTAATAGGTCTACTTGCATCATAAGGTGATATATGATATATTATGAATATTAATTAGAATAAGTATTATTCTAATTAAAGTGGAAGAATTCCTCTCCTTCCCCTACCTCTCATTCTTCCTTAATCATCTAAAATCTGTGAAAAAATGGTAGATATTAAATTAGACGAAGTAAACTGGCGAGGGTTTCGACCGTTACAATCCGTGACAATCCATATCCAATTCATTGAATTGAAGTAAACTGAAGTGATATTTAAACACTTAACTTTGTTTTACCACTTAATAAATGTAAAACAAAGTTAAATGTTTTAATATTATTCTATCAAGATGTACCACAAAGTTAACGCCAACCAAATCAAAGATTTAAACTGAAGTGTATGAACGCATACAGAAACCATCTCATATAACAAAAGAAGGTAGATATTAGTTGGTAATAATATATAAGATATCTTGGGGTGGGTGAGCGGTCAAGGCGTTGGTCTTGGAAATTCACCACATTTTCGTTAGTAGCTGAATGGAAATACTTATGCCAAAAATGTCCCTCATTTCATCATTTCTTAACCTTAATATCCTTTCAATCATCCTTCCTTTAAAAAAAGATATCTTCTTTTACCAAAATGTAGTGTTGGGGTTAGAAATATTCTTTGCTCATATTACTTGTTTCCAGTCGTTTCTGTTGAGCGCTATTTGCTTTGCTTCTTGTACAGTGAATCCTCGTTTTGTGATTGCTTTTGCAACCGCATTAACCCACCTTTCGGCTGGTTTTCCTCTTCTTCTTTGGATTTGTGTTCTTGCTGTCCATACTCTCTTTACTGGTCTGGTTTCCATTATTCTCCTCACCATCCGAGTTGTCTAGCTTCTATATGTTCCTGTATGTCCATTAGTTGTAGTTCTTTTTTGATATCGCTGTTCCTTATTCTATCTATTCTTGATATGCCCTTTACTGTCCTTAGGTATTTCATTTCTGTTGATTGTATTTTGTTTTTAAGAGTTTTATTTAATGTCCATGTCTCACATCCATATGTTATAATATAATATAATAATTTATAACTTATTATTATTATTATCGCGTGTTAATAGTGTAAGGAAACAATAATAAAGATTATAATAAAATAAACATTAGCGTTGAAACGCGTGAGTTATGAACGATTACAATCGTATAAAATAATAATCATCCATCATCGGATCCACGAGGCGCACAAATTGGATCACGTAAAGCTGTAACTTTAGCACACGTGCGTATATATCTCTGCTCCATCTTTATCCCGGCAGAGGCTGGTCGGTGGGTGGCCATCTAGAATATGATCCGGCGACAATAATACCATACATCATCCGCGGCGCGACGGGAAGAACGCCGGCCGCGCGAATATTTCCCACAAATTACAAAAACGAACGGTACAGAAAAAAAAAACAACAACGGCGAAATGCGGGTAATTAGAAATTTGGAAATCTCTCCGAATCAATAACGTGCGCCGCACGATTTTTTTTTTTCGTTCTCCTTATTATTCCTCGCGTTCCCAAACGCCGATGGTAATTGCCGTTTTGGATGTTGGTAGTCGGTGTTTACGGTTTGATGCATTATGGTAAATGATAGGTGCTCCTAACACGAAGTAATCCTTCATTTATAGCGGGTAACTCGTAAAGGATTGAGTTATCCGGCTTAAATGAGGAATTAGCTGATGCCAAATTTCCTCCTCGCTTCTTTCTACCTTTATATTATTTTTTTTCTCTCGAACGTTCATGGGTAATTACATGGATTTTGATGCCGCTGATGATTTATTATATTTACTCATAATATCAGATGACTCGTGAAATATAATTAAACAACCAACAATAAAAAAAAATCCAATGAAAATAGTGTGCATTCTCTCTTTAATTTTTAAGTCAAATCGCGAAACACAATGTTCTGAATTTTATATATATAACATATTTATTTCTGCCGAAGACAATTTTATATACAATAAATTAAGAATATAATTCTTATATGTTATATGTTGTCCTTAGAAAACGGCTATCGACCATAGGTCTTTCTGCCTGTTCTGAATTTTATTTGTCTCTATTTTACAAATTTCCTTTGCTTTATAATTCTATGTAATAATTTAATTTTAAAAAATGAATCATCTAAATAATTCTTAAGTGCTATATATATACGTTACTTAAGAATTACTTAGATGATCCCGGCAAGCTATATGCTTGATTGTGTTTTCACTTAACCCGTGGCAAAACTTTTTTGATTTATCTATGAATTTGAAGAAATTTTAGTGAAAAACACTGAGATATGAATTAAATTAATTATATTTAAGTGGATGTTGCAGGAGATCGTTACCGGAAAAACAGCTAGGTAAACCAATTAATAAAGCTTTAGTCGTTTCAAAATGACACTTATATATATTCACGATCAAAAAATACATTTACTTTGCGAAAGCTCTTACAATAGCACAAGTTTTCAATTACAATGAAATTAAACAAGGAAAATTGTTTGGCAATGATCAATAAAATTCGATCAATCCCTTTTTCCAACTGCAAAAAATACTTTCACTGTAAGTTTTACAAACATCTATTGAAACAACTACTTCCCGAGCATTTACCCCGCCGGACATTGGATTACACAATGGATATTTGTTGTTGCATAACAACACTGCGGTTTTCAAGTTGTGGCCGTTCTGAATGTTACATTCATTGTGTTTTCTCGTATCCAACTTGAGGCCATCTCCTCTTACCTTACAATAGGGTAGTTTTGGAAAGAGGTGGAGAAAGTCTTAACATCGTCTTTGTGTAAAAAATCAGCCTACTGGCTTTATGGAGAGAGAGAGAGAGAAATACTACAGTCGTATTGTAGATATTAAGGTAAAAAAAATATTCACAATTAAAACACTTTTTATTCCTTACTAAAAGTGAAGTAAGGAATAAAAAGTGTTTTAATTGTGATTAACTAACTTCACATAACTCAAATTTAAACAATTAAAAAAATTATTTCCTGCGGTGGAAATCCCGAAATATACAATCGCTCATAAATTTCACGGATTCCGCTTCTTTTTTGCTATTTAACTTCTTGATTTGATTTTGTAACACTCGAAATCGTTATCATTATCAATTCCTGCCTTGCGTGCTAATATGTTTTATGGGCAGAGTCGTCATTATCATTGCACGTGTGGCCGTTAAAACGTCTTTATTCGCCTCCTTTCTTGCCTTAATGGTGATTGGGAGATTATTTCGTTTACGGCCCGCGATTATCGGCGCGGCTGAATTATCTCGCGGTTTTATGTCGACGCTATTATGTCCGACAATCGTACATGGGTGTAAATTTAGTACCGAAATTCCCATGCAATACAAATTATCAATAATTGATTTCAGTTTATTTTAATTTATATGTTTTTTTTAATAGACTTTCATTGGTTTGTTTCACTGATTGACTAAATCAAAGTTTTAATCAAAGTCTATTAATTAAATATGTTTCACCACGGGTTAAGTGAGAAATTAATTCAAAAAATAGACATTTATTTATATTTACAAGAACAAATTTAACAAAATTATCATTTTTTATATATACAGTTGTATAAAAGGGGGTTTGAACCGCTTCAAACTACAACATAAAGCAGTGTTAGATTTCTAAAAAAAATATTATTTTTACTGATAGAAAGTAAATATAACGGACCAAACTAGCTTTATAGCCAATTATATGAATCTGTAAATAGAAAAGAGTATTCATTCACTTGGTTATTTAAATAAATTAAATAAAAAAATATTTTGAAAATAATTAATAAATTATTTCTATTTTATTTTATTTATATGAATCTAGTTAATAAAAAAAACGGTGTGTTATTTTTTGTCTCATCAAAGCATCTCTTGGAAAATTCCACAATTATAAATCAACACAGTAATCGATTCAATTTTACCGTTTCGAAAGGTTTATTCGGTGATTCCGTAACGACCTTTCGATATTCCGCAATTTTATGCACTCTTCCTCCCATTGCGACCATTATGTTATTAAACGCGAGCCGCTCATTAAGGGCTATTATTATTAAACGAGGTAATTAATATTCTATGACTTTTATCTTAATGGAATCGATGTAGAGGAAGACGATGATGATGAAGAAGAGGAGAAAAACCGCATAATCCGCATTCCGCAACATTTTGCATATACCTTAGTACACATAATAACATCTTTGCTCCTTCATCTCCATCCTCGCAACGGCGTGCACTTTACACACACGACTCCTCATTTACCCGTTTAGGGGAGGCAATAAATATTAGCATAAGTGCAGCGTCTGCTTCCTGAAATCGCGGAAGTGCAATTTCGAAAATCCCGACTGCAACAAATTTAAAGGAGAAACAAACAAAAAATTGTGGTGGGAGTCGTTGAACGCGTGTGTATTCCTTTATATACGTGTATGTGTGTGTGTGTGTGTAGAAGTTGAGCGAGCAAGGTAACCGGTTGTGGATTTTTCATACCGGTAATTATCCTCCGGATCTCTCCGGGCTTTTCACGGTCCATTCAACAATCGACCTTGTAAATATGCCGCTGCCGCCGCCGCCGTCGCCCGAGCTGAAGAAGTCGAAGAGTGTGGAATAACCAATGCACCACTCTCTGCATAATAATGCACCGCATTCCGAATCTTTTCCGGTATCGTTTTTTTTTCAGTCATTAACTTTTTTAAAATCGCGCCTGATCTAAGAAGAAGGATACGGTACATTTTTCTTCTTGGATCAAGCGCGAGTTGGAAAAAGTTAGTGGCGTTTCTTTAGTAGCTTGAGAAAAAGTTAATGGCAACAATGGAAAATAGTTTAGAATTTTCTTGGAAAAACGACGGCGCAACAAAATATTCTGCTTTTATATAAAAATTTAAATTAATTAAATTAAATAAAATTCATTTGAAAATAATTCATAAATTATTTCCACATATACCTGAGAAAATATACGGAGGAAAAGTGTAGTGTTTTCTATATTGCTTGAAAGATTCCATCATTAATCGATGGTTGAGGCTTTTACTTGATGAAACTCCCTAATACACAATATAAGATCTGTGGATGAGGGTATTCATTCACTTAGTCACAGATGGTTTTACTAAAGTGTTATACAAAACAAAATGTAAAAGTGATTTCTCATTAATTAATTTTATATCGTTTAGAAAAAATAAACAATATTAAATTTAAATAATATTTGAAAATAATTAATAAATTATTTCCACATTTAGCTCTGTGACTTTTGACTTACGTTACGTAAGTACGTTAAAAAAATGCACATTAAAACAACTACTTCCCGGGCAAATACCCACGCCGGACATTGAAGACATTTATACTAAATTTAATATTATACTTGAAATTAGGCAAAAGGTGGCGCTTGCTTGGTCTTTAATTTATTATGAATATTAAATTTATTAATGAAAAATTTTGTTTTTCATAACACTAACAATAAAATTAAGACTAAATTACTGATAATTTAACAACGTGTTTACCAAATGAAACGCACAAAGCGGCTTAATGGGAATGGAAATCTGAACAAAATGAAACAACAACAAATAAAAATGCAACGCAATTATTCAACAACAATTACCCCTCCTTGTCCTGCTTGTCCGGAGCGCATGGGTCATTGAAGGTGTGGCCACAATTATAAAACCGGGTAATTAATAATCGGCCTCTTCTGATCTTGCGCCGTTTAGCGTATTTACTGGCATGATTGGCCATTCGTTTTTACGTTTTCTCCTCTCCACCGTTGCTTTTCTACACACACACACTGAGAAAATATATATATACACTGCATGTATGTGTGTGCATACATTTTCTTTCCTGAATCAAGCCGGACAAGATTGCGCCATATTTATCGATGCCATTAGTGTTATAGACAATGCCCGAGATAGCCGTTTTCCACTGTGTTTTTTTTTATTTACTTCTTTGCTGATATTAGTTACGGGCCGTGTTCGCAATTCCCCCCGGTTATCAATCAAAAACCGTATCTGCATCAACATTTCAATCCATTATTATTTGCCTTATCGGCGAATGCGCGAACGTGCTTAATTTAAACAACGCCCGGCTTTTACATTATCTGCGACTTTGAATATTTAGACGTCCATTAATATTCCATTTAAACGCGCTTATTGAGTTGTTGAGAAAATTGAGCTTTGTACAAATTCAATTAAGAACTTAAATTGAATTTCTTGATTACTTAAGAACGTTGTTGGTCATACGAACCGGAAATAAATCAAGCCAAAAATGCTGAGATCAATGAAAGAGTCAATATCGATTCGTATAATATAAAGGATTGCAAATAAACACGCTTTATCCAACTCGCTCGATTTCTTGATTACTTAAGATCCAGTATCGGAACAGCTCTCAACGTTTTGGTCCTACGAACCGGAAACAAATCGATCCAAAAATACTGAGATCAATGAAAGAGTCAATACTGATTTGTAAAACGTAAAGGACTGTAAATAAATACGCCTTATCCAACTCGCTGGATTTCTTGATTACTTAAGATCCAGTATCGGAACAGCTCTCAACGTTTTGGTCCTGCAAACCGGAAAAAAATCGATCCAAATATACTGATATCAATGAAAGAGTCAATATTGATTTGTAAACCGAAAATGACTGTAAATAAATACGCCTTATCAAACTCGCTGGATTTCTTGATTACTTAAGATCCAGTATCGGAACAGCTCTCTACGTTTTGGTCCACGAACCGGAAACAAATCGATCCAAAAATACTGAGATCAATGAAAGAGTCAATATTTATTCGTAAAACGTAAAGGACTGTAAATTAATACGCCTTATCCAATTCGCTGGATTTCTTGATTACTTAAGATCGAGTATCGGAACAGCCCTCAACGTTTTGGTCCTACAAACCGGAAACAAATTGATCCAAAAATACTGAGATCAATAAAAGAGTCAATATTGATTTGTAAAACGTAAAGGACTGTAAATAAACACGCCTTATCTAACTCGTTGGATTTCTTGATTACTTAAGATCGAGTATCGGCACAGCCTCAATGTTTTGGTCCTACGAACCGGAAACAAATCAAGCCAAAAATACCGAGATCAATGTTAGAGTTAATATTGACGATATAAATATTAATAATCGAATAAACTTCACATTCCCGCTAACAAATACCTTCGAACAATATGAATCTAAGTAATAATAATAATATTTTTGAATGGCTTGAGAAAGAGTTAATAGCAATGTTATAAAAATAGTTTAGAGTTTTCTCTGGAAAGCAACAGCGGTGCTGATTCTGATCTAAGACAAGAAGCGAGTGCTCTCGATATTCCCAAAGGGTTTGTTCTGGACTTTTCACACAGCGTTCATAATTAGCAAACTTATGTCATGTGCATATTATCAATTCTATTTCCACACGTTGTTTTATTACAGCCTTTATTTAAGCGATATGGAATTATTCCGTGTGGGCAAATTATCTGGTTTATAAGAAAATTAAAAAAAAAATGGTAATATAAGTCTAGGCCGGGCATGATTTACAACATCACAAGCACATTGGTAATTTACAAGTCTATTTCATTTTTCCTCTCCTTCTTGTTTACTCGTGTTAATTAGTGTAATTAGTTTGTTTAATAACGCTAGCTTTACGTTCGGCCGTAAATTTCGCCGTTAATTGATTTTTTTTTGCGTGTTTCGGTCCGGTTTTCTCGTTTTGATTCATTACGCAAAATATTGTATTAATTATTAACAACAACAATAAAAAAGAGAAATTCACAAGAAAATACAATTATACTAACAGAACAGCTATGTCTAACATTTTTATTTTTACTCCTATCCCGAAAGATATTCTCATTTTGTTTGTTGTCCCAATCAGGTTGATTGTTTCCACTTTTGTCTCTTTTTACCTGAACCACTTCGGACTTCCCAATTATACTAACTATTTGATTCTTTTTAAAGGAATTACAATAGGGATTATTTTTATTGTTATATTATTGAACATGGCTGAAAGGCTCCCGACCGATAACCAATTACTGCAAGAACATTGTTTAAAGTTTAAATAAATTGTCAAAAATGTAAAAAATTGTTGTAAGGAATAAAGATGATGATTATATATTATTGAATACAGCCCTTTGGTTCAGTAGTAGTAAATCCTAAAAGAACCCAAAAGAGTTACAAAAGACTATCGACCGAGGTCTTTCAGCCGCTTTTTGTTCAATTTATGACTTAAATTACATCTCAATAATTACTTTATTAAATAAATATTGTACGTTCTTTGTAGCGACATTACGGGTTTTCATATTATTTTTTTTAAATAAATAAATCTTCAAATTAATAAAATCCATGACATGCATATTTTTCTAAAAAATAGAACATTTATTTATTTATCACAGCTTGAAAACATACATGGAGGTCTTTTATGATGCTACAAAGAACGTGGAATATTCATTTTCCTCAAAAAAATAATCATTTTTAACCATTTCGGGACATTTAATTTCATCCCGTGAAATTAACATGGGGTTTTACGAGAACGGTTTAAAGGAGGCCCGCCAATTGGCCATTTTGGACGCATCCACGGTTTAGCCAAGATTGCAAACTACGCAAGAAAGATAGAAAGATGCAGTCTTCTGCATTGAATTCCTCGGAAATGCAGCTATATACTGACTTAAGATGATCATCTTTGAACGTTTGCGAAAGCCATGAAAAAAATGCGAATTTCAAGAAATTTTGAGTCCATTTTGTGAAGTTCAAATTGTCGAGCATGCTGATCAAAAAGTATTCTTTTGTTGGGGCTAAATTTTTCACAGATTATTCTCCCTTTCTTTAGCTTTATTTTGGTATATTTTGAAGCCATTTGAAAATTTTCAGATTTTCGACAGATTTCGCATTTTTTCTAAATTTTGATGAAATTTTTGTTGTCTCAAATAAATCTGAAAAAATTCACGATACTCCTATATATTGCTAGAAAGAACGTGGAATATTTAATTTCCCAAAAAAACAATAATTTCCGTTCATTTCGGAGCACTTAAATCGCCCTGTTAAATTTACATGGGACCTTATGGGAACGGTTTAAAGGAGGCCCGCCGATTGGCCGTTTCAGACGCGTCAGCGGTTAGATCAGGATTACAAGTTCCACAGAGAAGATAAAAAAACGGGATTTTCAGGGTTGCATTCCCAGAGAATTACTCTATATTTTCACTTATAATCATCATTTTCGGACGTTCCTGAACACGACTATAAAATTGAATATTTCATGAAATTTTCCGCCTATTTTGTTAAGGTCAACTTTGCGAGCGTGCTGATGGAAAACTAAATTTTTGTTGTGGCTAAATTTCTCACAAGTTATTCTCCCATTCTTTAGCTATATTTTAGTATATTTTGAAAACATTTGGAGATTTTTGGTTTTTTGACCGATTTTGCATTTTTTCCCTTACGATTTTTTCAAATGTTGATGATTTTTTTTTTCTCTCAACAAAATCTGAAAAAAATTACTAAAGCCCTTTATGATGCTAGAAAGAAGATGAAATATTTATTTTCCCCAAAAAACAATAATTTCCGTTCATTTCGGACCACTTAAGTCGCTCTCTTAAATTTACATGGGACCTTATGGGAACGGTTTAAAGGAGGCCCGCCAATTGGCCGTTTCAGACGCGTCCTCAGTTAGATCAGGATTACAAGCTTTACAGAGAAGATAAAAGAACGGGATTTTCAGGGTTGGATTCCCAGAGAATTACTCTATATTTTCACTTATAATCATAATTTTTGGGACGTTCCTGAACACCACTATAAAATTGAATATTTCATGAAATTTTCCGCCTATTTTGTTAAGGTCAACTTTGCGAGCGTGCTGATGGAAAACTAAATTTTTGTTGTGGCTAAATTTCTCACAAGTTATTCTCCCATTATTTAGCTATATTTTAGTATATTTTGAAGACATTTGAAGATTTTTGGTTTTTTGACCGATTTTGCATTTTTCCCTTGCGATTTTTTCAAATGTTGATGATTATTTTTTTCTCCCAAAAAAATCTGAAAAAAATCACTAAAGCCCTTTATGATGCTAGAAAGAAGGTGGAATATTTAATTTCCCAAAAAAAACAATAATTTCCGTCCATTTCGGACCACTTAAATCGCCCTGTTAAATTTACATGGGACCTTATGAGAACGGTTTAAAGGAGTCCGGCCGATTGGCCGTTTCAGACGCGTCTGCGGTTAGATCAGCATTACAAGCTTCAGAGAAAAGATAAAAGAACGGGATTTTCAGGGTTGGATTCCCAGAGAATTACTCTATATATTCACTTATGATGATCATTTTCTAACGTCCCTGAACATCACTATAAAATTTAATATTTCATGAAATTTTCAGCCTATTTTAATAAGGTCAACTTTGCGAGCGTGCTGATGGAAAACTAAATTTTTGTTGAGGCTAAATTTCTCACAAGTTATTCTCCCATTCTTTAGCTATATTTTAGTATATTTTGAAGACATTTTGAGATTTTCGGTTTTTTGACCGATTTTGCATTTTTTCCCTAACAATTGTTAAAATTTTAATGAAAATTTTTTTTTTCAAAAAAATCTGAAAAAAATCACTAAAGCCCTTTATGATGCTAGAAAGAAGGTAGAATATTTATTTTCCCCAAAAAACAATAATTTCCGTCCATTTCGTACCACTTAAGTCGCCCTCTTAAATTTACATGGGACCTTATGGGAACGGTTTAAAGCAGACCCGCCGATTAGCCGTTTCAGACGCGTCTGCGGTTAGATCAGGATTACAAGCTTCACAGAGAAGATAAAAGAACGGGGTTTTCAGGGTTGGATTCCCAGAGAATTAATCTATATTTTCACTTATGATCATCATTTTATAACATTTCCGAATGCCATAAAAAAATCGCAAATTTCAGGGTATTTTCAGCCCATTTTGTTAAGGTGAAATCTGAGAGCGTGTTGATCGAAAACTAATTATTTATCGGGGCTAAATTTCTCACAGATTATTCTCCCATTGTTTAGGTTTATTTTGGTATATTTTGAAGCCAATTGAAGATTTTCGGAAATTCGACTGATTTTTGCATTTTTTCTATGAATTTTGATGATTTTTTTTTTTTTCTAGGAAAAAAATTCGAAAAAAATCACGAATGCCCTTTATGATGTTAGAAAGAACGTGGGTAAGTTATTTTAAACAAAAATTGTTAATTTCGTACATTTCGAGCCATTTGAATCACTCGGTGAAAGTAAAATGTAGCGCATGGAACACCACAGAATTCAAAGGAGATTGTTGATAAGAGACATAGGATAAGATGAAAACCAAGGGCAAGATGACAAGACAATGTACAAATGAATGCTGAGAGCTTGGAGTTGTAGAGAAGCTGTGAGGGATAGAGAAGAATGGAGGAGGAGATTAAGGGAGGTCAAGGCCCAGATGGGCTGTAGAAGAAGAATTATTATGGAGTGTCATCAAGTAAAAGCTTCAACCACCAAATAGATAAATGTTTTTTGTTGTTGATAAAAACATTGATTCACTTTGTTTGTATAACATTAATTTTATTTTGGTGACTATAAAATTAGTGTTTTTTTTTATTAAAACTTAAATAAGTAGAAGCTTCTATTATCAATAATTTAAATATGTATTTTTTTAGAATTCAATTTCATTTAGAAGTTTAATGGTTATGTTTTATAATAATAATTTTTTGGCGGATATATCCTCTTTACAAAAGTAATAATATGTATAAATTAAAATATTACAATTAAAAAAAAAAACATACAGACATGCAACGTAGTTACATAATCATCATCATTTCGATTCTAACCAAATTGTTGGTTTTATTTAGAAGATAAGTTTATATAATTCAAAATAATTATGTAAATTCCTTTTCTGTAAAATAGATAATAATAAGGAATGCACTTTTTTTCGTAATTTCGTTTTATTTCTCCACTCCTATTTCTCCATCTCCTTCTTCTTCTTCTTCTTTCTAAGTTTAATTAGCGTTCGTGTTTCATTAATTTAAAACGATCACGGTAATTAAGCCGGCGTAAAGTGTTGAAAAAGTCCGGCCGGGATGTTAATAGAAGGCAAAATGGAAGTCATCCACCATTTATTATGTCGGCCTTCGGAGGTGGAGACGCTCCGCTCCGCTCCTGTCACGGAAAAATTGAAATTATAATTAACGGGTAATTAATAATTAAACCGACTCGGACTCGGGCTCGCGAGCTCCGGACTCGGACGTACGTGCAGGCGTTAATTGGAATACGCGTTGGTTATTGATCCATTTATTGGCCACTAGAACAGCGCGGATGCGGGGGATAATTGTTGTTTTGCGGCTGTCGCGGTCGCGATTGCACCGCTCGTTGTTTCCACGGTGGGGTAATTAAGACGCTCGCTCCGCGCATTCAGAAATGTTAATTGCGTATGCTAATTTCATTTTGCATTCTGTTTTTTTTTCTTTTTGTATGTATTTTTCTTAGAAAACATAATATCATGTATGGAAAATAATTAATAAAAAAAAACAAATTTGTAAATTAAATAAAAAGAATTTGAAAATGGTATAATCAACAGTATATACGAGCAAAGTACAAAAGAGGAGAAGCAAAGATTTTTCGATAATAAAAAAGAGCATAGAGTGGAATTTTTATCACGTACCTAAATTTATATGTTTTTTTATATATGTGTGTATTGGGCTTATTTATTTTTATTACCGGAAATTATTCCAAGCAACAATTAAACCCCGTAACAGTGTGACCTCCCGAACCCGCGGCAGGCCAGCGAAGAACGGTGGCCGTGCTATTAATTTATAAATCCGTTTATGGTGCTGTACAATTACATACGCACTTAACGAACGTGTTGTAAACGCATTTTTTCGCCGGCCGGCTTCTTTTTGCCCTGCGCAGAAATTTTTACGTTTCGACACAAAGAAATCCCGTTTATTGTTTGTTCGTTACGGTACATTGATGGACTTTTCAGGTGTTAACGAATGCAAGATTATAAACTCGCAAAAAATGTTATTATTTTCAAATTTAAAAATTTATATAGCAGGATTTCGTAATAAAAACTTGATTTAATTAATATATATACAATAAATTAACAATATAATTCTTATAATATGTTATACGTTGTCCTTAGAAAACGGCTATCGACCTTTCTGCCTTTAATTATATATTTAAAGGAATTACTTACAAAGAGAATATATATATATATATATATATATATATATATATATACTGGTTTATTATATTCTGGTTTATTCACGCTAAACGAAACCGAGGATTGTGAATCATAATATAGGGAAGACGACATCGTCAACGATTCGTGTCTACAAGATAAACAACTGAGAATCATTGTTTCGTCCACTAAAGGTAGGTAAACTTGAAGATTGGGCAAAGTACTTTCCTTTTTATTTATTTGTGGGCTGTACAAAAATCAGAGAAGATAAAAGGATAATAAATACTCATAGAAAACAGCATAGAGTATCAAAAATGGTCAAAAGGAAAGGAAATACTTCGAAAATGCCTGGAAATGGTGAAAATTTTGTTTTTGATTAATCCTTAAATATTAGAGAAATATTTACCTGAAGCAGATTTTTATTTGTTATCAAGTATTTAATTAAAATTAAAATAAAATAAAAAAAGCTTTGCGTGTGCTATGAGTTGTTTGCAAATTTTATTGCTGCCCATTAACCATCGGTACATTTTGGGAATTTCGGATTGAAAGTTTATGACGATAAAAATGATAAAAAGCTTCTATTAATTAGACAATGATGCCTTAGTTGGCGTGCTCATCACACACAATAATTGAGAGTTTATAGTCAATAGTTGAGAAATTATTTGATAAACTGATTATGATTGTTATTTCTTGCAATCATAACAATTTACCTGATTGGTGTTGTCAGGTTGAAATAGAGATCTGAAGTTAGCTACGTTTTTAATAATATTCAGTATAAAATAAAAAAAAATCAAGCATTTATAAGAGGCAAGGAAATAATGGAATAATATTCCCTTAAAGTTCGGAGTTTTTCAGATACCAACATACGCAATACGAAAATCCAATCATCTTGAATGTTGATATTCTAATGATAGTTCAAACTTATTTTCATATTACAATGAAATTAAACAAGGAAAATTTCTGGCAATGATCAATAAAATTTCATCAATCCATTTTTCCAACTGCAAAAAATTACTTACACTGTAAGTTTTACAAATATCTATTGAAACAACTACTTCCCGAGAAATTTTCTTTGTTTAATTTCATTGTAATTTAAATAGCTGCAAATGTGTGAATCATCTTTGTTTCATTTCATTTTATTTAATTTATTTTCATATAATTTCATAATATGAAAAAAATATGATGTGTTCAATGAAATGAAAATTTCTTTGTTTCATTTCATTTTATTTAATTTATTTTCATATAATTTTATAATATGAAAAAAATATGATATGTTCAATGAAATGAAATGAATGAAAATTTAATTTTATTTGAAAAAATAATAATAATAACAAATGAAAATGTGATTACAGAAATGAAAAATCGGTAAGAGTATTATTATTATTGTTTCATAAATTAAATATAATAATTATTGTTACGAAATCGGGTTTAAACAAACTCAGAAATAAATAAAACAATGTTTATTTATTTATTTAGAGTACACTTAACACATTTATTTGCACCACACTGTTGCTATTTATTTATTACGCGGTATTGAGCACTCGGACGTTCGCAATAGACTGACTCGGACTGACTGCCTGCAGCGCCGCTAGCGCGCGCGCTTATGTTTTTCGAACTTTCCGGAACTTTCAATGACGCCGCGTTTACCGTCGCGCGCTCTGTGGAACATTCCAGAGTGATCTTTCCAGTTTCTTCTTTCACTTTCAATACAGTATTTTTGAAATAATTAATTATTATTAATTAATTATTTTCTCGTTAGCTACTGTGACATTTTGACTTACATAAGTACTCTAAAGCAAACGTACATTAAAACAACTACTTCTCATGCCTGTACCCCGCCAGACATTTAAATAATGGTTAATTTTCCATGTTTCAATTTACGAATACTTCATGATTTATTCCAAAATCAAAAGAGTCTTGTTATATATTTTGCGACATCCCGTATATAAATTATCTGATCCGACATCCTGCGGGCCGATTTCGACACCCGACACGCTCTCACTGTCTCTCTCCTCGCTTGTAAATCAGCCGATCTCCCTCACATAAATTAGGACATGATCCCACGTGTAACCGGACACACATCATCGGGATCCACGCTCGTCGTCTCCGTAATCTGGCCAATGCTAATGAGCATCAGATACCCGGGCCCTTATGCACTCATTCCACTTTTAATAGAAGGAAAAACGAGGAGGCGAGGAGAAAAATCACGTGGCGTGTCAACGTTGCGTTACGCCTCGATGTCTATCGACACCTCTTCGTGGTTATTACTCGTTTTACCTTACCGTGATTTAATTTTCGTTTTCTTTCGTTTCGTTTTCTTTCGAAGTTCCAGCAAATGACGTGTTAACATTTCAAAGTACATGTGTATTATTAAAGTCTTAAATAAAAAAAATAATTAGCATACTTTTTATCTTAAAATTATTATTTAATAAAATGTTCATCCAGCATTCATCTAGCGTATGGATAACTAATGATGGCCACTTTGAACCTCATCAAATTAGGGTGTTCCATGTGCAATGCCTTGATGAAGGCGGATGAATGGATCTTGTATTATATACTTGATATTTATCATAATAAATCAAAGATAGCGTTTGCCATATCGGTAGTACATAAATATCATATTTAGGAGTTAAAATGTTGCCATGAAGCGTCAGTATTTGCACATGGTGAAACCGGCAATGTGAACGTTAGAAAGTCATAGCCTGAGTTGCTGAAACTTTCAAAGTTATGGAGAAAAAAAAATAAAATGTTGATTTATGCCAATGGCGAATGAAAATGCGATGTATTCCTCGGAAATATTATTATTACTATACAGAGCCCTGAAATCAAAATTTAAAAAAGTTTTATAGTTTTGTGATGTATGTACCTGTGGTCATGAATAAATATCATTATTATTATTAAAGCTGGAATACTTTATAAGGAATCGTCAACGCCCTCGTAACATTGGGCGCGTTCAGGGAACTGTAGCACTGCAGCGCTTTACGAAAGCGGTGTCGCTGAACGGTACCGCTTAATGTGTGACGCTGCAGCGCTTTATCAAGCGGTAAAGCATATATTTTTTTTTAGTGTTGGGCAAAATCGAATAATATTAGTAATCGAGTATTACTAAATGTGTCATTTTAAGTATTTAAAACTAAAAAGTAACTTCAAATTTATGTTTATTAATAAATGGAAAGTTATTTTTGATATTTTCATAATAAGTAACATTGTTAAAATTATAATATACTTAATTTAGAAATAATAAAAGATTGACTTTGCCCATCACTAATTTTTTTCGATTTCCAGTCGTGCATCTGTAAATAAATTTGCAATAATTTTAGTACAGACAATTTGTACGTTTAGGGAACATCAAGCGCTTTGCGCTGCAGCGCTACATGTCTAAAATTTCCCTGAACGTACCCATTATAATTTAAATTATGAAATATTTAAAATCATTACATGTTTGAGTAATGGAAATTTATTATAACTATTTATTCTACGAATTAAAAGAAAGCCTATTCCTTCATTCTGCCGGTTTATTATTGCAAGGTGTAACGCTATTAAAATCCGCCAGGAGGACGTCCGACGAAAAAAAAAAGTAAATTACCTGTACCACCAAGCAGTGGCGGCGTGACAAGTTAATGAAAAATAGATACAATCTTCGAAACTGCTTCTCTTCTCCAACTACACCACACCAACAAATAATAACGTAAAGAAAAAACAAATATTAATCGCGGCGAACATGTTGGTTTATTCTGTTCAACAAGCTTTACAAGCCCGCTGCCGAGATTGCTTTTAACCGTCAGGATTACTCGTTTTTTTTTGCGTTCTCCCGCACAGTAATTCAATTATTTTCTGTAGAATTTTTTTCCTCGTTTTGTTTTTCGAATCGATTAGAATGTTGCTGCTAACTGTAAATACATAACATTACGTAAAGTAAGTCAAAATGTTACAGAGCTAAATGTGGAAATGATTTATTAACTATTTTTAAAATCATTATTACAATATGCTTTTTTTGAGGGGGACCAGAGAGAAAGTAAGGGTTAGATAGCCCAAGCACTGCAGCCATTTGGCTAATTGTACTGCTTTCGCTCTTATAGTTAAAGAGTTTTGTGATTTTTACAAGCTCCAGTATCCTCTTGATCAATTTGTATGATCCTTGAAAATAATTAAAAATATAGGCTGAAAGACCACTGGTCGATAGCCAGTTTCAGAGTTGGAATTATATTGTGAACGTTTAGTGTATTGTTAAATATTGTATTGTAACTGTATATTCCAATCTCAGAAATAAAGCTGTTTATGTATGTAAGTTTGATTATCATTTACATACATTTATATATTTAGTTGTAATATTGTAATTAAAAATAAATATTCAGTGAAATAAACCATCAAAGTGTAATTAATGGATTTTGGCTATAAAAAAAGAAGATAAAAGAAAATTATTTTCTAAAAATAAGATCAAGTAATCTTATTACGTGTAAATCACCAACACAGCATATTCATTCTCTTCGTTATTAAATCATCAATTTCCGCCTTCTGAAACGAAACCGGCTGTTTTATTTTTTCGCTCTCTTTTCGAAAAAAAAAAAGGATGGTGTTTACAAGTGGTTTTATTTTATGATTCGCCCCCCTGGCTCGCTGCAAATTGCGCCATTAATTAAAACCGGCCCACGGTTTTGTAATTGAAACTGTAATAATATTTTTTTCTACGGAGCGAAAGAGAAACAGGGACGGCGATAAATTAAGAAAAAAATAATAATAAAGAACGAAACTGGTCCTGGATCCGTTGCGATTCTGCGTGTGGAATAATGGGTTGTTGATGAGTGGACAGAATTTTTCTAATTGGTTGATTTTTTTCCTATTACTCTAACTTCACGTACTCATTTTCAATTTTATGTGAAAAAGAAGGATTTTATCGCAAATTTCTGCATATTTTCAATTTTAAAAAATTGTAATAATTATCATCTTTGAGGTATCTTTCTAAAACTTGGTGACAATAATAAGTGAAGCTTGCTCTTTCAGAATATGTAATAAACAAAAATTACCCCATCCACAGTTTTTGAGTTATTTCAATTTTTATGTAAAAAAGGCTGATTTTAATGCATTTTTTTGCATAATTTCAAATTTAAAAAAATCGTAATAATTATTATCTTTGAGGTATCTTTGTCAAACTTGGTGACAATATCAAGTAAAGCTTTCTCTTTCAGAATATGTAAAAAACAAAAATTACCCCATCCACAGTTTTTGAGTTATTTTCAATTTTATGTGGAAAAGACAGATTTTATTGCAATTTTATGCATATATTCAAATTTAAAAAAATAGTAATAATTATAATCTTTGAGGTATCATTGTAAATCTTGGTGACAATAATAAGTAAAGCTTGCTCTTTCAGAATATATAAAAATAAAAAATTACCCCATCCACAGTTTTTGAGTTATTTTCAATTTTATGTGAAAAAGACGGATTTTATTGCAATTTTCTGCATATTTTAAAATAAAAAAAATCGTAATAATTATTATCTTTGAGGTATCTTTGTCAAACTTGGTGACAATATCAAGTAAAACTTTCTCTTTCAGAATATGTGAAAAACAAAAATTACCCCATCCACAGTTTTTGAGTTATTTTCATTTTTATGTGAAAAGGCTGATTTTAATGCATTTTTTGCATAATTTCAAATTTAAAAAATCGTAATAATTACTTTCTTTGAGTTATCTTTCTAAAACTTGGTGACAATAATAAGTGAAGCTTGCTCTTTCAGAATATGTAAAAAATAAAAATTACCCCATTCACAGTTTTCGAGTTATTTTCAATTTTATGTGAAAAAACGGATTTTTTTGCAATTTTTTGCATATTTTCATATTTTGGATTATTGAAACAATTACTTTGTGATACTTGTTTAAATAAAAAAAATGTGTATGTGTTTAATTTAAAAAAATACCTTATTAATTATTTTAAAATTATTTTTATTTAATTTTATTAAATGGTTGAAAACTTAAAAAAATGATTTTATTTTAAAGATCGAGTATGATATTCAAAAGAGCAATTTTCCTCTTGAGTAATCGAGATTGACGATACGCATCAAAAGATAACGATCAAATCAGAACGAAACGGATCGTCACAAATTCCCTCACGCTAATAAATCCTTAATCCTCATTAGTCCACAATCGAAAACGCGCCCTAAGGCAACTTTATTAATAACAATAATAACATCCGTTATTAAAAACTAATTAAAACCTCCTCATTTTCTCTTCCTTTTTTTCCAATTTTCGCGATAATTGCCCCTCCCGTGTTAAAGCGGAACGCATAAATCGAGCGAGCCGCAATTAAAAGCGCGTCTTTTCCTTTCCTTCTTTCCCCCGGTGCCATCTTCTCCTTCGTCTATGCCTCTCGCTCCGCTCCGAGTTTATTTAAATTGCCCGTCGTTATTTTCTTTTCCCGCACTGAAAACTCGTCCGCCATTATTATTATTCATCTTCCTCCACCGCGGAGGAGCAGGGTCTTCGGGTAATCTTAAACTGAAGCGAGCCCACGGCCGCGGAAGCGTAACGCAATAACTTAGGGCCCGCGTATCGATTACGCTGCCACCTAAATTACCTTCAATCACCCGGATCTATTAAATACATTACGTACGTTCGGGCTTTCATTTTTTTTGACTTTTTTCCTCCTGATTTGTGTTTTGTTTTTGGATTAAGTTATACGCGCGCGCTGTGCACCGGAGTAATTTCATAAGTCGTTAAATAAGTGGAGAGAGTGCATAAAATAAATGGTGTAATATAAATGTAAACAAGTTAATTATATAAACAATATTATTAATCGTAACGTAGATTAATTGAATTTAAGTGATTAGAATCAATAAATTTGAAAATAACTCAAAAACGGTGGATGGGGTAATTTTTGTTTTTTACATATTCTGAAAGAGCAAGCTTTACTTCATATTGTCACCAAGTTTTATAAAGATACCTCTAAGATAATAATTATTACGATTTTTTAAATTTGAAAATATGCAGAAAATTGCAATAAAATCCGTCTTTTTCACATAAAATTGAAAATAACTCAAAAACTGTGGATGGGGTAATTTTTGATTTTTGCATATTCTGAAAGAGCAAGCTTTATTTATTATTGTCACGAAGTTTTAGAAAGATACCTCAAAGCTGATAATTATTACGATTTTTTTAAATTTGAAAATATGCAGAAAATTGCAATAAAATCCGTCTTTTTCACATAAAATTGAAAATAACTCAAAAACTGTGGATGGGGTAATTTTTGTTCTTTACATATTCTGAAAGAGCAAGCTTTACTTAATATTGTCACTAAGTTTGACAAAGATACCTCAGAGATCATAATTATTACGATTTTTTTAATTTGAAAATATGCAGAAAATTGCAATAAAATCTGTCTTTTTCACATAAAATAGAAAATAACTCAAAAACCGTGGATGGGGTAATTTTTGTTTTTTACATATTCTGAAAGAGCAAGCTTTATTTAATATTGTCACGAAGTTTTAAAAAGATATCTCAAAGATTATAATTATTACGATTTTATTAATTTGAAAATTTCAGAAAATTGCAATAAAATCCGTCTTTTTCACATAAAATTGAAAATAACTCAAAAACTGTGGATGGGGTAATTTTTGTTCTTTACATATTCTGAAAGAGCAAGCTTTACTTAATATTGTCATTAAGTTTGACAAAGATACCTCAGAGATCATAATTATTACGATTTTTTTAAATTTGAAAATATGCAGAAAATTGCAATAAAATCTGTCTTTTTCACATAAAATAGAAAATAACTCAAAAACCGTGGATGGGGTAATTTTTGTATTTTACATATTCTGAAAGAGCAAGCTTTACTTATTATTGTCACCAAGTTTTAGAAAGATACCTCAAAGATGAAATTATTACGATTTTTTAAATTTGAAAATATGCAGAAAATTGCAACAAAATCCGTCTTTTTTCACATAAAATTGAAAATAACTCAAAAACTGTGGATGGGGTAATTTTTGTTTTTTACATATTCTGAAAGAGCAAGCTTTACTTATTATTGTCACCAAGTTTTACAAAGATACCTCGAAGATAATAATTATTATGATTTTTTGAAAATTCGAAATATCAGAAAATTGCAATAAAATTTGAAGGACCAAAAAAAATATTATCATATATCATTTGTTGTCTATCACATGTTTTATATTTTTGGGAAATAAAATCAGGCCTTTACTAAAATAGAAGATATTATTTTGGTTTATACTTTACAGTTTTTTTTTTTTCAATCTTGTTTCTTTTCTATTTTCTCTTGCATACACATTATTTTAAATAATTTCACGGTTGGCCGAGCAATCTTTTTTTTTTTGCTGCACCGGATAAAACCACACCAGTTTATAATCGAATTTTATACACCGATATTTTCCAATTCATGTTTGTCGATAGAGAAGACGCTTTTAATGAAGAAAACCTTCTTCGTATTAAAAGTATTTATAAAAACATATTTTCATTACTCATATTTGTAGTAGGAGCAAGTGTGACATCTAGAGGCGCATGAATAGACCACGAAAACATGTATTCAATTCAATGAAACCAATTTCAATACATTGCAAATATACACAGAAACTTTTAAAATATTATCACGACGGCTGAAAGACCTTTGGTCGGTAGATAATTTGTGGATTGTTCATTAATTAATGTGTAAATATATTTCTGTAAATTCATGAATAAAGATATTACGAATAATACTAGTATACAGGGATATATTCAATAAAGTTAAATTCTCACTGAACGTAGAAGAATAGTTGAGTTGAAAAACACAAATATTTAACTTCAGGTTTATTTAGGGACACTTTAACTTAACGGCTTTTCCTGGACAAATCAATTGCTCGTCGGGTTTATTAGTCGTACGCCAAAGTGTGTGGGAAGGAGGCTGTTTAGATGTCGAGTCGATATCGAAACGTTCGAGACATGTGCGGAAAATACATATTTTTAGTTTTTTTACATTACGATGTAGTAATAATAAAGAAGTACAGAGATATCCGAGTAAATCATTTGATGGTTGAAATGATTTAAAAGGAAAATACATGATGATTAATTAAATAAAATGAAACAAAGATGATTCACACATTTGCAGCTATTTAAATTACATGATGATAAATTAAATAAAAATGATTTGAGAATAATAAATCGTTTCCACTTTAAATAAATGTGGAAATAATTTATTAATTATTTTCAAATTCATTTTTAATTAATTTATTTAAATAACAGTGACGAAGTGAGTGAATACTCTTTTCTATTTATTTATTGTTTCCTCTTTTGCTACTGTGAGATTTTGACTTTTATAAAAGAAATCTACATTAAAACAACTACTTCTCGGGTAAATGCCACTGCCATTTCAATAAACAAATTATTTTCCTTTTTCTATTAGATAACCTAACGTTTTTTTGTTGGAGCAGCGAAACCTAAAAGATGGTTTCTTATAGGTTTCGCTGCTCTACGGTCTTCGTGATTCTTTTATGCGTTTCCGGATGTTTAACTTCCTGTATACTCTTGTATTTTCCACGAAGTACAAAAATTTGAGCCCGGGGGTATTTTCAAGCACTTTCCTAATTTCTTAAGGGCACATTTAAAGTATGAAGCAAAACGCCAGCTCAATCAAACCTCGAAAGATGCTAATCTTTAATGCGCACGCACATACATGTGTGCGTATTTTATTGGTACTTTAATCAGGAAATTGCGTCTTTAGAGCATTGAACCATTTGTCTACAAACTTATAGTCTCAAATAGCGTATTAAGATCCCACGGCCGCGGAAGCGTAACGCAATTACTTTATATTTCATTTAATATTTCAGACCCATTAAAATATCATCAGACTTTATGAAGAGAATTTCAATAATTTTGTACTTAATATTCCTTCCAGAAATTAACCGCTCCAACTGAAGATTATTACACCTTTTCTGACCATTCTGTTTACATTTTCTATCATTTTAAATAAATATTCTTAAAGTGGCAACTTCTGCTGGTCGGAGCATAACAACACGGCAAAGGCAATTTCCTTTCGAGCGGAATAATCTTATCATCGCCCCGTTCCGTTTCTGCGCGCAAAATTGCGTGGGCGGCGCACGCAGAAAGAGCACGACATTCCAATGTCATCTATAACCAATAAAGACTTCATTTACCTTATGCAGAAAGTCAATTGCGCACCTCGGGTCATTTCTTCACTTTTGTTTCTTTTTCTTCTTTTATTGTTGTTGTAAAATTTGTACCAATGAAAATAAAACATTTAAATATTTAAAAGAAATTCGCCAAAGTTAAATATTTTATGTGATTATTTACGTATGTCGATACTGAATGTCCCAAAAAGACTTAATTTACCTTATGCAGAAAATCAATTGCGCACTTCGGGCGATTTTTTCACTTTTTATTGTTGTTGTAAAATTTGTGCCAGTAGATACATTTATTTACTCGCATAAATTCCCATTACACCGTGCGCAGAGAGACTTGAATTTTACATATGATTTTCGTTGCGTCTGCCGAGTAAACACCCTGCATTTATTTTCACTACGGTCAATATATTTCACAAATAAAGTGTTTGTAAATCTTTAAAGCTGTTTTTTTTTTAATTTTTTTATCGAGATTATTTAATTTAATGCGATTCAGTCCGGCGGACGACAAACTAGACATTCCGAACGTGAAATAAGCTAAGTGCGGCCAATAGCCAATATGTATAACCGCGATCGGAATTTACAGGCGCATTTTCATACGAATGGCCCTGTAATAGGCCTTATCTAGAGTTTTACGCGGCGTGGGCCTTATTACCGGAGCGCAAGAACGCTAACTCGAGCGCCGGACTGCACTTCCACCGGCTTATCTCGGCCCCATCCGTTAACTATAACGTTAAAACAATGCCTTTCCCGCGTAATTCTTATTTGTTCTCGTTTGTTTTTTTTTTTCTTTCACAAATTATGAAGGAGCAAGCTTTGCTTAACATCCTCACTAAATTTCACAAAAAATTCTCAAAGATTATAATTATTATGATTTTTTTAAATTTGGAAATATGCAGAAAATTGCAATAAAATTCGTCTATTTTACGTAAAATTGAAAATATCCGAAAAACTATGGAAGGGGTATTTTCTGATTTTTACATATTCTAAAAGAGAAAACTTTGCTTAATATCCCCACTAAGTTTCATGATGATATCTTAAAGAAAATATTTATTATGAATTTTTAAATTTGAAAATATGCAGAAAATTGCAATAAAATTCGTCTTTTTTCACATAAAATTGAAAATAACTCAAACACTATAGATGGGGTATTTTTTGTTTTTTACATATTCTGAAAGAGAAAACTTTGCTTAATATCTCCACTAAGTTTCATGATGATACCTCAAAGCAAATATTTATTATGATTTTTTAAATTTGAAAATTTGCAGAAAATTGCAATAAAATTCGTCTTTTCTCACATAAAATCGAAAATAACTCAAAAACTATGGATGGGGTATTTTTTGTTTTTTACATATTCTAAAAGAGGAAACTTTGCTTAATATCCCCACTAAGTTTCATGATGATACCTCAAAGAAAATATTTATTATGACTTTTTAAATTTGAAAATTTGCAGAAAATTGCAATAAAATTCGTCTTTTTTACATAAAAACGAAAATAACTCAAAAACTATGGATGGGGTATTTTTTGTTCTTTACATATTCTGAAAGAGCAAACTTTGCTTAATATCTCCACTAAGTTTCACGCTGATACCTCAAAGGAAATATTTATTTATTTTAATCTGTTGTTTGTATTTTACATTTTTTATTGTATTTATATTTGAATTGTATTTGTATTCATATTTTATTTTAGATTTAAGACATGTATATATCTACTTAAATGGACATCCGTTAAATAAATAAATAAATAAATAAATTTATTATGATTTTTTAAATTTGAAAATTTGCAGAAAATTGCAATAAAATTTGTATTTTGTTAATTTTACTTGAAAATATCTAAAAACAGTTTATGGGTTTTATTCTTATTTTTTTCTTCTTCATTATCTAACATGAACGCCTCATGCTTTACAATGGTAAGTTGAATTTGCCGAAATTGTAATCATAAATGAAAATAAAGTGTTATACAAAACAAAGTTTAGAAGAAGAAACATTATAACGTAGCTTCCATACTAAAAAAATAATGAAAATAGCTTGCACAAAGTGAATAAAATATTCTTTTCTCTTATTAAAAGACAAGAAAGTCTGAATAGTCCAGATGATTATGGCAAATTAATTATTAATTTGTTACCCAATACGGGTATAAGAGAAGAAGATTAAGAAAGAAAGAGTTGAATTTATTACAGATTCATCAATAATGAATTTATTTCGCCCGAACAAGCAACTCTCTCTCTGCAACCTGTCGAAGCCAATTTTAATTTAAACTCACAACCACCGACTCAATCCGCGGCCGTCTAATTTATGTCGGTGAATTAGCGGCGATCCGCGGGGGTCAATCAGTAACTGTCCCCAAGGAGCGCGCAGATAGCATCGGAGGCCATCTATAAAGTCCGTTACAGATTATAATGAAGTCGTAATGTTTAGAATACCGATCAGATATTGAGAACAATGACCACCTCACTCGCACTAATGCCATTTTTGCCAGTTCGTGCGCCCATTCTTGCATTCCTCGACCGAGATTTTGTTATTATTATTATTATTTTGTTTGTTCGTTGTCGTGACGCGGACACAATTAGATAAACAACGAGACGCAAATTGTTTTAAAATAATTTTATATAAAAAAATAGAAAAAATATATTGTTCCACTCTACCCTCATTAGTAATTATAATAATTGTTATATTTTATTTAATTTATTCTAGGTTTAAGATTTATTTAATTAATGTTTAGGGTTATTTATTTTAGGTCTAGGTATGTATAATTTTTTTGTGGGACTCCAGGGTTAGGATCTTTTTACATTTGAAGAAAGTAAAATACGACATTTATTACATCAATATAGCTTTATAATTATAAAGCTATATTGTTTTTTTTTTTTTTTGAGAGTCAACATTTTCCAATTTATTTTTTTGCAACAATTTTATTATTTTATATCTACACTCATTTTCATATGTAATTACACCACCCATTAAGAATTATACAAAAATTTTGAAACTTCAGTAAAATAAATAAACGATGAAAATTTAACTGAAAAAAAATTAACATTTTTCACGATTTTTTTTAATCCGTGTAAAATTATCTACAATTTTGTCCTCTGTCGTTTTTTTATCTCTCATAATTATGAGATGTTAATTTTTTTTTCAATTAAATTTTCATCGTTTATTTATTTTACTGAAGTTTCAAAATTTTAGTCTAATATTAAATAAAAATGATTTAAAAATAATTAATAAATTATTTTCACTTCTTAATTAGGTGGTGTAATTACATATGAAAGTTACACTCACTTTCATATAAGATAATAAAATTGTTGAAAAAAATAAATAAATTGGAAAATGTTGACTCTCAAAAAAAAAAAACACTTTCTGATTATACTCTAGGAAAAGGAATTGAGAAAATGAATTAAATTTCTATTCATAAAGTTTTAACAATTTTAATTATAATTAATTTAGACGCAATTTCCATGAAAAAGTTAACAGACAATTGCTTTAAATATACTAAAATCCCTTCAATACCATATGAAATTAATTAACCATCTTCGAATTTTATTCACAGATCGTGTTTGGGGCCGAATTTGGTGAAACACTTGGCGAAATTCACGGCCGCCTTGATACCCTGCTCGTCGACTCCGTCGACGCAGTTGCGGCGGATCAGCTGGGCGACGTCGTCGCCGAACAGCCCCCTCACCTTACCGATGATCTTATCGGGGATGAATTTTTCGTTCTCGTCCAAGAAGTTGCCCATCTTCAGGATGCAGTAGTAGAACTCGTCGATTTTCGGCGTGCTGAAATCGCCCTCGTCGCGCGACCTGTTGTAGTCCTCGATGCTGATGCCCGTTTTGGCCATGCACGCCTTCTTCAGCTGCTTGACTTGTTCATCAGCGTTCGACTACGTTAAAAAATAAATAAACAAAAACAAAACGGTATAATCCGGAATTTCCTAACTATTAACTGCAATTGTCTGATGTCTCTGTTTACTTGATTTGTTCATCAGCGCTTGCTTGATATTTATTTATTTATTTAATCAACCACCGGACAAGGTCCAATTACAGATTGAAATAAAAAAAAATCAACAATAAACACAATAATTAAAATTTAATGAAACGTTCAGTCACCATTCATCTAGCGTATGGATAACTAGTGATGGCCATTTCAGTTTTTCGAACCTCATCAGACTAGTGTGTCAAATGTGCAATGCCTTGATGAAGGCGACTGAACGGAAATTGTTGATAATATATAAATATTGTATGAAAGTAAAGGAAGCAACCAGAAAGAACAATCTGGAATGTTCCATCGAGCGCGCGGCTTCATCGATAGTTCCGGAAAGTTCGAGAAACAAGCACAATCACGAACATCAAAGTGCTCAACATTTCTTTATAAATAAATAGTGATAGTGTTATTAGATGTATTAAATATACTCTAAATAAATAAATAGACGCTCGCCTTATACATATAGATATTTTTAAAAAATATGTAAAGATTGAGTTTATTCTGTTCAGGAAAATCTCACTGTTGTTAAATTTAATCTATTTAATCTATACTTATATATTAACATTTTGCATTCCATTCCATTCCATTTTTAACATATTATAATTTTCTTTTATTTTGTATTTTTTTTGTTACACATTGAAATATATAATATTTCATTTAATACTTACACTTTGATTAAAACTAAGGAGTTGTTTTCCTTGAGAATGACCTGAGTTAGAAACTCGGAGTAAAAATAAATAATCAGTGTTTTAATCAAAGTGTATTCAAAATTTCAAATTACTCAACTCAAATAGATTTACATATAATACATTTCTTTAAAAATCACATTTTTTATTATTTCTATTACTTCAAAATTAAATATAAAAATGTTTAAATTGATCAAATTTGTATAAATATTGAGCATATTTAATGAATTTTTATAAATAATATATGACGTTTTTTTTTTAAAAAAAAACCAAACTAATACGATCATTGATTCATCCTTTAACTTTCTCATACTGAAATTTCAATACAACAGTATTATTATTAGTGGTAACAACGGCGTGTGCCGTAAAGCACTATTTTCTCTTCTTTTCTAGCGAGTGGTATGCCCTTAACTTCTTATTTGCTAAATTGATGCATGAAATGGCGTTTCATGTTTTCCATTTCTTTTAAATCTATTAGAATTTACTTAAAAAAAAGAGAAACTATCTTAATTAAAATTAATTTCACAATATAAATCTCGAAAATGTAAAACTAATTAAATATATTTCACCAATAGTTAAGTGAGAAATTAATTCATTTACTAATAATTATTATCACCAACGTTAAATTTACTGTTACTTACAACATCCACCATCATCGAGACCATCCAAATCATCCAGATAGCGGAAAACAAGAACTTCATGATTACAGAAAGCGTGGAGTTTCTCTTCTCTGAGTGACTACGCTCGGTGACAGAAAATCCGATCTATTTATACGATTCGAAACGCCCGTATTAACATTTTATTTTGATAGGTTTCATCATAAAATTACTCACGGCACCGAATAATCATTTCGTAATTAAATAGATTAAATAAAAAATTGTTTATTATTTTCGTTGTGTTTTATACTACAACTATTTTACTATTTTTAGATGTGAAATAATTAATTGTAGAAAAGTTGTGAAGAAAAAAGTAGTTATACGCGTCATAGGTGTTCCCTTTTATGTGTTTTTGAGATTTAATTATTTTTCTCCGAGTAGTTTTGAATGTTTACGATTGTAAATTATTATTAATAAATATTTATCATAAATCTTATGGTTCAAATTTTTGCTCGTTATATTAATTAATAATAATATAATTTAATTTACGAGTTGAAAAACCTCCAGGCTGTACTACATGTAAAATAATCGATTAATAACTAGAAATGATCCTCCCTGAAAATGACACTAGTTGGAGAAAATATAAATAAGTGAAACAAACCAAGTGTTTTAATTTCAATTAAATCATCCTGAATTAGAAGAGTGTTTATTCTACTTGGTCACATTATTTTATTTTCAAGCCATTTTTATTTATATTGGATGGTCGAAGCCGTTACGACACATCGATGGACTCGCTGCGTCGATGCCCGGCGATCTCTATATCAGGGAAAGAGGAGAGGCTTACGAGCTCCAGAAAGGAGGAAACGCCAAGAAGGATGAAACCCATGACCAGGCATTAGAAGAATAGCAGAATCAATGGGATCAGAACGCAAGCTGGAACTGAACCCTCATCCACTGCATGCGGCCGTGGATTGAGAGAAGACAATTAAATTACCACCTGATCCAGTTCCCGACAGGACATGGAGTTTTTTGAAGCGTACCTCCATAGAATAGCAAAAATTCCATCAGCAGCTGCATATTTCTGATTAAAAAAATCACAAAAATTATTATTTTCGCGGAATCTTCATGAAACTACCTGTGGATATTAAAGAAAGCTTGCTCTTTCAGAATATGTAAAAAACAAGAAATACCCCATCGACAGTTTTTAAGTTATTTCCGGTTTAATGTCAAAAAGACGGATTTTATTGTGTTTTTCCGCATATTTCTAATTCAAAAAATCACAACAATTTTTATTTCCACAGAATCTTCATGAAACTACCTGGAGATATTAATTAAAGCTTGCTCTTTCAGAATATGTAAAAAAACGAGAAATACCCCATCCATAGTTTTTAAGTTATTTCCAGTTTAATGACAAAAAGACGGATTTTATTGTGTTTTTCAGCATATTTCTAATTCAAAAAATCACAACAATTTTTATTTTCACGGAATCTTCATGAAACTACCTGGGGATATTAATTAAAGCTTTCTCTTTCAGAATATGTAAAAACCAAGAAATACCCCATCGATAGTTTTTGAGTTATTTCCAGTTTAATGTCAAAAAGACGGATTTTATTGTATTTTCCGCATTTTTCTGATTCAAAAAATCACAACAATTATTATTTTCGCGGAATCTTCATGAAACTACCTGGAGATATTAATTAAAGCTTGCTCTTTCAGAAAATGTAAAAAAACAAGAAATACCCCATCGACAGTTTTTAAGTTATTTCCGGTTTAATGTCAAAAAGACGGATTTTATTGTGTTTTTCCGCGTATTTCTGATTCAAAAAATCACAACAATTATTATTTTCGCAGAATCTTCATGAAACTACGTGAGGATATTAATTAAAGCTTGCTCTTTTAGAATATGTAAAAAACAAGAAATACGCCATCCACAGTTTTTGAGTTATTTCCAGTTTAATGTCAAAAAGACGGATTTTATTGTGTTTTTCCGCATATTTCTAATTCAAAAAATCACAATAATTATTATTTTCGCGGAATCTTCATGAAACTACCTGTGGATATTAATTAAAGCTTGCTCTTTCAGAATATGTAAAAAACAAAAAATACCCCATCGATGGTTTTTGAGTTATTTCCAGTTTTATGTCAAAAAGACGGATTTTATTGTATTTTCCGCATTTTTCTGATTCAAAAAATCACAACAATTATTATTTTCGCGGAATCTTCATGAAACTACCTGGAGATATTAATTAAAGCTTGCTCTTTCAGAAAATGTAAAAAAACAAGAAATACCCCATCGACAGTTTTTAAGTTATTTCCGGTTTAATGTCAAAAAGACGGATTTTATTGTGTTTTTCCGCGTATTTCTGATTCAAAAAATCACAACAATTATTATTTTCGCAGAATCTTCATGAAACTACGTGAGGATATTAATTAAAGCTTGCTCTTTTAGAATATGTAAAAAACAAGAAATACGCCATCCACAGTTTTTGAGTTATTTCCAGTTTAATGTCAAAAAGACGGATTTTATTGTGTTTTTCCGCATATTTCTAATTCAAAAAATCACAATAATTATTATTTTCGCGGAATCTTCATGAAACTACCTGTGGATATTAATTAAAGCTTGCTCTTTCAGAATATGTAAAAAACAAAAAATACCCCATCGATGGTTTTTGAGTTATTTCCAGTTTTATGTCAAAAAGACGGATTTTATTGTATTTTCCGCATTTTTCTGATTCAAAAAATCACAACAATTATTATTTTCGCGGAATCTTCATGAAACTACCTGGAGATATTAATTAAAGCTTGCTCTTTCAGAAAATGTAAAAAAACAAGAAATACCCCATCGACAGTTTTTAAGTTATTTCCGGTTTAATGTCAAAAAGACGGATTTTATTGTGTTTTTCCGCGTATTTCTGATTCAAAAAATCACAACAATTATTATTTTCGCAGAATCTTCATGAAACTACGTGAGGATATTAATTAAAGCTTGCTCTTTTAGAATATGTAAAAAACAAGAAATACGCCATCCACAGTTTTTGAGTTATTTCCAGTTTAATGTCAAAAAGACGGATTTTATTGTGTTTTTCCGCATATTTCTAATTCAAAAAATCACAATAATTATTATTTTCGCGGAATCTTCATGAAACTACCTGTGGATATTAATTAAAGCTTGCTCTTTCAGAATATGTAAAAAACAAAAAATACCCCATCGATGGTTTTTGAGTTATTTCCAGTTTTATGTCAAAAAGACGGATTTTATTGTATTTTCCGCATTTTTCTGATTCAAAAAATCACAACAATTATTATTTTCGCGGAATCTTCATGAAACTACCTGGAGATATTAATTAAAGCTTGCTCTTTCAGAAAATGTAAAAAAACAAGAAATACCCCATCGACAGTTTTTAAGTTATTTCCGGTTTAATGTCAAAAAGACGGATTTTATTGTGTTTTTCCGCGTATTTCTGATTCAAAAAATCACAACAATTATTATTTTCGCAGAATCTTCATGAAACTACGTGAGGATATTAATTAAAGCTTGCTCTTTTAGAATATGTAAAAAACAAGAAATACGCCATCCACAGTTTTTGAGTTATTTCCAGTTTAATGTCAAAAAGACGGATTTTATTGTGTTTTTCCGCATATTTCTAATTCAAAAAATCACAATAATTATTATTTTCGCGGAATCTTCATGAAACTACCTGTGGATATTAATTAAAGCTTGCTCTTTCAGAATATGTAAAAAACAAAAAATACCCCATCGATGGTTTTTGAGTTATTTCCAGTTTTATGTCAAAAAGACGGATTTTATTGTATTTTCCGCATTTTTCTGATTCAAAAAATCACAACAATTATTATTTTCGCGGAATCTTCATGAAACTACCTGGAGATATTAATTAAAGCTTGCTCTTTCAGAAAATGTAAAAAAACAAGAAATACCCCATCGACAGTTTTTAAGTTATTTCCGGTTTAATGTCAAAAAGACGGATTTTATTGTGTTTTTCCGCGTATTTCTGATTCAAAAAATCACAACAATTATTATTTTCGCAGAATCTTCATGAAACTACGTGAGGATATTAATTAAAGCTTGCTCTTTTAGAATATGTAAAAAACAAGAAATACGCCATCCACAGTTTTTGAGTTATTTCCAGTTTAATGTCAAAAAGACGGATTTTATTGTGTTTTTCCGCATATTTCTAATTCAAAAAATCACAATAATTATTATTTTCGCGGAATCTTCATGAAACTACCTGTGGATATTAATTAAAGCTTGCTCTTTCAGAATATGTAAAAAACAAAAAATACCCCATCGATGGTTTTTGAGTTATTTCCAGTTTTATGTCAAAAAGACGGATTTTATTGTATTTTTCCGCATATTTCTGATTCAAAAAATCACAACAATTAATATTTTCGCGGAATCTTCATGAAACTACCTGAAGATATTAATTAAAGCTTGCTCTTTCAGAATATGTAAAAAACAAGAAATACCCCATCCATACTTTTTGAGTTATTTCCAGTTTAATGTCAAAAAGACGGATTTTATTGTGTTTTTCCGCGTATTTCTGATTCAAAAAATCACAACAATTATTATTTTCGCGGAATCTTCATGAAACTGCCTGGGAATGTTAATTAAAGCTTGCTCTTTCAGAATATGTAAAAAACAAAAAATACCCCATCCACGGTTTTTCAGTTATTTCAAGTTTAATGTCAAAAAGACGGATTCAAAGATTTTATATAACTCGATAAATAATAATTCCACAAAATAAATGTTAAAATTATAAGAAAAGAAGAGGAAGGGTTTTAGCTGGTCGATCACCTGGATGTTGACCAACACTATCAGGCTGCTTAAGAGCTAAGGCCATCTCCAGATTTCCAATCCCCTCTTTAAACAAAAAAAAAGTGACTGTTTCATACTTTTATAATTCTAATAAAAATGCGAAGTATTTTTATTATAATAACAGAAATATTATACAAATAATCAATTACATTGTGTATAAACATTTTCCAGGAATAATCTATACTTGTAAAACTTTGAATTGAAGCTCACGTCATAAAAATACAAACAACAACGCGGCGCACTCCTTCAAAATCAAAAACCACAAACAAACGCGCGTCCATTGTTGCGTTTTGACATATTGGACGGCTCTATCTGATCCATCGTCCATCATATAAAACTCTACATTATTCATCAGATCGGGCCGCAGATTATTTATTACAAATTGACCGTTTGATTAATGCCCCCATCGCTGCGCGCGGCTCCATTATCACCCGAGCGATTTTCATAAATAATTTCATTCCTTATTTTTATCCTTTTTCTTTTCAAACGCAAACATGCGCCGACAATTTCCAATATATTTCGTAAGTAATTTGTTCGATGCGATCGCGATAAGCGCGCAGAAAGAGAATTACGGATTCGTATTCGGTATGCGGATAGCGATAATAATGTTGCTCGCATAAAATGCCTATTGAATGCATTAAGTGCGGGCCGCGCGCAGCGGCGCTTCGTGATTTTTACTTTTCGAGGGGGCAACGATATGATCTATACTAGGAATTCTGTTTGAATCGAAACCGGGAATTTCAATTACAACATTTATTTATTTAAATTGTATTGGAATTATGAAACGGTTGATATTTACAATGGGATTATTTAAATTCCTATGATTGTGAATAATTTAGTTACATATGTCCCTTTCAAATCTTTGAAGAATTGCTTATTTTATTTATGTAACGGAAAATAAATAGATATTTGTAAAATATTTGAGAAATTCGTAGCACCATTTTCTGTTTTAATTAAAATAATAATTTATTAATTATTTTCAAATCATTTTATTTACAAATAGAAAAGAGTATTCATTCACTTGGTCACAGTTATTTAAATATATTAAATAAAAATTATTTGAAAATAATTAAAAAATTATTTTCACATTTAGCTCTGTGACTTTTGACTTACGTTACAACAATATAGCTTTAACGTAAGTCAAAAGTCACAGAGCTAAATGTGGAAATAATTTATCAATTATTTTCAAATAATTTTTATTTAATCATTTTATTTAATTTATGCATTTGATTTTGCATTTTTATATTGTAAAATAAATATATATATATATATAAAAACGATAATACAACTTTGAATATAAATACAAGTATTTTAAATTTATTTCACGATTTGATAAATGATACAGCACAAATTAATACTCACTTACAACATATTGAAATAATAAAACCTTTCCGACAATTAAAGCTTTTATTATTTATTTAAATAATTGTATTAATCATTTAATTATTCAACATTAAACAGTTATTATTAGACGTATAAGTAAGTTGCGTTTTAGAAATTAAATTGATAATCTCGGCTGTCCGAATAAATAAAGCCCAGCGTCGAGCCGTTAATTTGTAGGGCAATTAACCTAAATGTTTACACACGCTTGTAACAATAAATCCGTCTCGGAATTACGCGGGTATGTCTGCGCGCTGTTATTATTGTTATTAATATTGTTATTAAACTTATTAATCCGCGCATGCTAATTATCCGTGCGCGTATAATTATTTGTTTATAATAATTTCGCAATTAGCGGCGATTATAAAAACGATTTACTGTTGGGGAATATTAATTAAATTAAAATTCATGGAAGCTGAACAAAAAAATTATAATTGAGGGAAGAATTTGGTACACTTTGAATGTCATCAAATGTTTTACTATTTCGTGTGTTTGTATCTGATACATCCTCCAACCCCTAAACTATATCCTCATTTTGGATTATTTTCAAAAGGGGCGACAGATTTGTCTCTAATTAAAAAAATTCTAAAAAATTGAAAAACTGCTGCAAGATAATGTCAATTATTTGTACCTGGTCCACCCTCCAACCCCTCCACAGTACCGTCATTTTTGGGTTATTTTCGACTGGGTCGACAGATTTGACTCGAATTAAAAAAATCTAAAAAAATTAAAAAACTGCTGCAGGGCTAATTTATCTACACCGATCGCTTAAATATACTCCAGACATAAAGATAATATCAATTGTTTGTACCTGACACACCCTCCAACCCCTCCACGGTATCGTCATTTTTGGGTTATTTTCGACTGGGCCGACAGATTTGACTCGAATTAAAAAATTTTAAAAAAATAAATAAACTGCTGCAGGGCTAATTTATCTACACCGATCGCTTAAATATACTCCAGACATAAAGATAATATCAATTGTTTGTACCTGACACACCCTCTAACCCCTCCACGGTACCGTCATTTTTGGGTTATTTTCGACTGGACCGACAGATTTGACTCGAATTAAAAAAATCTAAAAAAATTAAAAAACTGCTGCAGGGCTAATTTATCTACACCGATTGCTTAAATATACTCCAGACATAAAGATAATATCAATTGTTTGTACGTGACACACCCTCTAACCCCTCCACGGTACCATCATTTTTGGGTTATTTTCGACAGATTTGACTCGAATTAAAAAATTCTAAAAAATTAAAAAACTGCTGTAGGGTTAATTTATCTACACCGATTGCTTAAATATACTCCAGACATAAAGATAATATCAATTGTTTGTACCTGACACACCCTCTAACCCCTCCACGGTACCGTCATTTATGGGTTATTTTCGACTGGGTCGAGAGATTTGACTCAAATTAAAGAATTCTATAAAAAATTAAAAACTACTTCAATTAAGCATGAAATATAGGGTGTTTCCTTCACAAAATTATATATAGCTGGTAAATATAATAACAATTATGTCATTTTACGATGTAATTCATAACAATACAAAATTGTATCAATATTCGTGTAACTCGCTAATTTAATTTTATTTGCGATGAGAATTCCGATCTAGTAAAGTCTGCCGTAAATACAAGGGACGGTAGAAAGGCGTCATATTTTGATGAAATTTATCGGGATCGGGTTATTTGAGTTATACGGCTGGAAATCGGCTTAACGATCGAGACACAACACGGATTTCGTAAATCTTTCGTCGGTCGCGCGCGTGGGCTTTTGACATCCACGTTCAATTAGTAACACGAAGCCTTATAATTTATACTTTACACGCACCAAATAAAAAAAAAAATACAGAGTGAAAGAGGAAAGAAAAAATAAACTAGAGGTGAGGTGAAATAAATAAGGAAAAAAAAAATGTGGAACGATAAAGGCGCTTTTGATATATTAAAACCGTGTATGTTTCTGGAGATATCTTTGAAAGGTTTTTTTTATTTATAATGAGTTGGTTGAGGTTTTTGTTGTAATATAATAATAAAAAATGTATTCTTAGAAGATTATCTGTTCTTTTTAAACGTTTAAGCGTACATAATATAACCCACATAAATGGACACATCGGTGGATACACTGAGATAGGGAGACACACAGATGGTCACATGGACTAAACCAGAGTTAATATTCTGGGTTATCCTGCAAAGGAAATTTTGATTTTTTTTTTAATCATCACAGTCAAAGCAGCGTTCGAAATAGATACATACATGCATGAATATGAAGTTATTTAATAACGTTTACGTTAAACTTAATATCTTCCCTTACCTATCTGTCCATTTATGATAATCGGGGCTATTCCATAAAGAGACTGATATGTGGATACACAGGTGGTCACATAGGCATAACCAGAGTCCTCAAATCACACATTGATACAATAAATATCAATAAAATTTGGCCTCATAGATGAGCATATAATAAGATATACATATGAAAAGAAAAGTGTCAAATAGAAGATTCCCACATAAAAAAATCGTCAAAAAATCAAGTAACACACAGAGGATAACATAATACGCCACATGTTTGTAATAATAATAGTATTTTTTTTTTTTTATTTTAAAGTTTCAATTCATTATATAACACAATATAAACTATAAAAATGCAACATTTTGTATATCGTAAGAATTAAAACTCAAAATATTGAAATATCGTTTTTGAAACAGACGAATAAGATTCTTTAGTTCTTTTAATAAGCGCATCTTATTTCTAAAGAGCTAATAAATTCGTTAGATTAGAAACTTAATTAAATTCCGTGAATCGCCTCCCTCAAACGACGAAATCCAGCCGAATCATGCGGCATCGGCATCACACCTTCAATTAAGCGCCCATTATGGGAGCCACGCGGAGCGGCCGAGCATCTGTTTCGTACCGAATTCTACGTTAAAAAGAAAACATGCAGTTTAATCCTCGGATATCGACGGCTGGTGTTGACCTCGCCGGAAATTTTGTGTACCGATGGAGGAGAAGAAGAAGAAGAGGAGGAGGAACACAATGGCGGTGGTTCGCCGCGTTGCGTTTCGGAGAGTTGCCGCGATGATCGAATATCTAATCCGGAGCAATAAACCAAATCATAAGTTATAATTAGCGCGAGGGAATGCACCTGGGGGCACACGATGTTGACCCCGCCCGAGCAGCTACCAAGCCCCGTCCGTACCTACCGTCTTGCACGCTCGCCTTCTTCTTCTTTGCCTTCTTCTTCTTCTTCTCCGAAGACAGGTTTCGATTCGGAAAATTTCACAACTCCGCTAACTAACTATGGTCACACATTTTTTTTTTTTTTGATGAAGATAATTACAAAAATTATGCGGTTAAATTGAGATTATTGAATTGTTGCAGTTCTACTTCGTTTTAGAAATGAAATCAGGAAGCCCAGAGAGGAAAAGAAAACAAAGGAATAGAAAAGGAAGAGAAAGTATTTTGGAGATTTTAACACACTCGTCTATAAAAATTCGGCAGACTTCAGATAGACTCTCTAATTATTATAAATGGACAAACAGATGAACTTATAGATTATCTTGACGCATGGATGAACACATAGTTAGACTAGACACACAGATGGACGTACAGATGGACACATAGATGGACGCACAGATGTACATAGAGGTAAACTGAACACATAGATGGACTTATAGTTTAGACTAGACAGACAAATGAACACACAGATGAACATATAGATTAACTAGACACACGGATGAACACACAGTTAGACTAGACATATAGATGGACGCACAGATAAGCGCATGAATGGACGCACAGATACACACAGAGGTAAACTGAACACATAGATGGACTTTTAGTTAGACTAGAGAAACAAATGAACACACAGATGAACATATAGATTAACTAGACGCATGGATGGACACACAGTTAGTCAAGACATATAGATGGACGCACAGATAAACGCATGAATGGACGCACAGATGCACACAGAGGAAAACTGAACACATAGATGGACTTATAGTTTAGACTAGACAAACAAATGAACACACAGATGAACATATAGATTAACTAGACGCATGGATGAACACACAGTTAGACAAGACATGTAGATGGACGCACAGATAAGCGCATGAATGGACGCACAGATACACACAGAGGTAAACTGAACACATAGATGGACTTTTAGTTAGACTAGAGAAACAAATGAACACACAGATGAACATATAGATTAACTAGACGCATGGATGGACACACAGTTAGTCAAGACATATAGATGGACGCACAGATAAGCGCATGAATGGATGCACAGATGCACACAGAGGTAAACTGAACACATAGATGGACTTATAGTTAGACTGGACAAACAAATGAACGCACAGATGAACATATAAATTAACTAGACGCACGGATGAACACACAGTTAGACAAGACATATAGATGGAAGCACATATAAGCGCACGAATGGACGCACTGATGCACACAGAGTTAAACTGAACACATAGATGAACTTATAGTTAGACTAGACAAACAAATGAACACACAGATGAACATATAGATTAACTAGACGCATGGATGGACACACACTTAGACTAAACACATTGATGGACGCACAGACAGGCGCATGGGTAGACGCATAGATGTTTTCAGCATTCATAACTTTTAGAGTTTTCTAGATATCTTAGTGAAACATTGCTAAAAAGCGGTTTAAAGAAAGCTCTTTCAGAATATATTTATATATACAGGTAATAAGTACATAAAAACAAAAGTTATTCAGACATAGACATAAAGATACACACGGATAGAGCACACTTGATGATACTCGCAATTTTCAAATTAAACAATCACTCAACGGCCAATTTCGCAATAAACACCTTTTACCAACCAATAAATTAAATGCCCACGCGCGGAACACAATCCGCAATTACTCAAGAAAAGCGCGCTCGCGTCAGTTTTCCAAAAAAAAAAAAATAATCGTGATTCGCATCCACATCCGATAATTGATCTCACCGCGAGGCGAATTAAGCCAACGATTATTTATCGCGGGACAGGGGGGGAGGAATTAAAGTATGTTGCAATTGCAAACGGATGGCGCAATATAAATGGAATTGTTGTGGTTTTTTTTCCGTCTCTTTCTTTGCTTTTCGAGCCGCTTAATGGGTGTAATAGGTTAACTGCCTCCGGCTGGCGCTTCAAACTGAAGTAAATTGCCAGTAAGATTGGGAGATATATGCTAAGAATCTAGTAATGGAATTCGGGTTGTTATTGCTGCGGTTTGATCTGAATCCGTTAATTGGATTATAGATTGATGAATTTCCATGACTTTTATTATAGACAAAATAAATAAATAAATATATACAACTTTTCATTATTATAAATAAAAATCATTTACACAATAATGAATAAACTTTAATTATTGATACTGGAACGAATTATTAAATATATAAATTATAATGAGCAATCCGTATCAATAAAAGTGTGGCTGTTTAGAATAATTTCATTGATAAAAGGCAGAAACTGCCAAAATCCATCAGGCAAACGACAGAAACAGATAGAATCAGTCTGAATTCCACAAATAATGAAGAGAATTTTCCAAAATCTTTCAGAATCATATTATAGGTTTTGTTGTTTACAAGTAAATGTATGCGGACTGTTACCCAAGTGGCATCGGTCCTCCCTTAGGAAGGACACAGTCGCCGCTGTGGGTATTTGAAATTGTTTTTAAATTATATATAATTATTATAAATTGAATCATCTATATGTTCATTATGTGACCAATTATAGAATCATGTGTGACCAACTATACAATCATTTATGTGTCCATTGTATGACCAACTATTGAATAATTTGTGTATTTATTGTGAAAACAAATATACAATTTTCGAATAAAATAAAAAAAATGTAGTAGCTAAAGTGAAAATAATTAATTTGTTGATTGTTAAGGCTTTCACTTGGTTGTACATTTTGAGTTTATTAAATAAAACACTTTTTCACTTTGTTTGTATAATTTTGTTATATAACAAGTTATACAAACAAAGTGAAAAATGAAAATAATTAATTAGTTAAAAATTAATTATTTTCAATTTTTTTATTTAATTTAATACAATCATTTGTGCGTCCGTCACTAACTAAATAATCTCTCCTGAATATCTTTAAACATTTATAAACACTCTTACTCAAATGTCAACCTTTTTTTTTTGGATGTTAAAAATCCTTTTTTTTTTTTTAATTTTAATCACATCCGTGTCTTAGCAGATTTTCCAACTGGCTACATCCATCGTTTCGCACCGGAGTGGCTTTGTTGGGACGTTCGTTATCGGGTCCGGAGGAAGGTAAAGACCGCGGAAGTACAAAAGGCCGAAGGCATTCCGCGACGGCGTTTCAGGCCGTTTTCCGCGATTTAAAGCCGCTGCGGCGTGTCGAAACAATTGAAAAAAATCGAACAACGCCGCCTATATTTTAAGGTGCCAATAAAATTGAAGTTCAATGGAGGAAATTCCATGATGGCATTTGTTTCGTTGAAAATAAACACTAAATGTATATAATAAAATTAAGATTTTTTATTATCAACACGAAAATTTACAAAATACTTTTATGTATGATTAAGGCTGCATTTATGCTGGTGCTGCGCGATGGTAGATGCATATCCTTAAATTTAATTGTGATTATAAATTTTTGTATAGTGTTATTTTATGCCTTCATTGTATAATGCAGCTAGATATCTTGAAGACATAACACATCACATTATACAGAAAATTATATTTTCATGAAATTCGTATTTTGGTCAGTGCTAACTTTTAAAGTTTTCGGAATAACTGAATGAAATGTGCTTCAAAGAATTATCTTTCAGAATATATAAAAATAAAAAATATGCCATCCTTGGTTTTTGAGTTATTTTTAATTTTAACACTGAATAGACCATTTTTTGCAATTTCCTGCGTTTTTTTAATATCAAAAAAATCACAAAAATAACATTTTATTGAAAGTTGTGGAAACTCAACATTCAATAAAATGTTATTTTTTTTTGCTTTGCGAACATTTAAAATTTTCAGGATATCTTGATGAAATATTGTCAAAATATATACCAAAGAACGCTCTTTCCGAATATGTAAAAATATAAAAATACACCATACGTAGCTTTTCAGTTATTTTGAATTTAAACCCACATTTTTAATGCAAAATACATATTTTAAAATATAAAAATTACAAAAAATTATATTTTTAACATAGAAATTAGGCAAATATTGTTTTTTGTAATTAATTTCTGTATATTCTCTGCTTCATATTCTCACACTTTAACAGAACTGGCATAAAATTAATGAAAACTATGAGCTTTCGAAATTCTCCCACAAAAAAATGGAAATAAATTCGCACATTCTAGCTTTTAATTTAAAATCACATAAAATCTCCGGGTGGCGTCTTTTCAACTTACTTCTTGCATTTTATGAAAGAGCAAGCTTTTCTTATATTAAGTCTTATTATTGCAAGAACTTATTGTGAAATCTTAAATATTAAAAATCACGAAAAATAATTAAATAGAGGATTCTGTCCTCTATAAAAAAATAATTAAATAGAGGATTCTGTCCTCTATTTAACTATTTTTAACACTTTTATTTTATTGTTATACTTAATGTTAATATTTGCAAAAATGTATGTACTTACCTGAATAAAGATATTTGTATATTTATAGCTAAATAGATTCGTGTTATATGCAACTTAAGTTTAATTTCTCTATCCTCTAGAGAAGTTTTATAGGCAACATTATTTGCGCGGATATTCCATCGCGCGTTTTCAACGCATATTCGTTTGCGTACAATAAAATGTTCATGAACTGGAAACGCTGTGATTATTTAGTAATAGATGGCATTAAGTGTGATTTTAATTATGATTTTAACACTTATTTTGTGGAATTATTATTTATCGAGTTTATTAAATCATATATAAATACGAATTAAATATCAGTTATACAAAATCTTTGAATTTATAATCCATCTTTTTGACATTAAACTGGAAATAACTCAAAAACTATGGATGGGGTATTTCTTGTTTTTTACATATTCTGAAAGAGCAGGCTTTATTTAATATCCCCAGGTAGTTTCATGAAGATTCCGCGAAAATAATAATTATTATGATTTTTTTAATTAGAAATATGCGGAAAAAAACAATAAAATACCGTTTTTTTGACATTAAACTGGAAATAACTCAAAAACTACGGATGGGGTATTTCTTGTTTTTTACATATTTTGAAAGAGCAAGCTTTTATTAATATCCCCAGGTAGTTTCATGAAGATTCCGCGAAAATAATAATTGTTGTGATTTTTTTAATCAGAAATATGCGGAAAAATACAGTAAAATCCGTCTTTTTGACATTAAACTGGAAATAACTAAAAAACTATCGATGGGGTATTTCTTGTTTTTTACATATTCTGAAAGAGCAAGCTTCAATTAATATCCTCAGGTAGTTTCATGAAGATTCCGTGAAAATAATAATTGTTGTGATTTTTTGAATCAGAAATATGCGAAAAAAATACAATAAAATTCGTCTTTTTGACATTAAACTGGAAATAACTCAAAAACTGTCGATGGGGTATTTTTTGTTTTTTACATATTCTGAAAGAGCAAGCTTTCATTAATATCCTCAAGTATTTTCATGAAGATTCCGTGAAAATAAAAATTGTTGTGATTTTTTGAATCAGAAATACGCGGAAAAATACAATAAAATCCGTATTTTTGACATTAAACTGGAAATAACTCAAAAACTATGGATGGGGTATTTCTTGTTTGTTACATATTCTGAAAGAGCAAGCTTTAATTAATATCCCCAGGTAGTTTCATAAATATTCCGCGAAAATAATAATTGTTGTGATTTTTTTTTGCATCAATAATTCAAAGAACACAACTAACCAATAATTTATTACTTATCAATTCCAGCAATAATCAATCATCAACTCTTAACCAATTTAAAACACCATTAACTTATTCCAACAATTACATCACTCATTAATCGCCGATAAAAATTAAAACATCAATTCGCGACGTCGTTATGTAATTACGGATCCCAATTAGCATTCCGGGCGATAATCGCGGCTCGAACCGAAAATAACAAGGAATAAAGAGATGAGAATAAAAAAAAAAGACAACTGCAACAACGGATCCAATTTATAGTAATTGAACGTAAAACAAGCATCGATAATAACGATAATGCCAATTAAAACGGATGCAATTGTGAAACGGTTAATTGTAAATAAATACTACACACAATTCGTAGTGAGCCGATAAGAGCGCGTCCCGGACCGAAATCGGTTAATGATGACACGAGCGGTGGTGATAATGGTTTTTGTTTTGATGTGTTGCGAATAATTAATTGTTTTGATAATGGAGGTATTTTTAGAAAAGAGAAAAGAAGAAAAATGTATGTGGAATTAATTGAGAACAGTAAATAATTAAATGTAAGGGAGCAAAAATGATTTTTTGTTATAACTAAATCCGTCTTTTTTACAGTAAACTGGAAATAACTCAAAAACTGTGGATGGGGTATTTCTTGTTTTTTACATATTCTAAAAGAGCAAGCTTCAATTAATATCCCCAGGTAGTTTCATGAAGATTCCGTGAAAATAATAATTGTTGTGATTTTTTTAATCAGAAATATTCGGAAAATACAATGAAATAAATATATATAAATAATATAAATAAATATATATATATATATTATTAATTAATTAATTAAATAATAAATTACTTTGTTTGTATAATATTTAATAATTGTTTAGCTCAGCTTGGTTTCCCTGAATTAATAAAATGGAATTTTAATTAAAAATCCTTAACATTGATTTTCAATCAATATTTTAAAATTCCAACAAGTTTCTTTGTTTTCAATTCTGTGGTTTTAAAATACAAAACCAGCACCATCAAAAATTCCAATTAAACTGAAAACAAAAAACGCAGGACTAATTTAATTCTGCTAGCTACAAATGAAAATTTCAAAGAAAATATTTCATCAACGATATGAATTTTCAAGAAAAATTATAAAACTCCCTGAAGTTTCCTCAATTCCAGAAATCTCTAATTTTAAAATAAAAATTTTTTTCGTCAATGATTCCAATTAAAATTAAAAATATTGGAATAATTTAATTCTGTTGGCGGAAAAACCGTAGGTCGATAGCCTGTTCAAGCAAGCAAGAAAGAAACAAATATACCATAATATATTGTAAATATATGTAAAACAAATAAGTTTGAATAAAGATATTGTAGTAGTTTAATTCTGCAAAAAAAATAGTAAGTGCATAAAGCACACAAAATCATCAGGATTTCATAATTATATTACTTAAAAAAACATAAATTCTTTATTTCCAATAATTTATCGATTCGTGTTTACAACAAACAATTACATTGTTTCGGTTCATTCCAATGACCGATAGCGTAAATTATTTTTCCCTGAATTTAAAAAATGAAAAGGTGACATTTCTGCAATACAAAGAGCACGCGTTTTTAACGATACTCCTGAAACGACGGGAATAATTCGAATCACTTAGCACATTTCATGCAGAAAAAACCAACAAACATGTCGTTCCCGAGCAATTCGAAAAATTACAAACGTTCCTCGTAATGGATATGCAGCCATGATAATTGCATTTTAAACATCGTCCGGCCGTCAGCAGACATGCCATGCGAATAGTTTTTCTTTTTGTTTTGGTGAAAATGGAAATGAAACAACAACAAAAAAAAGAGGAAATAGCCTCGGATATTCGTCTCAAGTATTGTAAAGTAAAAAAAATGTTTTATTGATGTGCAACAGCGGGTGTACATTATGTAATTCAATGTTCGGTGTGGGTATTTGCCCGCGAAGTAGTTGTTTTAATGTGCATTTGTTTGAAGTACTTACGTAACGTAAGTCAAAAGTCACAGAGCTAAATGTGAAAATAATTAATTAATTATTTTAAAATCATTTTTATTTAATATAAAAAATGTTTCATTTATTTAAATTTAATTACAATATGTAACAAAGCAGAAGATTCAAAAATTATTAACAAAATGAAATGTGGAAATAATTTATTAATTATTTTCAAGCCATTTGTATTTAATATATTATTAACAAAAATAGATAACTTCGGGCAGAAGACCTCTGGTCGATAGCCCAGACAGACTAACACCTACATGTATTGTTATTATTTATATTGTTATATTGTTAAAATTATCTATATAGTCTGAATAAAGATATATATATATATATATAGATAACTACACTTTTTATCTCTATGTTTCAGGATTAATGATTTTGAGGCTCATATGCAGCACCCACTTATATCAAAACTAAGACACATTGTGGCCACCCTTTCTGCAGATCTGGGAATGTCCATTCGTAAGTTTCAACTAGGTCCCTTAACTAGTTTGGGGCTTCGCCCTGCCCATGTGGCACCTTATCCTTAACAGCGCTGGATATTCATGAAGGATACATCCTGTATTTCTATGTTTAAAATTATTTAATCCAATTATTATTTTTTTTATATCCCAACTTGATTTAACTAATTACAATCCTGTCGTGGTAACAACAAAAAAACAACTCTTAAGAAGGAAGCTGTTAAAATATTACAACAGCATTTCCTGCGCGCTGTCTCAATTAAAATATTTATGTGTACATTTTTTTTTTTTTCAAAAATCCGGGTTAATGTAAGCCCGCATCGAAATTGATTGTCACTTTTATGGGCGATCGGAAATATTTTACGCGGCGAATAAAAATATCGCCCGTTACAATAAAACTTTTACGAGCGTTTTTTATTTTTTTATTTTCGTGAAAGGTCGAAACGCGATTTAATTGTTGTTTTTAAAATAACTTTTAATAGATATTTAGCGCGGCTTTTAGTGTTATTGCCTATTAGTGTTGTCAAGCGTAATTTCGATTTTAAACTATAATAGCATTTTTTTTTAGATATTTGTTCATGTTTGTGTTTTTAGAGCCATTCCACTCACGAAATGTTAAATTTTCAAATTTACCGTGCAGGTTATTTTTATTGCCACAGTCAAAGCAAGTTTTATAATTGATATAAATATACATTTCAATTATAAAACTCACTTAGATTGCGAACAAACGGAATAGGCTCGATTTTTTTGTAAGGGGTAGCCCTTTGAAATTTAAAAATTCATAAAAAATATTTCTAAACGAAATAAAGACTTTTTGATAACATATTCGAGTTCAGCAGACCTTAAACTATCTCTGTAGAGGGTTTCAACCCTTTGGAACCCAAACTAATTTTTGATGAATTTTGTTGTAAGGGATATTTCTTTGAACTTTTCCGCCTGACTTTAAAAATTCATAAAAAATATTTTTAAACGAATTATAAATTTTCGTGGGCATATTCGAGTTTAGCAGACTTTAAACTATATCTATAGAGGGTTTCAGCCCTTTGCAACTTAAACTAATTTTTTGATGAATTTTGTTGTAAGGTGTACCTCTTTGAACTTTTCCGCCTGAATTTAAAAATTCATAAAAAATATTTCTAAACGAAATAAAGACTTTTTGATAGCATATTTGAGTTTAGCAGACCTTAAACTATCTCTGTAGAGAGTTTCAGCCCTTTGTAACCCAAACTAATTTTTTGATGAATTTTGTTGTAAGGGATATTTATTTGAACTTTTTCGCTTGAATTTAAAAATTCATAAAAAAAATTCTAAACGAAATAAAGACTTTTTGATCGCATATTCGAGGTCAGCAGACCTTAAACTATCTCTGTAGAGGGTTTCAGCCCTTTGCAACCCAAACTAATTTTTTGATGAATTTTGTTGTAAGGGATATTTCTTTGAACTTTTTTGCTTGACTTTAAAAAATCATTAAAAATATTTCTAAATGAAATATAAACTTTTGGTGAGCCTATTTGAGTTCAGCAGACTTTAAACTAACTTTGTAGAGGGTTTCAGCCCTTTGCTACGCAAACTATTTTTTTTATGAATTTTGTTGTAAGGGGTACCTCTTTAAACTTTTTCGCTTGACTTTAAAAATTCATAAGAAATATTTCTAAACGAAATAAAGACTTTTTGATAGCATATTCGAGTTCAGCAGACCTTAAACCATCTCTGTAGAAGGTTTCAGCCCTTTGCAACCCAAACTAATTTTTTGATGAATTTTGTTATAAAGGGTATCTTTTTGAACTTTTCCACCTGATTTTAAAAATTCATAAAAAATATTTCTAAACGAAATAAAGACTTTTGGTGGACATATTCGAGTTCAGCAGACTTTAAACTTTATCTATAAATTGTTTCAGCTATCTGAGACAATAGCATTAATCAACAATTTTTGATTCAAGAATATTCAATGCAAAGAACAAAAACGCATTAAGTAATATAAACATGGCATTGTATTACTTTTTTCAGAATTTATTTCTGGTCAGTACAACTCTGCCTTATATTATATAAACAAATTTAGAAAGTGTATTATTTAATAACTCTTTAGTTTTTCCAATAAAAAAATATGAAAATTAAATTATTTTCAAAACCTGACGTACAAAAAAAAAACTTCAATCGCATCTAGTTCAAAGCAATTATATCAACGATTCTTCTCCACTTTTCGTAATTTAATCATAATAACAATAATTATAACGCAAAGTCGACGGTTTTCATTCGCGAACTATCTCTCCGACGCCGGCGTTCCCTGGCAATTTCGGAACAATCCCCGCCCGTTAGTTAATAACGATTCTGCTTTGTTTGTCGTCGCTTTGAATATTACAGTTTTCGTCTCGCTCCCCGCGACTTATTTCGCGGCGCGCTTAATGAGCGACTTCGCTAATGAGGGAGAGACGTTCGAGGAGCGTGGACCAATTTCGTTATTCGGTGTAATTATGTTTCGATTGTACTTGAAAGTTTTAAGGGTTGTTTTCGGGCCTTTATATTTATGCTCAGGCAATATTTAAAGATATATATCTTTGTAAGATTTTGTTATTTTTTTGATTAAATTTAAGTTTATCGAAATTACTTAAACAATTATTTGTGTTAATTATAAATTAACTGCTGACCTATGTTACCTAGTATGTTTTGGTGGTGATAAAGATCCCCTAAATCTAATATTTATAGTAAGGACGTTGTTTCTAATTTTTTTGTTTTCGTAGGTTGATTGATAAGACATTGAGGTGTTGAAAATCCATATTCACTTTGTATAAATAAAATTCTGAATAACTTTTGATCTTCAAAAAGTGTTTTTATTTTCACAACAATTGTTTCTTCAGGTGAAGTTTACAGTAAAATTATAAATCAACTTGATAATGGCAAGCTGATTTGCCGAAACTGCAGTTGTATTTATAAATATACAGATTGTTATACAAACAAAGTTATTTATTTGTTTAAATATCCTTTAAATTAAATTAACATGTATAACGAAGTAGAAGCCTCAACTATTAAGAAATTAAATTATAAATCACCTGAAGAAGCTATAAATTTGCGAAACAATTGTTGTGAAAATAAACACACTTTTTGAAAACCAAAAGTTATTCAGAATTTTATTTATACAAAGTGAATATGGATTTTCAACACCTCAACGTCTTATCATTCAACTTATGAAAAACAAATAATTTAGAAACAACGTCCTTACTATAAATATTAGATTTAGGGGATCTTAATCACCACCAAAACATACTAGGTAACATAGATTAGGTTAGCAGTTAATTTATAATTAATACAAATAATTGTTTAAGTAATTTCGATAAACTTAAATTTAATCAATCCATTTTAAACGATCATCCTCTATTGTTTTCATATACAGAGAGTTTTTTTAACAGTATACATTTCCCATATGTATACCTGCAAAATACACGAGTCAAACGCATTGATGTATGTGTGTTTAGTTGCCTATAACGCTCAATTGAACACACATATGCCAAATAGGCAACTAAACATACACACATTAATTATTCAATGCGGTTGGCTCGCGTTTTTTGCAGGTATACACTTCCCTTAATGTATATTGATAAAAAAAACCTCTCTGTATATATTGAAATAATATATGAATTCAAAATTGCATGTACATTGATCAAAATATGCAAACATTTTAATACAATTAAATAAAAATGATTTGAAAATAATTAATAAATTATTTCCACATTTAGCTCTGTGACTTTTGACTTACGTTACGTAAGTACGTTAAACAAATGCACATTAAAACAACTACTTTCCGGGCAAATACCCACGCCGGACAAAAGAGGACCTACTCCTCACGTCCACAAGTCGGCTCAGCAAAGGCGCACCCCCTTGTGGACGCGAGGAGTACGTCGCGACAAAAGTCACAGAGCTAAATGTGGAAATAATTTATTAATTATCTTCAAATCATTTTTATTTAATTTATTTAAATAACTGTGACTAAATGAATGAATACTCTTTTCTATTCATTTTAATACAATATTGCTACGATATAAATATCTACTTGTTTTCATAATTAATTCGAATAGTCATCCAATTTGTACGCTCGTCAGCTGATTTCCTCTCCGAGGCTTTAATTCTCGAGGTACAGTTAATTTATTAACAAACAAAAAATACGAAGATTCCTCTTTCACGAAAGTAAACGAGACGGTGAACGAAATAAACGAGGACGAGCGTTTCGTGCATCGTGGTGGATAGAAAAAGAGAGCAACAAGCGCCGCCAAAAAAATGTACAGTTAAAAGTCACAATTAATTTTAACGGAACACTTTTTTTTCGGTTCATTCTGCCCGTCCGGTAATTACAGGCCGAGGCGCGGCGCGATTAATCAGATTGACGTTGCGCAAGAGGAAAGGTTCCGAAATGCAGCACGCCATTATATTTCTCGAGAAAAGGGGGGAGAAAATTGTGTTATAAAAACATTGAGTTCATTAAACTAAATAAAAAATATCACTGATCAAACACTGTTATACCTGTATGGCACAAAAAAAAACTGTTAAATTCGATGGTTTTGGTATAATGGTGTTAAAAAAAATACGAGTGAATATAAACTGCACTATTTAATGAAAGATTGAGTATCCTTTCTTTACAAGATTTATTGAAACCAGATATACATTAATTAAATTAAATTGTTTCGAAAATAATGTCCGGCGGGGTATTTGCCCGGGAAGTAGTTGTTTTAATGTGCATTTGTTTAACGTAAGTCAAAAGTCACAGAGCTAAATGTGGAAATAATTTATTTATTATTTTCAAATCATTTTCATTTAATTTATTTAAATAACTATGACCAAGTAAATGAATACTCTTTTCTATTTATAAAAAAATATGAACTCTAAATAAACTATGAATAAAATCCCACTGAACGAAATTGTCAAAAGGAAACATGTTGCACTGATGTTTAAGTAATGTAAAATTAATGCAACAATTTTTAATTTTTGCAATAAGATAGAGTGACTTGCACAATCAAAAGCTTTGCTGAAGTCTGTGATCCGCTTTCGATAGTTTTGACATTATAATCAGTAAATACAAGAATGTGGAAATAATTTATTAATTATTTTTAAATCATTTTTATTTAATTTATTTAAATAACTGTGAGCAAGTAAATAAATACTCTTTTCTATTTACAGATGTACATTGATAATGGTTAAATCATGAACGAAATATACATCTGGTTTTAATAAATCTTGTGAAGAAAGGATACTAAATCTTTCATTAAATATTATAGTTTATATTCACTCATTTTTTTTAAACACCATTAACATCATTAAATAGTAATGGTTCATCTTCACGAAAATTAACAATAATTAATCTCAAGAATCATAATGTTTAATTGGTAATGATAATTATGGATTAAATTTCCTTTAAAATCTCCTAAAATAATAAAATTCCAATCGTGATTCACCGCAGGAAATAATCCATCCAATTATGCCAACATTAACAGCAACAACAACAACAAAAATGTGCGAATAAATTTGCGTCGATTTCACTTCATGTGCAGCGTCGTGGATAAATGAAGACAGATTGTTGGCGTTCGTCGGAGGGGGCGCTTAGGATTCAAGCGGCGCGCCGCCTTCCAGCGAACGAACGTCCTTGTCTTGTCCGCATCGGGAAAACAAAATTTTCTACCGTTGGCTCCGACAATGGATAACGGATTCAAATTACGGCGCCGGAATTCACTATTTGTATAAATTAACCGGGCGATTTGTAACAATGAGTCCGCGATTTCATTCCATCCGAGAAGTGCCAGCTGCAAATAGCCACAACATTTAGAATTGACACTTCTTGAAGGGGTGAATATTTAAATACGATTTATAAAAATGGTGGTAATGTTTAATTAAATTAATAAAAACCGTCTTGATTTGAAAAAAAAAAATGCTTTATCAATTTTACTGAGATGCAACGGCAAATATTTATTGTATAATTCAATGTCCGGCATGGGTATTTGCCCGGTTAGTAGTTGTTTCAATGGTTATTTTTGTATACTTACTTTGTAAGTGCTTAATTGCAGAGCAAATGGAAAAAAAGTAATTAATTAGTAGTAGTGTAGTCGTACGTAATCCTGTTACAGTTCAAAAATAATTTTTAGTTTAATTGACATATTTTCCCTTATATATATATATATATATATATATATATATATATATATATATTATTTTTCCATGCTTTAGTATACGAAATTAAATTTTTGTATAACTAAATTATTTTCTTTTTTATTCTTTTAATTTAAATACGACATTAAAAATATTCAAGTATTTACACTGAATTATCATAATAATTAATGTTAATACGCGGTTTGCGCGATTTGGTATCAAAATTACGAATACTAGTAATATTAAATAAAGATTTATTTAACAACTAGCTTATTGTATAAAAACAGATAACAAAATAATAAACTTAGAATTATAAGTGAGATTTAACGCGGATACGACCGAAGAACGTGATGTTGCTCGTTTCATGGTTGAGAACAGACTCTCTGGAAGTTTCTGAGATGGCTCGGCGCTGCAATGGTTCCTAGAGGGGTGTTCACAATTCAATCCTTCGCGCGAGGACTATCTCGAATTGAGCCCAACCACGCACGCTCCGCTCGGCGCCTCAGCCGCATCCAACATTGAAGAAACACACAAAATGTCAATAAAACGCCTCGGCCTTTTTTGCAACATCTGGCGCAAACATTCCGCCCCCCATTAAATGCATTGCATTTAATTAATTCGCATCACTAACACTTTCACTAATATTACCGAGTGGACACAATTTAATCACCGGGCGAACAAATGAGCCTACGTTCGTTCGGACCTTTGCACTTCTAGCGATACCATCTTCTCCTAGATGAAGCGCTTCCACACGTCCCAGCTTCCAATGCAGTGGTTGGATGTTATCCTCGCGGATGATTACAAGTTGGCCGGTTCTTATCGTTGGTCCATGCTGCTGCCACTTGCTCCGTTTGTGAAGTTGAGAGATATATTCCTTACACCATCGAGTCCATATATGTTGACGCAACTTCTCTATATATTGCCATCTTGATAGACGATTGTCAGGTACATCCAGGAAATCCTGACTTACAGGTGCAGTGATTGTATCACCTATAAGGAAATGTCCCGGGGTGAGCGCTGAAAAGTCGTTTGGATCTTCCGACAGGCTGCAGAGGGGTCGTGAATTTAACACTCCTTCAATTTGCGTAACAAGTGTATGAAACTCTGTATATGTTAGGAGTGCATTTCCAGCGACGCGATGCAGATGATGTTTTATACTCTTTACCGCCGCTTCCCAAAGTCCACCAAAATGAGGAGCACGGGGTGGTATGAAACTCCATTTTGTATTTTTCACCGCGAACGCAGTTGCTATATCATCAGAGGCTTTATTTAGAAATTTTCCGAGTTCACGTAGATGGTTTCTCGCACCTAAAAAGTTTGTTGCGTTGTCCGAATAAATTTCAGCCACATGTCCCCGTCTGGATGTAAATCTGTTGAACGCTGCGAGAAATGCCTCTGTTGTCAAGTCTGCTACTGGTTCAATATGGGTAGCTTTAGTAGCAAAGCATACAAATACGCAAATGTATATTTTCGCCGTCTTCTTTGATCTCCGAGGTCCTTCCTTAATTACGAACGGTCCGCAATAATCGACGCCACATTTCAGGAATGGCCTAAACATTTGTGTTCTGTATGGTGGTAATGCTCCCATAATCGGTGCTTTAAAACTTGGTTTAGCTCTTATACATTTAATGCATTTCCGCACTATGTCCCGTGTAAGGCTTCTTCCACTTAGCACCCAATATTTTGCACGTACTTCAGCAAGAGTTGCCTGCGTTCCTGCGTGAAGCTGTGTTTTGTGGATATCACGTATAATTAATCTGGTTATCGAATGATTATTGGGCAATAAAATCGGGCACCGGTATGAAAAAGGTAAATTCGATTGTACTAGACGACCCCCAACTCGAATAATCCCATTGTCGTCCAGAAAGGGATTAAGTGGTAAGAGCCTACTTGACCGCTGTACGGACCGTCCCTTCCTTAATAAGTCAAGTTCGTTTTTGAATGCCGTTGACTGCAGGAGGCGGATTATGGCATTGGTTGAATAATTTAATTCATTCACAGTGAGAGGTCCGCCCCTATTCACAGTGGGGTTCTCCAGTTGATTTTTAAATCGTAAAACGTAGGCAATTACGCGTACTGTTTTCCCAAAAGATGAGCACACTGGAATCACACTATCGTCCACCTGTATTGTCACTGAATTACACTTGACTTCTGGAAGTTCAATAATTGGTTCGTATTTGTCCGGAAGTCGAGATCCTCTTAAGAACTCGGGTCCAATCCACCACAGTCGTGATTTGTGTAACTCTGATGGTGACAGTCCTCTGCTAATGAGATCAGCTGGATTTTCTTTCGAAGCCACATGATACCACTCATCAGGATCGGTAAACCGTTGAATCTCTCCAACACGATTAGCGATAAAAGTCTTGAATTTACGCGATTCTGATTTTATCCACGAAAGTGCAATCATTGAGTCCGAATAATACACGCGACGAACAATTGGCACATCTAGTGCTTTACACACGCGGTTGGTAAGTTCGGCAAGTAGTACTGCCGCACAGAGTTCAAGCCTCGGGATGCTTTGAGCTTTCACAGGTGCAACACGAGACTTTGCACACAATAGGTACGATGATATACGAATTTTACACTTTACGCTTACCAAGTAGATGCATGCTCCGTACGCCTGTTCGCTTGCGTCCGCAAACCCATGTAGCTCTACATCCATAGAATGATCAGGAAGCATATTTCTTGGAATAATCAATTCTCTAACTTGGCCAAGTTTACTCGCATAGTCACTCCAGGTTTTGGTTAACGATGCAGGCAGTGGATCATCCCAGCCACATTTAAGTTTCCATAACGCCTGTATGAATACCTTTGCTGATATGATGACAGGTCCTATTAAACCGAGTGGGTCATATATGCGAGATATTTCACTCAAAATCGTCCTCTTTGTCTTAGCACTAGTTGAGATTTGATTGCACTTGTAACTTATTGTATCACTTCTAGTGTTCCAAATTGTTCCTAGTGTTGTGACATTGTCTGAGTAATCTCGGGTTAGCACTGTTACGGGATCACTGTTATCGGTTTGAAAGTTCTTAAATACGATATTATTATTGCTGGCCCACTTTTTTAACTCGAAATTACCCTTCTTTAACAAAGCACTCACTTCATCTCGGATGATGATTAGATCGTCGAGCGTATTCGCACCGGTGATTAGATCATCGACGTAAAAATCCTTTAAACATATTTTGCTGCCTGTGGGATACTCGTGTGCTTCCACTTCTGCAAGCTCACGTAACGAGCGGATTGCTAAATAAGCTGCGGGTGCAGTCCCATATGTAACTGTGGCTAACTCATAGGATATGAGTTTATCCTGCGGGTGTTCTCTCCACCAGATACGTTGATATTTCCGATCAGCCTCTCTTACGTTCACCTGCCGATACATTTTTGTGATATCTGCTGTAATCACGTACTGCTTTGTTCGCATTCTTGCCATAATTGAGAACAAATCTTCTTGTAACGACGGTCCCACCATTAACGTGTCATTCAAAGATATTCCAGTGGATGACGGTGCCGACGCGTTGAATACCACACGAAGTTTTGTAGTAAGACTTTCCGCTTTGACAACACAATGATGGGGCATGTAGTAGCCGTCTGTTACATTCCCCGTTGTTGGTTTCATGTGACCGAGTCGTATGTATTCGCGCATGAACTCTCTGTACTCTTCATACACATCAGGTTGCTTCGCTAATCGACGCTCCAAGGCGAAAAACCGTTTACTTGCAGATTCACTTGAATTTCCTAGTGGCTTAGCGTCTGGTTTGAAAGGCAATGCTACTGCAAATCGTCCAGAGAAATCCCTCACTGTATTGGTCGTGTAATGTTTTTCGCAGCTTTTATCTTCGCTCGTTAGCTCAGTTTTCGAGTAATTTTCGATTTCCCAAAATCGCGAGATTAATTCATGAATTCCTACGAGCCCGACGTTTACGCAGTTGGACGTACAATCAGCCTTGTCTTGTGGTAACTTGCCCGCCACAATCCACCCGGCTGCTAATCAGTTGCAGTGGGCCCATGGGGTGCCGCCCTTCACCTATTATATCGTAATAATGGCTGGCCCCGATAAGCAGGTCGATTTTTTGCGGTTTGTAATAAGCCGGATCCGCTAATTGCACCCCCGCTGGTAATGTTAATCCCTCGACGTTCAGAGTGTTATTAGGGGTTTTATTTATAATTTTTTCAATAACGAGAGCCTTTATATTTACTTTGTATTTTTGAAGTCGCGATTCCACAACTAGTGTTGACATTTGCTGAATATGTTTTCTAGCCCCTCCGACTCCTACAATCGGTATTTGTAACGGATGCATCTCAAGTCCCAACTTTTCGGCACACGCTTTTGTTATTATATTGGCCTGTGATCCGGAATCAAGAAGAGCACGAAATTGTATTACGTTTCCGGACTTATCTTTCGTTTTTACTACACACGTGGATAGTAACACTGAAGATGGCTGGTAGGAAACCGTAGTGCACGATACTGACTCAAAATTATTAATTTGCTGGTTTTCGGCTGAGGGCGATGTATCGTTGGTGATGTGTAGGAGGGTATGATGTTTCTTGCCGCATTCTCGACACTTTCCGTACTTACATGTCTTTGCTGCATGATTTCCCCCTAAGCAGTTAAAACACACCTGTTTTTCCTTAGCAAGCTTAATGCGTTCGTCAACAGTTTTGTTCAAAAATGTCTGACACTTATATTTTGCGTGTCCTCCATTGCAAAATACACACTTTGTAGAGTTCGTATTAATCACTAATGCCTTCACCCTTTGACTACTGCCAGTTGTTGACCGCACTCTTTCCAATGCCTCTAGTTGTTTGCACTTTTTTGAAAGATACTCTTCCATTTCCGCAAAAGTGGGAATTGTTGAACAACTGTCTCCTTCCCATTCCTTTTGTAATTCGGGGCTTAATTTCTCAGCGACAATTTCAACTAGCATATCGTCCCACTGATCCGTCGGCCGTTTAAGGGATTTAAGCGATGCTATATTAAGTGTCACAACGTCGATTAAATGCCTCAGACTTGTGTAACTATCATTTTTGACCGCTGGGAGGTGCAACAGGGATCGAACATGCTTCTTAATAATTAATCTTTCATTTTGATACCTTGTTTTAAGTTGATTCCAAGCCAACTCATAAGCGTTACTTGACGATTGTATTGATTTAATCATCAAGGCAGCTTCACCCTTTAGCGAGCTCCGCAGGTAGTGGAGTTTTTGCATGTTACCCAAGCTTGTGTTATTATGTATTAGATCGGTGAATGTGTCGCAGAAGCCTGTCCAATCTTCATAATTTCCATTAAATGTCGGTAACTCAATCATTGGCAGTTTTACTTGCGGCGATTCGTGAGATTGACTTGATGATTCAATGCCGTTTTGCATCGGTGTATTTTGACTCATTGCTTGTATTTCGCTCTTTAATTTGTAGTACTCGTTCTCGTACTGTCGTAGCTCTGCACCGATGTCGACATTGTGGTCAAAAAGGTCGAATGCGATATTTTTTAGTTCTTCTACCGTTGACGTGCATCCTTCCCAATACGATAGAATGTATAGTTCGTTCCGTTCGGTCTCCGCGAGTAGTTCCTGGAGAGCTCTCAACCTTTGAATAATGTTTTGTTTCTGCCACTGCAGCTTTTTCACGATGGAAGCAGACATAATTGGTACGGTACTATCAATAACTCGCGCAATAACACAACACACACGGCGAGATAGTTGAAGTTAGTACACGTAAATTATGCTATTTGACTTTTACACGGTTGAAAAAGTCCACGAATTGCAAAAGACGGTTAAAATGTTCGTTTAAGTGAATATCAATAACTCACGCAATCACACAACACAAAAGTGGTGAGTTAGTTGGCGATGTAGCACTTATAACGACGCGATTTTTAACAATTTTCCTTTACACGGTTGTAAAAGATCACGATTGCACTGATTGTCTCTGTTTCACTTAAATGCGGTTTCGACGGACCATGTTAATACGCGGTTTGCGCGATTTGGTATCAAAATTACGAATACTAGTAATATTAAATAAAGATTTATTTAACAACTAGCTTATTGTATAAAAACAGATAACAAAATAATAAACTTAGAATTATAAGTGAGATTTAACGCGGATACGACCGAAGAACGTGATGTTGCTCGTTTCATGGTTGAGAACAGACTCTCTGGAAGTTTCTGAGATGGCTCGGCGCTGCAATGGTTCCTAGAGGGGTGTTCACAATTCAATCCTTCGCGCGAGGACTATCTCGAATTGAGCCCAACCACGCACGCTCCGCTCGGCGCCTCAGCCGCATCCAACATTGAAGAAACACACAAAATGTCAATAAAACGCCTCGGCCTTTTTTGCAACATCTGGCGCAAACAATTAATATCCATGCAATGTTGCACTTTCATTAAATGTTAATATTAAAGATTTATTGATTTTTAACTCAATTTGTTCTTTTTTAAAGTACTTTAAAGTACTTGCGTTGCGTAAATCAAAAAATTGCAGTAGCTAAATATATATACTCATCTTTATTTAGACTATAAATATAATATCTCTTGGCTCTTGACTTTCTGGGCAATCTTTACCCAATTCTTCCTGTCATAAATAAAACTAATTAATCGAAATATTTAGTGAAAATACACCCACCAATAATTTCCACATAAATTATAACTTTATGGAATGAACAAAAGACAATTAATTAATTAAAATATATAGATTTATTAAATAAAAATGATTTGAAAATAATTAATAAATTATTTTCACATTTAGCTGGAATCATTTTTATTTAATATATTTAAATAACTGTGATAAAGTGAATGAATAAATACTCTTTTCTATTTATAAAATATATAATCTTGAACAAGATGTTGAATTATTATAATTAAAGATCTTGTAAAACTCCAAGTGCGAAGCTGAAAGAACAAAACCAATCAATTCAGAACAATTCAACTCTGTACTTGGAGTTCTTCAAGATCTTTGATGATAAAGTAATAATATGTAATTATAATTGTAATTTGGAAATGGAGATTCCGTTAATAAAGTAAATTGAAATTGATAATACAAAACAAAATAATTCAAAATTTTGCTCAGGACAGTCCTTTTTATTTTATTTAATTTTATTTAATATTTTTTTTATTTTAATTAATTAGTTGTCTTTCGCTCATCCTATAAAGTCATAATTTTTTATAGATTTGTGGAAATTGTTGGTGGGTGTCTCTTCACTCTGCCCTTCCCCCTGCCTCTCACCTTCCTTTTTCGCTTGAAATTCCCGATCCGTGGAAATTGAATTCGAAAGGCGCGTCTCCGGGGATTCCGATATTCTTTCGCGAAACGCGATTAACTTCAAACGTTTCTAATTTTAATGCGCGCGGGCCGTGTTTGCGGGGATCAATCCGCCCCGGGATCTGTTAAATAAAATAAACAAAGGAACTTTAAAAGGAAAATGTTTAATCATTTTAATAAACCGTTGAATGTAGAGTGGGCGCATGTAGATGGGCACATGACGTTTAAAGGATAAATTAAATAAAAAAGAAATATATTAAATAAAAATGATTTGAAAATAATTAATAAATTATTTCCACATTTAGCTCTGTGATTATTGACTTACCTACGTAAATACGTTAAACAAATGTGAATGAATACTATTTTCTATTTATAAAAAAGAAATTAAGTTTTTATTTAAATATTATTAGGTTGCAAATTGAAAGACTGTTATTCCTTACTTCGCAATTTATTTTATGTTAGATGTACATTTCGAGACACAAAGTGCTCATTATCAATAACCAATCAATAAACCATTCAGTGATTATTAGGTTGAATTGTGTTTAATATTTAATTGTTTGTTAATCCTCACGGGCAGTATATATTTCGCAGTATCTGAGAAAGAACTACATCTGCTAAGAGATAGTTAAAGAGTGCCGCAATAAACTCAAACAAGTCTCAACACACAACAGAATCGAGATCTTTTGAATAAATTAACAAACAATGGAACCAATATGGAGCCTTGCGGTACCCCAGAACAATGAAAATACGAGTCGGATTTGAAACCATTTAACGTAAGGTAAATTAGAGAGTCACAATAAACTCGAACAGTTCTCAACATTCAACAGTATCGAAATTTTCTGAATAAATTAACAAAAACAGTGGACCCAATATGGAGCCTTGCGGTACCCCCAGAACGGTAAAATACGAGTGAGATTTAAAACCATTTAGCGTGCTGTGCGATTCGCGATGTTTGAGATGGGAACGTATAACGCGTCACTGATCTTTCTGCTGAAAGAGTGCTCGTAATAAACAGACTTCACAGTTAAATTCTTGATAGTTGAGGCTTCTACTTCGTTGTACATGTTAATTTAATTTAAAGGATATTAAAACAAATAAATAACTTTGTTTATAAATACAAAGTATTTATTTGTTTAAATAGACTTCACAGTATCTGAGAAAGAGAGCTGCAAAGTAAATTAGAGAGTCACAATAAACTCAAACAGATCTCAACATTCAACAGTATCGACATTTTCTGAATAAATTAACAAACAGTGGACCCAATATGGAGCCTTGCGGTACCCCAGAACGGTAAAATACGAGTGAGATTTGAAACCATTTAAAGTGTTTTATTTTTAATTACATACGGAAAAGATAGCTTCAACTACTCCAGAAAACAAATGGGATTTTAGTAGAAAGAGTTAGCTGTTTAAGAGGCAACTGTCTACCCTAGTAGCACCACAGTATATGTATGTATACTGTGGTAGCACATTCGTTTTTGGTAGATAGAGATAGCTGATAAAAAAGACAACTATCTACCTCAGACACCTATGATATTTTAGTAGAAAGAGATAACTTACAAAAGCACAACTATCTATTCCAGAAACGTATGGGATTTGAATAAAAGAGGTAGCTCATAAAGAGACAAGCATCTCTTTCTGCTAAAATCCAGTAATTAATATTTCATCAAGTTTTTAAAAATAATCCAAAATATATCCCATAAATTTTATTTTTCACACAAGTTCTTTATAATAAAAATTAAACGTAAAAGTGGAACTTGACATTTTTCTTTCTTTCTTTCTTTCTTTCTTTCTTTTTTATTTATTTATTTTTCATCACTCGGCGATTGCCATTCGATCGGCCTTTCTCCCTTTCATTATTTTCGCGCCACATAAATAACTCGCCCCGACGTCGGCTTATTGATTTTTAATCAGATCCCATACATTATGATTCCCGACGTTTTAATAACACACTGACCCGTTATTCGAAACCGACATAAAAGAAAATAAGTAAACACACAAAAAAAAATTGAGAGAGGAAAGGAGATACGAAGGGTTCGGAAAAAAAATATTGCAATGTAAAAGCGGATAAATGATGATAAATGAAAAATCTCAGAAGCGATTTTTAGATATTATTTGTTTGTATTATAATTCATCAGCTTTGTTTTGAAACGATTAATCGATAAAAATGGACACTGCAAGGGCGGAAATTTCACTGGACATACGCACAAAAAATGCTTGCTGGAGAGAATTTTAGAGTTTAATTAAATTTTGTTGTATTAAAATTAAACATTGATCAGCTTTGTTTTGGAACGATTAATTTATAAAAATGGGCACTGCAAGGGCGGAAAATTCACTGGGCATACACACAAAAATGCTTGCTTGTCAGATTTTTTTTAGAAATCAATTATTTTTTTGATTTTACAATTCATCAGCGATCAGCTTTGTTTTGGAACGCTTAATCGATAAAAAAAATGGGTACTTCAAGGGCGAAAATTTCACCGGACATACACACAAAAAGTGCTTGCTTGTGAGATTTCTAGAAATTAATTAAATTTTTTGGTATTAAAATTCATCAGCGATCAGCTTTGTTTTCGAACTTTTAATTGATAAAAAATGGGTACTGCAAAGGCGGAAATTTCACTGGACATACACACAAAAAATGCTTGCTTGCGAGGATTTTAGTAATTAATTAAATTGTTTGGTATTTAAATTATTATTCATATATATATTTTTATGTTCTTTTATGTTTCACCAAGTGATTAATGAGAACATAATGAAAGATATTTCAAATTCATCAGTGATCAGCTTTGTTTTCGAACGCTTAATTGATAAAAAGATGGGTACTGCAAGGGCGGAAATTTCACTAGACATACACACAAAAAATGCTTGCTTGCGCGACTTTTAGAAATTAATATTTTTTATATTAAATTTCATATGCTATCATCTTTGTTTCAAAACGATTTATCGATAAAGAAATGGGTACTACAAGGGCGGAAATATCACTGGAAATACACAAGGAAAATCCTCGCGGACAAATTCTTTACTGATACAAAACTGTAAACACAGTTATGTTGTGTATTCAACATTTACTGTTTTGTATCAGAAACCCTACAAAGGTAGAAAGGGTCACTGAATATATATATATATATAATCAGTAAAAATTTCGCCCGCGTGTTGACTTTTCCCTAGAAACACAAGTTATGTTGAATTCACTTACGTTTACGTTTTCATGGAAACATATGTTATGTTGAATTATCTTAACTAACTAACCATCTTTATTCAAATGTGTATATGTATCCACAATAATATACAAAAATTAGAATTATATTCTGTAGATGATGAATCGGCTATCGACCAGAGGTCTTTCAGCCAAATTATCTTATTTTTACTGTTTTATTTGGTTTAAACTGTTTTCAAAAATGATTAATAAAAAAAAACTATCCTACTTACAAACTTTACTCGGCTAATTTCTTTGCTTTCATACTTTTACGTAACCAACCTCATGCTCACGTAATACACAAATTAATTTTCCCGTTTTTATTATGCGATCCTTTTTCTCTCGTATTCAAAGTGGAACATTTTAGAAAATGCGAGATCCGCAAAGGCGATAAAGTTGCCGGCGAGCCCGCGCAATTAGCGAAATACAAACGAGAGGATAATCGTCTCGAATATCCCGTCGCGATCCACCGGCGAGATAACCGGAGGTGAGCCGAGGAGACGGGAGAAAGCTAACGTTAACGCTAATCCTCGGTGGCGACGCGAAATAATTAGCGTGAGCGTGAATTTTTGCGAAACGCGCGGGAATCCGGTCCCTCAAAACTGGACTTTCGCAATGAACTATTGATTTATTTTCCAATCTACGTTGATGAATAATATGTGAAAGATGTAAATATTTATTGTTGTTGTTGATCCACCACCGTAAGCCAATTCAAATTTAGGGTTTGTTGTGTTTGTTTACTTTACAATCATTACACTACTTAACTTTAAATCTGTTGTGTCTGTTATCTTTACAACAAAACATTAGTCATGCAACCTTTTTCGATCACAAGCTTTGTCACTTTACATCGCTTCTAATACGCATCGTATTTCTATCAGTCCACTTTGGCCGAAATGTGAGACTGATTTAAATTATTTATTGTATTTATGATTCATTATTGTATCTCATTGTATTAAGTGTAAACATCTTTTTGTAGCAGCACTAATAAAGAATTATTATTATTATTAATGGTATTGGCCATTCCAGTCTTTCGTTCAATAATATTTTAAAAAATAATCATACAACCACAGATTATGACCAAATCGACAACTATTTTAAATAGGCTTATTTGTTACATTGCAAGAAACATCTACATAGTAGTAGCCAGTTCTTCTTGGAGAGGATTGATGAGGCCTGATAAAGCTATTGTGTAGCGAAACAATTGTAGCAATGTCTATAATAAAGTTTGTAAAATTCAAAAAACGATTTTTTATTATCTTTATCTCTGAGAGATACACTAAATTACAATAATTACAACATTACAACCATTTACAACACGTATTTGTAGATGGCCTTATATTAAGTGGCGTTGTTTTATGTTTTTTTTTTGCATTGAATTTTTCTCGTATCAAAAGATGTGTTGCATGATGCAATATTTTATTGATATGCAACAGCAGGTGTACATTATGTAGTTCAGTATCCAGCGTGGTATTTCCCCGGGAAATAGCTATTTTAATGTGCAAGTATTAACGTCATAATGTCACAGAGCTAAATGTGGAAATAAATTATTAATTATTTTCAAATCATTTTTATTTGATTTAATAAACAATTCTTTAATTATATTTCACTGTCATTGTAAATTATTTCCGCACATCTAACATTAAATTACATCACAATATTTACATTATTACAATCATTTACAACTACTTAAGCCTCAGAAAATGGCTATCGACCATCGTTCTTTCAGCCTTTTTTTTATTTATTCAATTATCCTAATTTTAATGCGAAATTAAGAATAATCCACGATTTTAATGAACATTTTATCAGTTTTTGTGTGTGGTTACATCCAGAAATGTGCAATTTACCACGGCGGAATGAGTGCGGGTTCCAGTCCGCTGATTGAATTTAGGGCCGCGCGCGTATGGGGAATGAGAATCTCGGCCCCACATGCGACAGAATGAGAATGCGAATGGAAACCGCCGCCGCCGTAATAGCACCTGGTGCCGGATAATGCGATTTGGGAGGTGCTGATGGGATTATATTCGGTGGACTGCCTCCGCTGTGTCTGCTCGCCGGAGATAAGATTCCCGAAGAGTTGGCGGCGCCCTCTCACATAATAACTCAAGTCCACTTGTTGCGCAAAAAAAAAGAAAAACTGAGAAGGAATGGGGGATATTAAGTAGAAAAACGCCTTTCAACGCCAACGCTTTCTCTTATATATTTTAATAAATAACGGGGATAAATTGTTAATAACTGAGGTTTCAATTTCGTAAAACATAATAATAAAAAAAAATATTTACTTACTTAGCCACAGTTATTTAAATAGATTAAATAAAAACAATTCGAAAATAATTAATAAATCATGTCCCCTTTTAGCTCCTGTTTTGTTATGCAACAGCAAATGTCCATTATTGATATTTGTTCAAAGTACTTATGTCACATAAGTCAAAATATCACAGTAACTAAAAGAGGAAATAATTCATTAATTATTCTCGAGACATTTTTATTTAATTCGTTATACATGTTTTTATACATTAAGTCCCAATTTTACAACCCGCAAATAGGGCGCAAGTAACGTATTCGCGGAATAAAAGTTAATGTTTATGATTCTTCCCATTCGGTTATCAATGCTGCCAACCGAATGAAAATATCAAGAGTAACGTTACTTGAGGTTTGTAAAATTGGGCCTAAGTAAAACAACTTTAAACCCTTTAGGTGCCGATTTATTAACAGATTTTCTTACATATGGAAAGTATTTAATTTATTGCTTTGTGAATAATATATTTTACGTAAGAATTCACTTATTATTGTTATATAAGTTTTTTGTAATTTAGACTGTGCATAAACCTTGCGTTAAATTCGAGCCAGGCTCGATAATTTTAAATATACCAAAACATGCGCACGGCGAGTGTCAGCCATCAAGTGTATGCAAAGTGTTAACTTTAAATAAAATAAAATAAATCTGCAAATGATTAATTTATACAATTAATTAATTTTCATAAAAATAAATATTAATAGATTATTAAAAATAAATAAAACAAATAAACCATAGATTTGATTAAATACTTTCGTGTTATTAGCCCATTTTCAATATAATTTGTGTTTTATTAGTGGATTTTTAATAATTTATTCATACTTATTTTATACAATATGAACTACCAATGTTTAAATATTAATTAATGTAACATTATCATAATCTTAATACATTTGATTTGTTTCACTACAATCCTTGAGAATGAGGAAAGTCGAAATTAGTCGGAAGAAATAAAATAAGTAGTGAAGCAAATCAAGTGTATTTTTCAACTGGTTAATATAATGTTATTTTTAACACAATACAATAATAATTATAATGATTACAACAATAATTACAAATGCCAGGTTTTTTTTTTCAATCGTTAATCCTTTCAACTAATCTCATAAAGGAGGTAATATACGCCCGAAGCTCCACTAAGTTTCGAATTTCACTAGTTTTTCAAGAAATGTTTGGCAAATTTTTCCTTTAACCATTTCAATTTTTGTACTTGCATTTTCAAAGTGTATAACGTAAGTCAACAATTTGCTGTAGATAAAGGAAAAAATAATTAATTAATTGTAAAAAATATAATTTAGTTACTTGAGTTCCGTGAAGGTTTATATCACTAATTGAAAACAATATGAACTATGAATATTACTGTGTTTTCAATTAGTCTTATAAAATAGTTTTTTTTTTGGTTGAAAATGATCATTTCTCGGGAAATTAAACAGTCTTAGGCGGAAAGACCATAGATCGATAGCCTGTTCAAGCAAGCAAGAAAGAAACAAATATACCATAATATATTGTAAATATATGTAAAACAAATAACTTTGAATAAAGATATTGTAGTGGTAAATAGTCTTAGTTCTTTCTGCTATAATAAAAAATCTTCTCGATTATTTGTTCAGATATTTTCTAGAGATAGAAATTTTCATCGAAATTTGTGTGTGGAAAAAATGAATTTTCGGTAAAAATCCAAAAATCACCAAATGACTTCAAATTATACCAAAATATAGCTAAAGAATGGGAGAATATACTGTGAGAATTTCAACAATTTTGAGTAATTAGTTTTGAGTGAGTTCGCTCGCAAAATGAGCCTTTGAAAAGTGATCGAAATTTGAACACGTTTTTGCAAATTTTTTATGGCGATCACAGCCGATGCAGAATGAATAGCTAGAATGAAAATATAGCTGGAAGAATAGAGAATCGATTGTTAAAAATCCCGTCCTTCTAAGTTGTCTGTGGACATAGTAATTTTGGTTTGACCGCAGATATGTTCAAAAGGACCAATTGGCGGGTTCGTACAAAACCGTTCCCATAAGACCCAATGTTAATTTCGCGGACCTATTTAAATGGCCAAAAATGGTTGAAAATGATAATTTTACGGAAAACCAAATAGCCCGTGTTCTTTCTACTATTAATAAGGGTGTTTGTATTTTTTTTCAGATTTTTTGGAGAGAAAAAAATTTTCATCGAAATTTGCAAATTTCATAAGGGGTATGTATGGAAAAATGTGAATTTTCGGCGAAAATGCAAAAGTCGCCAAATGACTTAATATTATACCAAAATGTAGCTAAAGAATGGGTGCATACACTGTGAGAATTTGAATAAGATCGAGTTGTTAGTTTTGATTCAATTCGCTCGCAAAATAAGCCTTTGAAAAATGAGCGAAATTTTAACTCGTTTATACTATTTTTTTCTAGTGACCACAGGCGACGCAAAAAGATTATTTTTAATGAAAATATAGCTAGAAGATTCTAAAATGGAATGCTGAAAAGCCCGTCCTTCTAAGTTGTCTGTGGACGTAGAAATTTTAATTCAACCGCAGATGTGTTCAAATCGATCAATTGGCCGGTTCGTACAAAACCGTTCCCATAAGGCCCCATGTTAATTTCACGGAGCAATTAAAGTGCCCAAAAATGGTTGAAAATGATATTTTTTCGGGAAACAAAATAGCCCAAGTTCTTTCTACTATTACCTAGGGTGTTTGTAATTTTTTTCAGATTTTTTAGAGAGAAAAAAATTTTCACCGAAATTTGCAAATTTCATAAGGGGTATGTATGGAAAAAAGTGAAATTTCGGTGAAAATCCGAAAATCTCCAAATGACTTCATTTTATACCAAAATGTAGCTAAAGAATGGGAGCATCAGCTGTGAGAATTTGAATAAGATCGAGTAATTAGTTTTGAGTCAATTCGCTCGTAAAATGAGCCTTTGAAAAATGTTCGAAATGTTATCCCGTTTTTGCATCTTTTTTGCTGGCAATCAGAGCTGGCTCACAAATATATATTTTCTATGAAAATATAGCTGGATTCTTTAAGAATCGAATGGTGAAAAGCTCATCCTTCTATCTTGTCTGTGAACTTAATAATTTTGCTTTAACCGCAGATACATTTAAAACGACCAATTGGCGGGTTGGCACTAAACCGTTTCCATAAGGCCCTATGTTAATTTCGCGGACCAATTTAAGTGTCCAAAAATGGTTCAAAAGAACTATTTTCCGGAAAACTAAATAGTCTACGTTCTTTCTATTATCATTAAGGATCTTCATAATTTTTTTCAGAATTTTTGGGGAGAAAAAAATTTTCATCGAAATTTGAAAAAATCATAAGGTATGTATGGAAAAAAGTTAAAAATCAACGAAAATCGAAATATCGCCAAAAAACTTCATATTATACTAAAATATAGCTAAAGATTGGGAGCATAAGCTGTGATAATTTGAGCAAGATTGAGTTACTAGTTTTGAGTCAGTTCGCTCGCAAAACTAGTCTTTAAAAAGTGATCGAAATTTGTATTCATTTTTGCAATTTTTTTCTGGCGACCACAGCCGACGCAAAAAAATAACTTTTAATGGAAATGTAGCTGCAAGATTCTAGAATCGAATGTTGAAACCCCCGTCTTTCTACGTTTTCTGAAAACTTAGTAATTTTGATCCAACCGCAGATACTATCAAAACGACCAATTGGCGGGTCCGTACAAAACCGTTCCCATAAGACCCAATGTTAATTTCGCGGAGCTATTTAAATGACCAAAAATGGTTGAAAATGATAATTTTACGGAAAACCAAATAGCCCGTGTTCTTTCTACTATTATTAAGGGTGTTTGTAATTTTTTTTCAGATTTTTTTGAGAGAAAAAAATTTTCATCGAAATTTGAAAATATTGTAAGGGGTATGTATGGAAAAAAGTGAATTTTCGGCGAAAATGCAAAAATCGCCAAATGACTTGATATTATACCAAAATGTAGCTAAAGAATGGATGCATACACTGTGAGAATTTTAATAAGATCAAGTTGTTAGTTTTGATTCAATTCGCTCGCAAACTAAGCCTTTGAAAAATTAGCCAAATTTTAACTCGTTTTTGCTATTTTTTCTGGTGACCACGAGCGACACAGAGGGGTGATTTTTAATGGAAATGTAGCTGGAATATTTTAAAATCGAATATTGAAAACCCCGTCTGTCTACCTCTTCTGAAAACTTAGTAATTTTGATCCAACCGCAGATACTATCAAAACGACCAATTGGCGGATCCGTACAAAAACGTTCCCATAAGACCCAATGTTAATTTCGCGGAGCTATTTAAATAACCAAAAATGGTTGAAAATGATATTTTTTCGGAAAACAAAATACCCCACGTCCTTTATACTATTATTAAGAGTGTTTGTAATTTTTTTCAGATTTTTTGGAGAGAAAAAAAATTTCATCGAAATTTGCAAATATTGTATGGAAAAAACCTGAAATTTCAGCAAAAATCCAAAAATCGCCAAACGACTTCATAGAAATGTATAACTAGGTTGTATATTTCGACTACTATGAATAATAATAATAATAAATCAACTTTATTTCAGGAAATGTTTACAAAATAATAATTCTGAGGAACATAAATGAAATTGTGTCAAGTAACAAATAAACAAAATAAACTTTCTCAATTTACACCAAAAAAATCTTTAATTATATTAAAGTTTCAGGTTTAGAAGAACAAAAAAGAATTTATTATCGTTTGACCAAAAGAATCGTTTATGCTATACAATTCAGAGTCCAATAAGAAATTATGTATTTCACTTTTGTATTTTTTAAAAACGTCTATTGTCTTTATGTTGTCTGAAAGACCTTTCAAGACTATAAAAGCCAGGAAGGTAGTTGTAATATAGTTAGCTGTTTTCGCTTTCTGCTGATTTCGTCACAAAATGAGTTTCCAAAATATCTAGTACTCTCATCCATGCAAATACGTCTAGGGATCCAGATTCTGCCGATCCTGGTTTGATCCGCAAATATGGGCTGAATTTAAACCGTCAGTGGTTTAGCGAGTACGCCAATGATATCGGTTTTAAGAAGTTAGATTAAGTATTTAAGCCACCTTGCGTGTACTTCTGATTTCCTTAGCAAACTTGCCACATGTAAAACTTCGGGACGTTCTATTTATAGGCGGTAATTTTATATTTAGCCCTTTTGGGTGTATTTCAGATTTCGTCTGGGAAGATACAGTTTTACATATTTTATAAGTTAAATATATATACAATTATCTTTATTGTGGTATTTACATATACATATATTATACAAAATATTTGATCTAAACTTATAAATGGCTATCGACCTTAGGTCTTTCAGCCATAAGTTAAATATTAAAGGCAGAATAATCTATTATATAAGGTTTTTTTATTGTAATCGTAATATTTTTTTTTTATTTTTCGTCTAAATTCTACTGATATTGTTTTATTATTAACTTATTTCATATATAATTAAATTTAAGTCATGATATTACTCATAATTTAATTTGAGTTGAGTTGAAAGCAGATATGCTTGTAAAAGCAGTATTTATAACGGTTACATATTTTATTTTTTGATAAAATACAGGGCTATTATTAATTATGGACCCATTTTTATAAATTCGCATTTCTTAAAGTACAAAACCAAAATTAACAATCTTTGTAGCCATGAAAAGAGAAAGTTTAATTTTATTATAAATTATTAAATATAATTTTTGTTTAGATAGGTCCATTATTTATAATAACCCTGTATATTAACAAATTTTATCGAATCATAAAAAATCATAAAAACTTTTGTTTAAATCAATATCCAATTAATAAAAATCAATATGTAATTATAATTAAATTTCCATAATTCATACAGTGAACAGCTTCAGATTTTGCAATTAATATGCAAATTTCCGTTTGCCGGATAGAATTTTCAACTACTTTCTTATCGCCATTAATTAATTCACTTGAACATTTATTGATCGAATTTTCTCTTTTACATCAAATAACATTTAAAGATAGCGTCTACAGAATATAATTCTAATTTTTGTATATTATTGTACATACATATACACATTTGTATAAAGATGGTTAGTTAGTTAACATTTAAAATAAAAATACTAATTCTTAATACTAATTTTTTATCATACAAAAAAAATGTGGAAATGAAATAAAAAAAAAATATAATTCTTTAATTAATGCAAACACTTTTTAACTTTATATATATATATAACTGAAATTTATTAAGCCTCTATAGTTTCGTGTATATTAACGCGTGTTTATCAAACTGACAGTAATTTTCAGTTATATAAACAATGTCAAAAAGTATTTTAATTTATTTAAATAACTGCGACTAAATGAATGAATACTCTTTTCTATTTATAAAAAGTATTTTAATTAATCGAACAACGATGTGTAATAAATTAGAAGCTTTAACAATTAAAAAATTAATTAATTAATTATTTAATAAATATGAAAGTACTATAAGTAAATTTCGATGTAGACATTAAAACACTTTATACATTCATAATAAATTAAAGACGACGCAAGCGCCATCTTTTTTTGGTGACTGAACGTTTCATTAAATGTGACTTTATACATTGTTTATAAATTTGACCGCAGTTTCAACAATTAACTTCTCATTATCAAACATGAAGTAGCTTAAAACTATGAACAGGCATATATATATATATATATATATATATATATATATATATAAAGTAGGCGATAATTAACGGATTAGGTATTTTAGAAAGGGACGGTAAAAATGGGCCAGAATATTAGAAAATAGAAAGACTGTTATTCCTTACTTTACTTTTTATTTTTATGTTAGATGTACATTTCGTGTCTCGAAATGTGAAGTAAGGAATAACAGTTTTTCTATTTTGTGATCAATTACTTCAAGTAAACTCGAAAATATACAGTTATGAGTATATCAGATCAATCTATTCATTAATGAGTGAGATACACGGATTAGCAGCATGCTTTTTGTATTTCGAGAGCTTCCAGGAGGTTTATCTTACGACCCTTTCGAACAATAAATCTAAGTACATCTTTAACAAAATTATGGTTTTCATCTAGGAGATGTTTTACAAAAGATGACTTATCAAAGATTTATACAAATTTTGATATACCACAGTGTATTTTTAATTATTTTTCCTTCGCAAGGTGCAATAGCTTACTCTCGATTTTAGTTTATCACCTTAAATAAAAAAAATGTCAAGCCATTTTTGAATAACGTATTCATAGCGGGATTTTAAAAATAAATCTCTTTGTATAAATAGAAAAGAGTATTATCCATTCACTTGGTCACAGCTATTTAAATATATTAAATAAAAATGATTTGAAAATAATTAATAAATTATTTTTTTCACAGCAGGTGTACATTATGTTATTCAATGTCCCGCGTGGGTATTTGCCCGGGAAGTAGTTGTTTTGATGTGCATTTGTTTAACGTACTTACGTAACGTAAGTCAAAAGTCACACAGCTAAATGTGAAAATAATTTATTAATTATTTTCAAATAATTTATTAATTATTTTCAAATAATTTTTATTTAATATATAAATCTCATTGTATATTTAGTTTGAGTATAACGTGAAATGATGTAACTTGAATAAAAACACTTGGTTAATTCCTTACTTCACAATTTTTTTTTGTGATGTAAGGAATTAACCAAGTGTTTTTATTCAAAATAAATCTCATATTATTTAAAAGCACGGAACGTTCTAACTAAATTCCCACAGTTAATCCGGTTCACCCACTTTATTCCCTTTCGCCAGCTAGCGAACTTGCCACATGTAAAACTCCGGGACCGTTCTATTTTTAGGCGGTAATTTCATATTTAGCCCGCGCAGGGGGACGCCAACGCGGAAACCCCCCTGCCCTGTCCCGGGAGGACGGAAATCCCCTGCACCGCACCAAGTGACACCCACGGGAAAATCGATCCGTTTACCCTATGACGGTATAAGTGGAACGGACTCGATGATTTTCAATACGCTCCCCTCCGCCACCCCCGTCTTTCGCCGCGCTCGTTCTTTTTTTTTGTGCGCCTTGACGTGGAGCGACCGCGAAAAGTTATCGGGGCAGGGGAAATTTATTCAGCGACGCCACGTCGTTACGCCTCGGAACGGATGGAAATGGGAAAGCCGTAAAAGGGCGGGATTAGGAAGTTGACGGATAATTTGCGTCAATTTTTATATAAAGATCAATCAAAACAAACATCAAACAAACGCATACTTTATATAAATAGAGAAGAGTTTTCATTCACTTGGTCACAGATGTTTAAATAAATTAAATGAAAATTATTTGAAAACAATTAATAGATTATTTCCATGAAATAAATATGAATAAATTATTAAAAATCAACTAATAAAATACAGATTAGATTGAATAACTTTAAATTCTCTTTAAAAATGGGCTAATAACCCGAAACTAGTCTAGAATTTAAAGTTATTCAATCTAATCTGTATTTTACTGTACCTATTCGTTTTTTTTTTTATTTAAGAGAATGTCTTTTTTCTTCATAACTCCTTAACAACTTATATATATATATTTATATATATAATTGATGCAATTATACGAGTCGATTTAGAACCTTATTGCTTTGCGCACTTTTGGTGAATGCGCCGGGTCCGAACACTAAACCATTCACAAAACGGAAGAAATATATACATAGACGGGAAGTCCGAAGTGGTTCAGGTAAAAAGAGACAAAAGTGGAAACAGTCAACCTGATTGGGACAACAAGTTTTAGTTTAGTTTTACCCTATCTTGTAAATTGAAAACGTTGATCTTAGGAACAACCAATGTCCAGATACGACCTCTGCGCTCACTTACACCGAGTATCTCAGAGGTGACAGTGCGTTTTTAATTAGTTTTCAATTTTTAATAAATTTAACAGCAAATGTCTATTATTAGACATTTGTTGAAGTACTTATGTAAAATAAGTCAAATTGTCACAGTAGCTAAAGAGAAAATAATTTATTAATTAATTATTTTCAAATTCTTTTTATTTAATTTACGTCAATAAATTGTTTATCAGAACAAAGGCGTGTGTGTTATTTACAAGGCATTCTTCGCAAAAAAAGGTTTTTTCATATTTCCTCGAAACTGCAAGTCCGAATCTTAATGTGTGATACATCAACGTAAAAGAAAACAAATAGCTTAATATTTTTGCTTTAGGATATATTTTGTATTTTAGATATGCTTTCCCTATTTATGTATTCTGTGTGCAATAATAACAATAACAAAGAGAAAATAGCTGGATTAAAAAAAAAACTGTTTCTTTTCTTGCAAGGGAGTCTTTCTTTAAATAATATTGCACGACAATTCCAATAAATAATTTTCTGAATTGTACACATTCACTCGCTGGATAAATTTCTCCGCTTTGTATACATTTTCTGTATTTTTTTTTTTTTTATTCATTTTCTATTTAATTTATATTTATGAACGAAGTCACGTCAACGGCACATCCGGCGTCCGCCGCCTTCCCCGCTTTTCCCGAGCGAAAACATCTATTTTTAAACACCGGTTAATTAATCTCACAGCGAGCGCTGATGGAACGAGGGTGGCTGAGCCGGGGGGCTGCTGGCAGTTTTCTTAATTAAAACCGATTGTTGATGGCGGTGTTTGGTGATGATGATGATGTGATAAAAGTCGCATCGCGTATTCAAGAAAGACGGGGCCGGGCGTCGCCAATAATATAATTATGTATACAGCGCGGAGACAATAACGTCAATCAATTAGGGTTGGCTGAGCGGGGTGTAGGGAAGTGGAAAGGGCGAGCTGAGGGGGAATGAGAGAGTGTGTGTGTGTGGGATGACGGGGGCTGCGACCTTTTTGAGACACTTGTTGCGTTGTTCTAGTACGTAAACCCCACTTTGGCGCTCGTTCTATTGATTTTTATGTCGCCTACGCTGGACCTGATTATTTTAGTTTAGTTCCGATTGACCATCACCAGATGAATAGTATTTGAACAAACTCATTTAGTGAAAATATTAAGTGTTTCTGGTATACTTGTCGCACACCCTTTAAGTATCAATATTATGTTGAATCTTCAATATCTCATCCACATTATAATAGCTATAAATCACTAGTTATTTATAATCAAAGTGTAACTTCTGATTTATGCATGCTTAAGAATTTTATTTAATTCAGGAAGATTTAATTGAAATTAAAACACTTGGTTTGTTTTTGCAACAAACCAATTGTTTTAATTTCAATTAAATCTTCCTGAATTAATTCAAAAATGTTTCACCACGGGTTAAGTGAGAAATTAATTAAACAATTTTATTTAAAATTGCTTGTCTAGTGTGCTGGTGTGATATCAATAAACCTAAATATAAATAAACCTGAAGTTGTGCACTAACTATAAATCACTAGAGATTTACAGCTATTATAACGTTTACTAAAATAAAATTAAAACACTTTCTTTCAAAAATTGTTTCACCGCTTCAGGCGAAGAATGGTACAGTACAATGTTTACATTATTATTTATATTATCCGTTGTTGGGTGGTGGTAACTATAAATCACTAGTGATTTATAATCAGTGCATAACTTCTGGATTATTCATTTCATATTGTTTTTCTTCCAATAAATTCCATATTTTCCTGAAAACCACTAGTGATTAAATAGTTAATGCATATAAATCACTAGTGATTTATAATCAGTGTATGGCTTCTGGTTTATTCATGATTAGTAATTTTATTTCGAATAGTTTTTCTAGTGTGCTGATGTGCTATAGAAAATCCTAAATGTAAATAAACCTGAAGTTGTGAACTAACTATAAATCACTAGAAATTTAGAGCTGTTTAAAGTTGTGTATTTTTTTTTTCATTTTAGACTGAATGAAATAATCATAGACAAATGTCTTAAATGTGCGACTCTTGATTGATGTTTCGCTATATTCTTTTCATCAACCGAGAGTTGAATACTAAGCACAAGTAATCCTGAAGTCATGCATTAACTATAAATCACTAGAGATTTACAGCTATTATAACATTCATTAAAATAAAATTAAAACTCTTTCTTTCAAAAAATAATTTGTCTTTATTCGTGACAATTGTTTCGCCGCTTCAGGCAAAGAATGGTACAGTAAAATGTTTACATTATTATTTATATTATCCGTTGTTGGGTGGTGATCACTATAAATCACTAGTGATTTATAATCAGTGCATAACTTCTGGATTATTCATTTCATATTGTTTTTCTTCCTATAATTTCCATATTTTCCATCGCGTTGAGTTTTATACCTTTATTTTCGATACGTATTTTTTTTTCTTTTACAAATTTATGTTATTCTTCCGCTAGATGGGATGCGTAGTATGTTCCTCCTTTTGTGCTCGAAATATTATAATGTTTTTTTTTATTTTAGAGTGAATGAAATAATCCTCGACAAATGTCTTAAATGTGCGACTCTCGATTCATGTTTCATTATATTCCTTTCATCAATCGAAATTTGAACATTAAGCATAAATAATCCTGAAGTTGCGCACTAATTATAAACCACTAGTTATTTATAAAATATTAAATATTTTAATATTTATAAATAAAAAATAAACATTATAATATGTTTGTTTTTTATTTTCTTCATAAAGTGAATGAGATAATTATAGACAACTTTCTTAGATGTGCTAGCATAAATAATCTTGATTTTATATAATTTCTAAAAATTATAAGGCTAATACTATTAAGACTTTTACGAGTCATGTTTTTAGATTAACCGACAGAAAAATCACGTGTGGCAATAATTGTTTAATTAGTAACATTTCTTTTCATTCGTTCTTTCTTTCTTATTTCTTTTTTTTTTTTTTGTTATTCACTGTCGACGTTTTAATATTTGTAGGATCAGGAAGCGAAAAACGTCGTTGTACGTAAAGGGGGGAGAGTGTATTAGAAAGCCGGATTCGCTCGCCTCTCGAATTCGGCACGGTCTGCCTGGCGATAAACTGTAACGCCGCCGCTTCTTGTCGCCGTTACAATAAATTTTCCAATTAGAAAGTGTTACCCAATCTCGGGGCGATACGATACGATACGCCGATACGTAATTCCGGGGGGACGTGTCCGTGAACGCGAAAACGCGGGGGGTCGCTCATCGCGGAAAGTAAAAGCTCCTTTCACGCTTTTTTTTATGGGAGAGCCGTGCAAACGCGCCGGTTTTCATTAATTGCGCGAAAACAACGACGAAAATTTTAAAAAGAAAGAGAGAAGGAAATTAACGCGCGGATCTTTTCCACGCCGGCGTTTGGTTTTTAATGGATTATTATTACGTCGCCGGGGCATGACGGATGATAATCGACGGAACGTGATTGCCGATTCTGAAACTCACATCACTTTCAAAACTTGGAATAGTTTTCCCATTATTACCAATTGCATTTATCAATATGGATTTCAACTTCCACGTTTAACAAATCCACAATGAATAATAAAATAATTAAATAAAAATTTAATAAATGCAAACAAGGTTTTACAAATATTTTTAAGAAAAACTCAAATTTTCGTGAAATTTGGAATCGCAGTGATTAAATTGTAGTGGATGAAGGGTGAACGCAGTGTTGGGTGGTGGTAACTATAGATCACTAGTGAACGCAGTGTTCGCCCTTCATCCACTACAATTTAATTATTGTGAAAGTAGTGCATAAAAATAAAATTTTTGATGAGCTTTTTATGTGAGGCGATTTTCTGTTTTTGAAATTTATAGAAAAATAGATGAAAATTGACACTGCAAGGTTGAAAATACGCCAAGGGTGGTTGATTTGAGCTGTTATCATGATTACACCTTAAATGCTGAATGCCTAAAATTCAAATCCTCGCAACTATTTTTTGATTTTTTTTAATTACACCTTAAATACTATGATCATTGATTGCCTCAAATTCTCGCAAGTGTATTTCCAATGATATTTCCAGAATTGCAGCATCCATATTCATGTTTTTTTTTCTTCGTTCTCTGAATATCAAATAAAAATTCAGCCTTATGTCAATATTCATTTTATTTTTGAGATTTCATCTCAAATGCCATCTTGACTGAATGCCACAAATCCTTACAAGTGTATTTCCAGTAATATTGCTACACTTGCAGCATCCATATTCATCGTTTTTTTTTTTTTCTTCGTTCTCTGATATCAAATAAAAATTCAGCCTTATGTCAATCATCATTTTTTTATTTCATCTCAAATGCCATCTTGACTGAATGCCACAAATCCTCACAAGTGTATTTCCAGTGACATTGCCGCCCTTGTGGTGTCCATTTTCATAGATTTTTCCCTTCGTCTTTTCGTTCTCTAAATATGAAATAAAAAATCAAGAGTGAATATATATGTTTTTTAAATTCCACCTTAAATGCCATCCTCGCTGAATGCTCCAAATCCTCACATGTGTATTTCCAGTGACATTGCCGCCCTTGTGGTGTCCATTTTCATAGAATATTTTCCTTCGTTCTCTGGATATCAAATTAAAGTCATTATTATTATTACTATTATTTGATTTGTGGGGCTGTGCGGCACTTCGACTTAAAGATCATTTGTGGTTGTAATTTAATTTGTTACCTCACAGGATATATCTATCATTTTGAAGTACCTTAAAAGATTTTTAATCTTGAAATATTTTAGTTCGTCAAGAGTGGGCAAGTCGTTCTCCAAGAACCTTTGTCTTACAGGAACTAAAGATTCGCATTCTGTTAGGAGATGGATAAGTATCACCCTTTCCACAAAACAGAATCTGCATGTTTGACCAGAGACTATTCCCATGTTTTTCAGGCAGCCCTTTACAGGAATATGTCACGTTAGAATTCCTGTTAGTAGTTTGAGGTCTTTCCTAAATTCAGTTTTATATCAATATTGAATATAAAAAAAGACCTTTATTGGCACCCTCTTAAATTAACAAAACACAACCAAAAATTCACAAAAATCCCAGCCCTAACATCACCCTAATCCTCCCTCCCTTCTTCTAGCCTCCCGCTCCCGCATCAACTTCATCAGTATTTTTACCCCAGCACCATCCTCTTTCATCCATCTCTGCACTCTTCTCTCTCCTTCTATCCATTCCTTGCATACCCCCACACATTCCTCCCCCAAGTGCTTCCATGTGTCCTCCTCATCGCCACATAATACACACCTAACATACGCCAACCCCATCCATACCTTCCTCCCCCGCTCTTCCCGCTCTATTGAATATATATATTTTTTAATTCCTCTTTACTCACTCAATACCTCAAATCCTTACAAGTGTGTTTCCAGTGATATTGCCGCCCTTGCAGTGACCATTTTTCATCGATTTTTTCCATTCTTCTCTGAATATCAAAATAAATATTCAGCCTTCAATCAATACCGAATTTAAATCGTTTTTTTTTTATTATAAAATACGTTTAATACACACGCTACACATAAAAACAAACGCAAACGTAGTCGAATTATCCTCAACCTTTCTGAATAATTCTCATCGCACGGGATTCGCAATATTACATCCCTTAAGCTGCACGCGCTTCCATCGTCATCTCACGTACAACAGACGAAATCCCTGGAGTGAGAGAGAGCGGGGAGAGGGGGGAGTAAGCCGTCCGTAAGGCGCGCACGTGAATTCCACACGCGTACTCCTCTTGATATTTAAATGATATTTACAACAATGCTATAGCATCAATAAATAAGTTATTGATAATACATCACTTATCAATCCTTAAGTTTGTTAAAAATGATTCATCATCAAATCAAATTAATTTTTATTTTTTTATTTTAAAAAAGTGAAGAAATGTATGCAAGTTATTCTTTTATCTGTTAATAAAGATTATTTATATATAAATGTTAATAATAACGGTTGCAATTATTATTGCCCGGCGGGGTAATCTCGGCGAAAGGGTCAGGCGCATTAATTTATACATTTTCCCAATTGAAATTGCCGGATTGACCGCTTGTGCTGGCCTTTTCGCCAAGCGGTGTAATTATTTATGAAAATCCGCGGGGATTAATTCAGTGTGGATTCGGTTTTAATGAAATGTTAATGTAAATGGTTGCGATTAAATGGAAACGCCGCGCGGAATTTCAATTTAATAAGAGAATTACTTCAATTGCATAATGCATAATAGAGATATCGATTTAAATTTCAAGACTGCATTGATATTTGCAACAAATGCCGAGTCATATCAGACTATCAGCGTCAACCTGAATAATAACATTGTCAATAATAAAACACTTTTATTTTCTTGGATTAATTTCTCATCTGGCACTTGGTGAAACATATTACACTATGTAAAATAATTTAAAGAAAAGACACTTGGTATTGTTTCACAAATTAGACTTATTCCGACTAGTTTCGGTTTATTAGACCATTTTCAAAGGAATGTGGAAGGAAAATGTCTTTTATTTAAATTATTTTACATAAACACTTTTATAATAGAAACAATCTTTATTTACATAATATATAAATTTACATAATAATTATTACATAACATTGTCAATGCAGTTCAGTAAATCGATGAAATATCTTTCCGCCCATTTTTTATTTATTTATTTTTGTGGTGGGTTTTATATGCAATGCTTTTCTTTAGTAGGCTCGTTCGTCGTTTAATTATACGCTAGATGAATGGTGGTTGAATATTGTTTTAAATAAATCAAAGTAATTTAATTTTTGATGCCATTAATTTTTGAAAATCCATACTTGTTAATATTTTAAGGTTTTTTAATACATTTTTACAGGATTAATTGTATATTATTCACAAGTATACTTATTATGAGATAATTCTCTTGATATACTTTAATTTATTAACATTTCAAAGTTGTTGTTTTTTTTTTAATTAAACACACTTTTATACGTTTTTATAGGATTAATTGTATATTATCCACAAGTATAATTATTATGAGATAATTCTCTTGACATATTTTAATTTATTAACATTTTAAAGTTTTTTTTTTAATTAAACACACTGTCAAAATATAAATGTATCCTTTATTCGCGAAGAAGCCGCAAAAGCTTGCGAAATAATTGTCGCGAATAAAGGACAAATTTATATTTTGTAAGTGTGTTTAATTTAAAAAGAAAAGAAAAAAAAATAAAATTAATTAAAGTATGCCATGAGAATTATCTCATAATAAGTATACTTGTGGATAATATACAATTAATCCTGTAGAAACGCATAACAGGAGAATAATAATTAAAACTTGTAAACATTGGATTATCACGCACGCCACGCTGTCGGTTTCATTGAGGAGAAGAGGGAACGAGCAAACAACGGGGCCAATCAATCCGTAATTAAAAGTACATCTCGTTAACGCCGACAGTCAATCGGCCCGGCCGCCCCCGCCGGTGCCTTATTGCTGGAGCGAAACGGCGACACGTGCTATCGGCGATGACGTCCGTCCTGCCGCAGGATAAGCGAATCCTGCCGGCGGCTCGCGCATGACTCCGGGTCGTCCGCGCCGCGCGTCCGCGTTTTCGCCAAACCGGAGTCTCTCGCCGCTCAGTAGTGTGGCACGGGCCTTCTAAACACTGTTGCAATTCGCGCATTTTCCCCCCACCAAAAAAATAAACAATAATAAAGGATTTATTACAGAAACGCGGGATTGAATAAAAGTAGACTTTTTTTGACGCACGCGATTTTTTTTAAATAAATTACAACAGCAGGAGACTGCTTGCATAAATTAAAAGTGATTTCAAGTTGAGCTACTCAGACGACGAAAGCTTAAAAACAAAACGTAAGTCCTACTTTATTTTGACGTTTCCATTATCCTTAATTTTCGATTCTTAATCATCACTGTCGTTTCTATTGTTTTCCATATCCAACTATTAATTCATTAATTTAAAGTAAACACGTTTGTTATGATTTTCAAATTTATTTTTATATTTCACTACATTTGTAGTTTCAAATTAATAAATATTTCATATTTTATAGTATTTAGAAGACATTAAAACAATCAATTAATAAACTATTAATCGAGGTGGCTGGTAGTTGCTGAAAGTTCATATTCATTACTTTAAAGTAAACACGTTTGTTATAACTTTCACATTTGTAGTGAAATAAAAAAATAAAAATGTAATGAAATATGAAAATGAAAATAAATTTGAAAGTTATAACAAACGTGTTTACTTTAAAGTAATGAATATGAAGTTTCAACAACTACCAGCCACCTCGATTAATAGTTTATTAATTCATTGTTTAAATGTCTTCTAAATACTATAAAATATGAAATATTTCGAGAAGTATTTCGAGGCATTCCTAAAAAAATATGTGTATCATTTTATGATAATTTATGAAAAAAAAAATGAAAAGTGTAGGGCGCCATTAAAAACAAAAAAATACGTCCGTTTTAAAAGTAACATATTTAAAATTATTACTTAATAGAATGCTATTATCTTACTATGCATAATTTCTCCATCACAAAAGAAGTAATGATTTTTTATTATACCACTACAACTGTCAACATTTTTAAAAATATTTTTTTTTTTAATCAAAAAGGCGAATTTTATTGCAAAATCCTACATATATTTCATTTATAAAAATCATAAAAAATATTTCTTTAGAAATATCTTCATGAAACTGAGTGGGGATATAAACCAAAGCTTGCTCTATCAGAATATGTAAAAAACAAAAAATACCCCATTCATAGTTTTTGAGATATTTTCAGTTTTATGCGAAAAAGACGAATTTTATTGCACTTTTCTGAATATATTCAGTTTAAAAAAATCACAAAAAATATTTCTTCTGCGGAATCTTAACGAAACTAGGTGGAGATATTAAGCAAAGCTTGCTCTATTAGAATATGTAAAAAACAAAAAATACCCCATTCATAGTTTTTGAGATATTTTCAATTTTATGCAAAAAAGACGAATTTTATTGCACTTTTCTGAATACATTCAGTTTAAAAAAAATCACAAAAAATATTTCTTCTGTGAAATCTTTACTAAAGTATGTAGAAATATTAAGCAAAGATTGCTCTATCAGAATATGTAAAAAACAAAAAATACCCCATTCATAGTTTTCGAGATATTTTCAATTTTATGCGAAAAGGCGAATTTTATTGCAAAATCCTGCATATATTTAATTTAAAAAAATCATAAAAAATATTTCTTTAAAAATATCTTCATGAAATTGAGTGGGGATATAAACTAAGGTTTGCTCTTTCAAAATATATAAAAAACAAAAAATACCCCATTCATAGTTTTTGAGATATTTTCAGTTTTATGCGAAAAAGACGAATTTTATTGCACTTTTCTGAATATATTCAATTTAAAAAAATCTCAAAAAATATTTCTTCTGTGAAATCTTCACGAAACTAAGTGGAAATATTAAGCAAAGCTTGCTCTATCAGAATATGTAAAAAACAAAAAATACCCCATTCATAGTTTTTGAGATATTTTCAGTTTTACGCGAAAAAGACGAATTTTATTGCACTTTTCTGAATATATTCAGTTTAAAAAAATCACAAAAAATATTTCTTCTGCGGAATCTTAACGAAACTAGGTGGAGATATTAAGCAAAGCTTGCTCTATTAGAATATGTAAAAAACAAAAAATACCCCATTCATAGTTTTTGAGATATTTTCAATTTTATGCAAAAAAGACGAATTTTATTGCACTTTTCTGAATACATTCAGTTTAAAAAAAATCACAAAAAATATTTCTTCTGTGAAATCTTTACTAAAGTATGTAGAAATATTAAGCAAAGATTGCTCTATCAGAATATGTAAAAAACAAAAAATACCCCATTCATAGTTTTCGAGATATTTTCAATTTTATGCGAAAAGGCGAATTTTATTGCAAAATCCTGCATATATTTAATTTAAAAAAATCATAAAAAATATTTCTTTAAAAATATCTTCATGAAATTGAGTGGGGATATAAACTAAGGTTTGCTCTTTCAAAATATATAAAAAACAAAAAATACCCCATTCATAGTTTTTGAGATATTTTCAGTTTTATGCGAAAAAGACGAATTTTATTGCACTTTTCTGAATATATTCAATTTAAAAAAATCTCAAAAAATATTTCTTCTGTGAAATCTTCACGAAACTAAGTGGAAATATTAAGCAAAGCTTGCTCTATCAGAATATGTAAAAAACAAAAAATACCCCATTCATAGTTTTTGAGATATTTTCAGTTTTACGCGAAAAAGACGAATTTTATTGCACTTTTCTGAATATATTCAGTTTAAAAAAATCACAAAAAATATTTCTTCTGCGGAATCTTAACGAAACTAGGTGGAGATATTAAGCAAAGCTTGCTCTATTAGAATATGTAAAAAACAAAAAATACCCCATTCATAGTTTTTGAGATATTTTCAATTTTATGCAAAAAAGACGAATTTTATTGCACTTTTCTGAATACATTCAGTTTAAAAAAAATCACAAAAAATATTTCTTCTGTGAAATCTTTACTAAAGTATGTAGAAATATTAAGCAAAGATTGCTCTATCAGAATATGTAAAAAACAAAAAATACCCCATTCATAGTTTTCGAGATATTTTCAATTTTATGCGAAAAGGCGAATTTTATTGCAAAATCCTGCATATATTTAATTTAAAAAAATCATAAAAAATATTTCTTTAAAAATATCTTCATGAAATTGAGTGGGGATATAAACTAAGGTTTGCTCTTTCAAAATATATAAAAAACAAAAAATACCCCATTCATAGTTTTTGAGATATTTTCAGTTTTATGCGAAAAAGACGAATTTTATTGCACTTTTCTGAATATATTCAATTTAAAAAAATCTCAAAAAATATTTCTTCTGTGAAATCTTCACGAAACTAAGTGGAAATATTAAGCAAAGCTTGCTCTATCAGAATATGTAAAAAACAAAAAATACCCCATTCATAGTTTTTGAGATATTTTCAGTTTTACGCGAAAAAGACGAATTTTATTGCACTTTTCTGAATATATTCAGTTTAAAAAAATCACAAAAAATATTTCTTCTGTGAAATCTTCACGAAACTAAGTGGAGATATTAAGCAAAGCTTGCTCTACCAGAATATGTAAAAAACAAAAAATACCCCATTCATAGTTTTTGAGATATTTTCAGTTTTATCCGAAAAAGACGAATTTTATTGCACTTTTCTGAATATATTCAATTAAAAAAAATCACAAAAAATATTTCTTCTGCGAAATCTTCACGAAACTAAGTGGAGATATTAAGCAAAGCTTGCTCTATCAGAATATGTAAAAACAAAAAATACCCCATTCATAGTTTTTGAGATATTTTCAATTTTATGCGAAAAGGCGAATTTTATTGCAAAATCCTGCATATATTTAATTTAAAAAAATCATAAAAAATATTTCTTTAAAAATATCTTCATGAAATTGAGTGGGGATATAAACTAAAGTTTGCTCTTTCAAAATATATAAAAAACAAAAAATACCCCATTCATAGTTTTTGAGATATTTTCAGTTTTATGCGAAAAAGGCGAATTCTATTGGACTTTTCTGAATATATTCAGTTAAAAAAATCACAAAAAATATTTCTTCTGTGAAATCTTGACGAAACTAAGTGATGTTAAGCAAAGCTTGCTCTATCAGAATATGTAAAAAACAAAAAATACCCCATTCATAGTTTTCGAGATATTTTCAGTTTTATGCGAAAAAAACGAATTTTATTGCACTTTTCTGAATATATTTATTATAACAAAGTTGATAGCCATTTTCGGTACAATCGCAAGTGAAAGAAATATTTTTCATGGGGTGGTCGAATTCAACAATGCAATGTAGATTTATTCAAATTTAAGTAATTTAATTGTTGAGAGGGTCAGGAACTCCGAAAATTTCTAATAGCCGTTATTCGTGGGCAACCCTGTATATAAATAATATAACATATCATTTTGTATTTTTCTCTGTGATAAATAAAGGTATTATTTTTATTATATACAATAAATCAACAATTGTTATTAATATTCGTTTTCCATTTAATTAAATAACATAATAATTAAATATTTATAATCGCAAAAGGCACTCACCGGTTATCCGAACTCTAGATGATTGCGGTTGAATAATTTATTAAACTGAATTAATAAAGAGTTTTTCATTATTATTACTCAGTAGTAATAATAATACGAAACTATTAATTTAATGAATACACTCACTATTATTGTTCAAATGTCCAAAACCCCGTTTTATCACTAATTTCTAATCACGCTAAAAATATTTCACGATTTGTCTTTTACTCGATGAAATTTCACCGAGTTATTTTATTTACAAACACTCTCACGTGTCGTGCAAACCGCACTTCGCCACTCCGCATGCCCCTTATCGCGCAATCTAATCTACCGCACGAGATAAGCGCCTTGTTTTTTTTTTTTTTATTATTTTGGCTTTCCATCCGGTCATCCTGGCAACGTTCCAGTTAGTCCCCCCTCATTTATATATCTCACACTCGGATGTATTCTTTTTCTGCCGAATGTGATGCAAAGTTTGTCGTTACTAATTTCAATAAAAAAAAAAAAAAAAAAAAAAAAAAAAAAAACAGGTTTTCTTATCGCAATTGCTCGATTGGAGTTATTTAAATGAATTGAATTGAAATAAATGAAGTGATTAATATTAGTACATGCAATTTTTTTTATAAATATATTATTAACTAACTAACCATCTTTATTCAAATGTGTATATGTATACATATATTGTATATTGTTTATTTATTGTATATTATTGTACATACAATAATATACAAAAATTAGAATTATATTCTGTAGATGATGAATCGGCTATCGACCGGAATTCTTTCAGCCAATATATTATTATTTAACATCTTTATTGGCAAATAACGTTACAGTTTAAAATGTGTAGTATGTGTGTTTACAATATTTATAGAATTATTTCAATTTGTCATGTAACTGTCATTGTCAAATGGCTATCGACCCGGGATCTTTCTGCATGAAGTATTTAATTTTCTAAGAAATAAAATAATTTTAAATATATTTAATGTCCGTTCTCTGTTATACTACACTGTCCTTTTTAAATATTATTACATAATCATCTTTATTAAGATATCGTAGATATTTGTTGGTGAATACGTGAAGTTTCTTGATATATTTATTAATAAATAAATAAATATATCAAGATCGGAATCTCCACACAGATCTACAAAGATTAATTACGCATATAAATATAACAAAATAGGCTGAAAGACCACTGGTCGATAGCCAGTTTCAGAGTTGGAAATATATTGTGAACGTTAGTGTATTGTTGGATATTGTTTTGTAATTGTATATTCCAATCTCAGAAATAAATATGTTTATGTATGTATGTATAACAAAATATACAATAAATTAAAAGAACAACCTAAATATTATTTAAATAAAAATACTTGTCCTTTCTCCTACTTATTTTTTATTTTACTAGATATATTTCGGAAATATATCTAGTAAAATAAAAAATAAATAGGAGAAAATATATATAGTAAAATAAAAAATAAGTAGGAGAAAGGACAAGTATTTTTATTTAAATAATTAAAGTCTCCACGACCAACAACCAACATAAAGAAGATTAATCTAAATATTATAAGCAAAGCTTCATTGATACTAACACGGATAAATAAACATAATATACAAAACGGGTAGAATTCTACTCGATCTTACTAAATTCTACCCGTTTTGTACATTAATAAACATAATTCTGTTTTACTATCAATGAAGCTTTGCTTATAATATTTAGGTTGTTCTTTTCATTTATTGTATAAAAAAATTATGTATGAATGAATATAATATAAATATAAAATTGATTATTTATATCACACAAAAATTAATTAATTGTTAAATGGCTATCGGTCTTTGTGCCTGAATATAATATAAATAGGGAATTAATATGATATTAATAAATGAAAACATTCATTCCTTAAATTGAAAAGATTAACCCCAGACAAATAATAACTTGATGAAAGTTAAAAACTTAGAATGATCGGCTTTTCAACATTCGATTCGTGAAGAATCAAGCTACATTTCTGTAAAAAATCATCTTTCTGAGTCATCTGTGGTCGGCACAAAAAAATCGCAAAAACGAGATAAACTTCAGCCCACGTTTTAAAGGACTATTTTGCAAGCCTAAAGACTCAAAACTAATTACTCGATCGAATTAAAATTCTCACAGCGTATTCTCCCATTCATTAGCTATATTTTGGTATAATATGAAGTCATTTGACGATTTTTGGATTTTCGACAAAATTCCACTTTTTTCCTTACGATATTTTCAAATTTCGGATTATTTCTTTTTCAAAAAAATCCGAAAAAAATCGCGATAACTCTTGATTATAGTAGAAAAAACATGAGCTATTTAATTTCCTAAGAAATAATCATTTCCAGCCATTTCTGGTCATTTAAATATTACCGCGAAATTAACATGGGGCCTTATGGGAACGGTTTAGTCGGGACCGGCCAATTCGTCGTTTTGAAGGTATCTGTAATTAGACCAAAATTACCATGTCCACAGACAACTTAGAAGGATAGGGTTTTGATCATTCGATTCCTAAATAATCAAGCTACATTTCCATAAAAAATCATGTTTCTATGTTATCTGTGGCGGGCAGAAAAAAATCCCAAAAACGAGATAAAATTTCACTCACCTTTTAAAGGACTATTTTGCAAGCTTATTGACTCAAAATTAATAACTTGATCTTACTAAAATTCTCACAGTTTATTCTCCCATTCTTTAGCTACATTTTAGTATAATATGAAGTCATTTGGTGATTTTTGGATTTTCAACGAAATTTCACTTTTTTCCATGCATACCCCTTACGATTTTTTTAAATTTTGGTGAAAAAAAAAATTCTCTCCAAAAAATCTGAAAAAAAATTAGAAGACCCTTGCTTACAATAGAAAGAACGTGGGCTATTTAATTTACCAAGATTTAATCATTTTCAACCATTTTTGGCTATTCAAATATTGGTGCGAAATTAACATGGAGCCTTATGGGAACGGTTTAGTCGGGACCCACCAAAAGGGCGTTTTGAAGGTATCTGCAGTTAGATCAAAATTACTATGTTCACAGATAACTTAGAAGTACACGCTTTTCAGTATTCGATTCCTGAAGAATCAAGCTACATTTCCATAAAAAAATCATATTTCTATGTTATCTGTGGCGGGCAGAAAAAAATCCCAAAAACGAGATAAAATTTCACTCACCTTTTAAAGGACTATTTTGCAAGCTTATTGACTCAAAATTAATAACTTGATCTTACTAAAATTCTCACAGTTTATTCTCCCATTCTTTAGCTACATTTTAGTATAATATGAAGTCATTTGGTGATTTTTGGATTTTCAACGAAATTTCACTTTTTTCCATGCATACCCCTTACGATTTTTTCAAATTTTGATGAAAAAAAAAATTCTCTCCAAAAAATCTGAAAAAAAATTAGAAGACCCTTGTTTACAATAGAAATAACGTGGGCTATTTAATTTACCAAGAAATAATCATTTTTAACCATTTCTGGCTATTCAAATATTGTTGCGAAATTAGCATGGAGCCTTATGGGAACGGTTTAGTCGGGACCCGCCAATAGGTCGTTTTAAAGGTATCTGCAGTTAGATCAAAATTACCAGATTCACAAACAACATAGAAGAACAGGCTTTTCAGCATTCGATTCTTAGAGAATCAAGCTATATTTTCATAAAAAAAATGATTGTTCTATGTTATCTGAGGCGGTCAGAAAAAGCTACCAAAAATGAGATAACATTTCGCTCACTTTTCAAAGTACTATTTTGCAAGCTTATTGACTCAAAACTAATTACTTGATCTAATTAAAATTCTCACAGCTTATTCTCCCATTCTTTAGCTACATTTTAGTATAATATGAAGTCATTTGGAGGTTTTTGGATTTTTGTTAAAATTTAGGATTTTCCAATTTGTAATAATTTTTCGTGGAAAAAATCAAAAAAAAAATTAGGAATATCCTTGATGATAATTATTATTAAAATAAATAATAATAAATATTATTTCAAAAAATTATTTTATTTATTATATATATAAACACCTTTATTCCCAAAAGTAACCAACACATTCATAATTTTATACAGAATATTGAAAAACAACAATTTATATATACATACAATGTACTTCATGCTATCGAGTTATCGAATTCTTTCAGCCTGTTTTATTTATTATTATTATTAAAAAAGAACCTTATACCCATATCGGTAGATAGGGTCATTGAAAATATATATATATATCTGAATTTTCCCCGAAATTTCACTTTATTCTATTACGATTTATAATAATAATTAATTTATCAAGAAGAATATATATATATATATATATATATATATATATATATATATAAATTGAATAGCCAATTCACGTTTTTTTTTCTTTTTTAATATATGTATATATATATTAAAAAAAAGAAAGAACGTGGATTGGCTATTCAATCTCCCGATAAATAATTATTTTCAACAATTTCTAAACACTTAATCCACGCAATTCCTCATTTCATTTCGTGGAACCCTCGAAATGGTTTAAAGTTTTTCTTTTTTAGTTATTATTATTTTTTTATTAATTTATTATTTCTAATTTTCTTCTCGCAATTTCCTTGTTCGTCGCGTCGCCAAATTGATTCGGTTTTCACTTCACCTCTTGGGCATTCGCGGTGGCGGCGGAGGGCGGTCGGATTAAGGATCTAGTTAAGGGCCGGAATGAAAAGTAATTTCAGCGCCTGAATACGGCTTATGGGGCGGTCCTCGTAGGAAATTGCAATTCTCAAAAAGAAAAGACGAGAAGAAGAAATAAAAAAAGCACGAAATAAGTGGATGGTTAATGAATTCATTAACAACTTTGTCTGTGATGTATGGATGTCAGATAAGAGTCAGTCCTTGACAAAAAAAAACTAGCCGGAAAATAAAATAATAATAAAATAAAATACATTTTACAAAGATGCGCGAATATGATATGTAGTAAACTTACAACAAATTGGAACTATTGTGATGAATTAAAATTATTAATATAATATTATTGGGCTATCTACATTTTAAGATGCCTGAATATGAATAGTGCGGATCATATTTGGGTCCGAGGGATCCGTTTGTTAATTTGTACTGTCCAATGTATGCATCGTATTAAAAATAAATAGTGTGTGTTTCGTTCTCCTTGTTTGCCTTCCTTTAGTAGACGAAACAATGATTCTCGGTCGTCTACCTTGTAGACTCAAATCGTTGACGATGCCACTTGAAATTAGACAAAAGGTGGCGCTTGCGTCGTCTTTAATTTATTATGATAAATAGTGAGTGTGTTAATTTGATTTTTTTTTCAATACACCTATAAAATATTGCAGTTACTGTTCCCTATATATTGAAAAATATTAATTTATTATTACTTCTTTAGCCACATTTCGGTATAATCTGAAGTCATTTGGTGATTGTTGGATTTTCTACGAAATTTCACTCTTGATAGAATTTTCATCAATATTTAATGAAAAATCTTTCTCTTCAAAAAATCTAAAAAAATTAAAAGACCCTTGTTTACAGTAGCAAAAAGATTAAAGTAATTATTGTTACTCATTGACATTATTTCTTTAAAATTGTTCATTTAAAAATACTCGATTACTAATATTACTCGATTTCATAGAAAAGAGTATTCATTCACTTGGTCACAGTTATTTAAATATATTAAATATATAAATGTGGAAATAATTTATTAATTGTTTTCAAATCATTTTTATTTAATATTACTCGATTTCGCCCAACACTAGCTGAAAAGTTATTTATTTTTATTATCGTAATTAAATTTTACCTATAACAGCACTATAAATGCCACAATTTCATTACGATAGTGAAAACTAACAAACTTTCAACTAAAAAAACTGTTAATAAAAAAATTGTATTTCATTCTTTTTATTTTTCGTGCGTTTCGTTAGTGTCATTCCGACGTATCGAAAACATTTCCAGCGATAAAAATTTAGTTGCGTGATAAGATAGCGAGCGTGAACCTTTATATTTATTATTTTAAAGTAGCAGCAGGAGTAGCAAGGTTAAATAAATTAATATTATCTGAAGAGCACATTGACGGACGATTGTTTCGCTACTTTAAATTATGACATCTAGAGATTTGTGGAAACACCAAAAACCTCTTATTTTTGGTGTTATTAATTCCGCGCAAATGTTTGTAATTGCCCAAAACCAAAATTAGTTAAGAGAAGAGAAAATAGTCTTCTCAGCAAATTTCAATCATCAATCAATAAATCTCGTTTCTTTTTGATTATTGAAGCTCCTAATTGGTTTACTATTATAATTAATGATCACTATTTTCTGAGCAAAAAAAGGCACACTTTTATCTATTTCATGACGTCGTCGTATTGTACGCATCGATATTTCGATGTTGTCATAAAATTCCTCGCCTATTTTCCAAGTTAACAAAAGCGATAAAAGCGGGACAGTGGCGCCGCAATTGCGCTTCCCCCGCAAACACAAACTTGAACCAGTGTACCAAATCTGCGATCCGAACACACACATACGCACACAAAAAAAGAGAATAAATAGAATAATAATAATAATGTGTGTATTTACAAAACGCCTGTACGTAAAGGTCAAGGATGGTCAACAATGTCGGACCCTCGGTTATGTAACGAGCGCGTTATGAGAGATATCGCACTTTTTTTTGTGTGTTTCGATAGCCCGGATAAACAATAATATTACGGAGATTGTTAATGAATAATAAGAAAATACTTTTTAAAATTCGATTTTGTAATTTTTGTATGAAATAAATATGAATAAATTATTAAAAATCAACCAATAAAACACAGATTAGATTGAATAACTTTAAATTCTCGACTAGTTTCGGGTTATTAGCCCATTTTCAAGAGAATTTAAAATTTGTTATTAAAACCATTAATCAATATTTATTAATTTTTGAAACTATAAGCTTTGTTTTTTTTTTAATGATAGGTCCTAATTTTATTAATCAATGTGCTGAATTGTTATTAATAATTGTTTTATTTTTTAAATATTTCGCCTTTGAAAATATGTAACACCATTAATAACAAAAACAACGACTCTCATTTAAATCACAGCCATTTTTTTCGTTTATTTATACATACATATTAGCACTAACGATGTGGACCGTTTTTATTTTCGGTTTGTTTATTTTTTGTATTTTTAGCAATTTTGCATAATCTCGACGGGGGGAAAAACGTGTCGGAATTGAGACGGTGGCCGAAAAGCGAATTTGAAATTTAAAGTCGCCGCTTATCTGGAACATAACAACGACGACGACGTCAATTACAGAAATTAAGCAGCGCGCCCGCGACGGATTTACATTTCCCGACATTGGATTGCTAATTAAACATGTTGATTACGAAATGCGTTTCCCCGCCCCCCGCTTCCCCGCCGCGTTTTCTTTTCCGCGGGATAAAATGTGGAATTTTGATGAAAGCAATATTCTGGAGTTACGTTATTAAAGTTAATAAAATATCCTCAAAAGTACTACTTTAAATATTTTATTTAAATATATATATAAAAATATTCTCAAAAGTAGCGCATTAACTACTTTTGAGAATATTTAAAGTTAATAAAATATTCTCAAAAGTGGAGCATTAACTACTTTTGAGAATATTTTATTAACTTTAATAACGTAACTCCAGAACATTGCTTTCTGGAGTTTGTACCAAATATAGCCTAAAACCCTCCTCGGTGTCTCTGCAAAAATTAAAATGATTAATCAACTTAAGTATAAAAAACACTTGTACAATTTTCTTATACTTAGTTCAACCTTCACACAACTCATAATTATATAATATATTAATCAACTTGATTAGACTGAGGGCGGATGTTACTCTCATCAAATAATCCGAATGCAACATTGAGGTATAATTTAAATTTAATCCTTATCCTTATATATATAATCGTAACTCGCGTGGACTGGAAAAATCTGTCTGTTTTTATAGAAATACACGGGTTGCAACTTTTTTCATTTTTCTAACTGCCAGAGTATAGTACTTTTTGAGGATTAGGGACGCGTCGCATTCTGGTCGCGATTTGACAAAGATAAGTACTTTAAAAAATCTAAATTTCGTTTGGAAAACAGTTACCGGCTGCTAGTTAAATATAAAGTGGAAAAGAAACATCTCTGATGAGTATATTTTGAATTAATTTATCACTAAACCCGTAGTGAAACATTTTTAATTAATAATTAATTGGTTTGTTTCACTGATTTAATCAGTGAAACAAACCAAGTGTTTTAATCAAAGTCTATCAAAGTCTATCTATGATGGGATTTGAACCCACATCCCCCGATCCTCAGGCCCATCACGAATGTCTGTATAAATTTAATATAGGTGGATTTGAAGCAATGTATGGAGATTTGATATCACAGATCTCTGTAGTGTAGTTGTTTTTTTTATAAAACCCATATTTTCTTGTTGTTTTTAATATTGATTGAAAATCACAATAATTTTCCCCAAGTAACGACGGACAAATTGACGCCGGGGTAGAAAAAGTGGGAAATTTACTGTCGCACGGTCGTGTAATAACTTCGCGCTGGATTTAATGGTGACGGGCCGGGGGCGGAAAAAGCTGTTGGAATTTTAATGGGATCGCCGAGCCGGAGTCGGAGGGCGCGCGATAGAGGGGGTGATATTTCAAACGGGCGATTGGGTTACGAGGCACGGCAACAAGTTGCACCCCGGAGTTTTCAATCCCGATTCGGGTTGACTGACGTCGCACACTCTGCATAATTCCACCCACATTTTCACACACATACGTGTACAAGTTAGATGTGTGGAAATAATTTATAATGACAGTGAAATATAATTAAAGAATTGTTTATTAAATCAAATAAAAATGATTTGAAAATAATTAATAAATTATTTCCACATTTAGCTCTGTGAGATTTTGATTTATGTTACGTAAGTACTTTAAACAAATGCACATTAAAGCGATTTTGTAACATAAGTCGTAATGTCACAGTAGCTATAGAGAAAATAATGTATTAATTATTTTCAAATCATTTTTATTTAATATATATTTAAATAACTATGACCAAGTGAATTAATACACTTTTCTAATTAAATAATTTATTGTTAAATGGGAAAAATAATTTTGAATATCCCAAATATGCCTATCCTTCACTAATAATTTATCAATTCATTTCAACTTAAGACATGACGATTGAATAAAAAGACAAGATAGCCATTTTCTGAAGCTTAACTGGAGGTTTATGATTGTAATGTAAATATTGTAATGTAATTTAACGTATTTCTCAGAAATAAAGATTTTCTATATATATAATTTTGAATATTACACATATAAATCATATTCAATGGGATTTATATGTGTTATATTCAAAATTATATATATAGAAAATCTTTATTTCTGAGAAATGGATTATTTTAATATTTATAACCCTACACCCATATGGGTAGAAAGGGTCATTATTTACATATATATGTATATTAATATTTATAAATTTAATAGTTGAGGCTGAAATTCCATATTAACGCTTTGGTAAATGATTTTTTATTATGATTTGTATACATTATAAAATATTATTAATAGTGAAATCATAATAAAGTGTGTTATTTGCCAAAGTGATTATGCAAAGAAGTACATAAAAAAAATCAATCAAACATCATTGTAAAGATTTTATATTTTTTTTATTTCCATCTCTGTTCAGAAAATTTTGAATATTTTGTTGAATTTTTGAATAATTAATTTTTGCTATACATTTGTATCTTACCAAATATGACCCACCCATGAATTATTATTCTATTTGGAAATAAATGAATTGAATTGAATTCAATATTTTGAACGTATTTAATATTTTTATAATATATTTATTTACGGTATCTCCTTTTTACAAAACATATGCAACAAAAATCAATATCACAACTAAATAAAAAAAAAATTAAAAAAATATATAAATGTATGTAAATGATAATCAAACTGAAATATAATTATAAACTGACAGTGAATATATGCGGTTTGACTAAAATTTTTAATCTCATAGATAGCTTAAAAGGACGGAATTAAAGAATCCAGCTATATTTTCATCAGAGACCGTATTTTTAAGTCTTCAGGGGTGGCTAGAAAAAAAATCGCTAAAACTGAATTTGCTCAAATTTTCAAGGGCCCATTTTGTATGCGAACTAATTACTCAATCTCACAGCTTATGCCCTCTCATTTCTTTGCTACATTTTGGTGTAATATGAAGTCGTTTGCCAATTTTTTGATTTTCATCGAAAACTCATTTTTTTCTTACGGTATTTTCAAATTTCGATGAATTTTTTTTTTCTTTCTAAAAAATCTGAAAAAAATCAAGACGATCCTTGATTATATTAGAAAGAACGTAGGCTATTTTACTATATTTAAATATAGTCTGTTTTCCAAGGTCCATTGTTGGATAAACTCTAAATGTAATTAGTCAGTTGTCTACCGATTTAATTTCATTGCATATTTTGATGTCATCGGCATATACAAGAATTCACATTTAATGAAACGTTCAGCCACCATTCATCTAACGATAACTAGTGATGGTCATTTCTTATCAGACTAGTGTGTTCCATGTGCAATGCCTTGATGAAGACGACTGAACACAAATTGTGTTGGGGTTATATACCCGATATTAATCATAATAAATTAAAGACGACGCAAGCGCCACCTTTTGCCTAATTTCAAGTGGCATCGTCAACGATTTGAAATTAGGCAAAAGGTGGCGCTTGCGTCGTCTTTAATTTATTATGATATGTTGGATTTTATATTGTCGACGGCATCATTAATAAATAACAAAAAAGCAATGGTCCTAGGTTTGAGCCCTGAGGGACCCCACTGGTTGATTAGAATGATGTGGACCTATAGTTCATATATTCCACATAGTTTCCTCTGTCAGATAAATATGCACTTAGTAAATCAATTAAAGAAGGACGGGATTTTCAACATTCGATTCTTATAATATGCTGCTAGATTTTAGTAGAAAATCAGCTTTTATAGTCGCCAGAAAAAAAATTGCAAAAAGGAGATAAAATTTTACCAAGTTCTTAAAGGCTCAATTTACGAGCACACCGACTCAAAACTAATTAGTCGATCTTGTTGAAATTGTCACAGCTTATACTACCATTCTTTAGCTACATTTTCGTTCTGGGTGCAAAAATATTGATCTGAGCGAGTACACTGAGAGCATTCATATTATTGTGAAGTAAGTTGTAGATAGTGGTCAACGATGTGATCTTCCGTCGTGCAGATAAAGATTTTAAATCTTTTTTGTCATTTATTGTAAAAAGGTGATTTTCCGTAAATAAAGAATTAATTAATTTTGAGATTTTCGCGGAAATTTCACCTTTCTCCACGCATTCTCCTTGCGATATTTTCTAATCTTGATAAGATTCAGTAAACTATAGGATAACGACATATTTATAGAATGAAATATTATTATTATTTTTAATAAAATTTTATGAATCAAACAAAAAGTTATCGCATAAGCTTTGTAGGTATCTTTTTATTTTGTCCAGATTATTTAGCTAATTTTATTTTTTGTGATTTGTTTGTCTCCCCGTTTGAAAAATCCCGTTTGTGTAAAACGTCACGGATTTTCTCCCGCTTGTGAAAAATCGCGTTGGCGGCGTATCGCTCCCTGCGTCACACACTTTAAACCGACGTCAGTCGTACATTTTCGATGTTTCAAGTGCCATTGTTGCTGATACGGCCGCAAGGTTATATAATGCTTTTATATATATATATATATATAAATCCCATTGAATATAATGGATTATTTTATTATTTAAAGATTTAATAGTTGAGGCAGAAACTCCATATTAACATTTTGATAAATAACACACTTTTTTATGATTTCACTATTAAGGTTGCGGTTTAGTGGAAAGAGATAGCTATATAGTAAAATGGAAATAATCGTTTGAAAATAGAGCTATTCTTTTGGATTTCATAATATGAATGTGTATTTACATTTTGTATCTACCAAGTATAAAGTATGAGTCTAAATAAAAAATAAATCGTTAATTTTCATGTATTACGTCAATTTACTAGTTCAAGTTAGAAAAGAAAATTGTAAGATATAATGAAATTAATAGGTCATGTCTGCTAAGTTATTTGAATGCAGAATTTAGTGAAATCCTTTAAATTTTCATTGCATAGATAAAAAAATGTAAATACATATTAATATTATTAAATCCATCTTTTTTGAAACATTTTTTTTTTCAACGAAACCGCAACCTTAATAGTGAAATCATAACAGTGTACAAAGTGTTTTCATATATAATTAAATGTGAGTTTCGTGAAGATTTGCTTCACGAAACTCACATTTAATTAAGTGCATAACAGTGATATTTACCAAAGTGATTATGCAAAAAAGTATACAAACAAATTTCAATCAAACATCCTTGTAAAGACATTCAATTGTTTTATTTCAAACTCTACGTATTTAGGGATTATTTTAAAATTATTTTTCATTTTAATCATTAATACCATGATAGAATTATTAATAACCACATTTTGTATTAACTAGAAATTTTCGAGTCGATCCTCATCGGCCCCATAAAATTTAAATATACTGCCTTCCGATAAGCACGCTCATTAATAAACCAATAAAACAACACGGGAGCGTTAAAGTCAGCAATCCGTGGGCGTGACAGCGCCCGAAACCGGCAAAAATCGCGCAAAATAAACGGCGGCCAGATTAGGCACGAGCGAGCGCCTTTTTCCCCCTTTCGATAATTCCACAGTCCGGAAAAATAAAACTATGACATCAATTAAACGCGATTTCACATTTTTCGTTTATTCCAAACTGAAATAATTTTTAATAAAAGATAATTTAAAGGAATGTCACTAAATTTCTTTAATTAAAAGTTCTTTCAGCCTGCCCTAGTCTTGTTCTTGTCATTATCTCTACTCACTCGTCATGATTCCTAACGTTATTGTTAAAGTTAATTAATATTTATAAAAGTATTAACACAAAAATATTTCTTTAATTTATGTTAAAAAAATAGCCTTAGCAGCAACAGAAATTCGAAGGTGTTCCCTAAATTATTTATTGTAGTATAAAACCCTGCAGGAATTTTATTGAATTTCGAGACAAAATTATTAATGTTTTATAATCTCCTAATTTATGTTCTGACTATACACATTTGGCCAAACATTTATTCTAAAGGAACATTGGGTCTCATATTCAAGCTTTATTTTGCCTTTAAATCATTTAAAACAATATAAAATTAGGTACATATTTGTAAAAAGACAATCTTGGTAATAAATTGAACGATTTAAATATTTAATACATAGTAATATTTAATTTTAAATTTTGACAATCAATGACAGAATGACATCCATCTAGTTGCTAAAAATGAGTGCTTCTTTAGTATCAATAAAGAAAATTCCAAAAAAGGAGATAACTAATTACAATAAAGGTATGATGTATTATATCATTGTAATCAGAATAAATAGAGGATTTTAATCTGATAAAAAAACAATATGACGCCCATAAGAAATAAGAAAGTTGATGATGGTCCAGAAGAAACGAAACATGCTATTAGTAAAATTAGTACGCCACCGATTAAATCATAAAAAACTGTTATAAGAATGTCTTCATTGGATTGAAATATTGCTTCAAATAACGAAGATATAAATAAAAAAAGAAAATCGCATTTTTCAGTTTTTTTAATTTTTCTTGAAAACAAAGATTAGATTAGTTTCTCATTAAGCACTTGGTGAAACATAATGTACATATTACCTTAGATCTATTCTCATTAATCACTTGTTGATTATTTTTGGTGAAACAAAACGATAAATCAATACTCTCTCCATGTACATGCGAATTTCTAATTCACTATCTTTGGATCCACATTTTGATTTGTTTTCAGAATCTCATACGCAATATATGTCTAAATTAAAGCATGTAATGTTCTGAATATAATATTTAGTTAATTATCATTATAAGTTTATTGCAGTAATACCAATTGTATTTCTATTCCTATTTTTATTATAAGTCACTTTTTTTATCCAAAATGCACGTAGCTCTAGTTTCATATATTATTTGTTATTGCAATATTTATGTTATTCTGTTTGTAAAATGTTTTTTTTTTGCCGTTAATAAATGAATTTGAATTTGAATCACTTCATTTTATTTCACTAAAAATGTACATTTAATTAATCAATTTTGTTTAAATAACTGAAAATTCCAAGCATTAGCAGAGAAAATTGTATCAACATTTTATATTCCCGTTTATTTTTTATTTAATTTTTTACTAGTTTGCTGTTGCGACGACATTTCACGCACAAATAATGCCAAGGCCGTCGAAAAATATCACCGATACGTATCTGAATCGACGCATTTCTTCGCGAGGTGTGTCTCTATTGGTGGATGTATTTGCATAACTGGAAGGAGTGAATGTTGTCAAATAACGAAAAAAAAAAAGAAACACAATTTAAATACGATAATCAAAAACACTTCTAAACTTCGTTTTGTACAATACTTTGTTTATACTCGTGACTGCAGCTTCGGTAAATTCAGCTTGCCACGAAATAATTTAAATAGTTTGATATAGCTGAAATAAAACAAATATATAACAAAACTTATGATGGTGTTTCAATTATATTGAAAAATTAATTAATGACAGATCATTAAATAATCCAGACCATCCCACAATACCATTAGCCCGGACGGGAATTAATCCAGGAAGTGAAGAAAGAGGGATGGAAACGCTGTACATAGTCGTAATTTTTTTATGTATTTACGATTATTTTGAATTTCGAATAAACTTCTTAACTTCTCAAGTAGAAAAAAAAACAGTTGTGAAAATGGACACCACAAGGGCGGCAATAGAGAACGAAGGAAAAAAATCTATGAAAATGGACACCACAAGGGCGGCAATGTCACTGGATATACACTTATGAGGATTTGGAGCATTAAGGTGGAATTTAAAAAATATATATATTCAAGCTTGATGTATTATTTTTTATTTCATATTTAGAGAACGAAGGAAAAAAATCTATGAAAATGGACACCACAAGGACGGCAATGTCACTGGATATACACTTGTGAGGATTTGGAGCATTAAGATGGAATTTAAAAAATATATATATTCAATCTTGATGTATTATTTTTTATTTCATATTTAGAGAACGAAGGAAAAAATCTATGAAAATGGACACCACAAGGGCGGCAATGTCACTGGATATACACTTGTGAGGATTTGGAGCATTAAGGTGGAATTTAAAAAATATATATATTCAATCTTGATGTATTATTTTTTATTTCATATTTAGAGAACGAAGGAAAAAAATCTATGAAAATGGACACCACAAGGGCGGCAATGTCACTGGATATACACTTGTGAGGATTAATCGATACTTGAGGCTTTTTCTTGAATAAAATACACTATCTATAAATTTTTATAGTTTTTTAAGTTCCACAAAATTTATTGTAGAGACACTGTTACAATTAATCTACAATTTTATAATACAGTATTTCTAAGTAACAGTTTCACAAAAATGATTGTAGAGAAGCTGCTACATGTGTTTCGTCAACACAGTATGCTACTGTGTTGACGAAACACATGTAGCAGCGTCTCTACAATCATTTTATTGAAACTATTACTTAGAAATACTGTATTATAAAAAGCCTTAACCATCGATTAATTTTGTCAGTGCCTACTAAATATACAGGCAGTGATTTTAATAATAATGGAAAAGGGATTTTTTATTTAATTTGGCACTGATTTTGTCTGCCCTTTCTTAATAATTGTAATGGTATCTGCAATATTTTTTGCGAAACATAAAAACAACTGTAATTTTATTTATAAATAGAGTTGACAAAATTGTAGAACCTTATCAAAAAGAAACAGATAAACAAAAAAGTTGATACGATCGATTAATTTTAAGCACATAGGTTATTGAAATCAGCAGACATTTTATTTATTTATTTATTTAACGGAGACCATTAAATACAGTAACATACATACATGATACAATGAATAGTTATAATAATAAAATAATAGAATTAACAAAAAAAACACATTTTTAAAAACGAACTATTTAGCATCAAGTATGTTTTTTTTTATTTTTTTTTTTTGTATAAATCGTAACAATAAAAATGCACGCAATTTGTTTATTTTTTTGGTTTTTGGTTTTGTTTCTTTTTCGATAATTGCGTGTAAACAGGCATAAACCGGTCGTTATGCAATCGCGATTTCGGCAATTTCCCTTTTCACGATAATGCAGCGTCGAGCGCATTATACCGAATTATCATCGGCGGTGATAAACGCGAACGCGCCGGCATTCCGAAATTGCCAATTAACCGGATTTACTCCCGGAGGAGAAAACAATAAATACATATTTTAGAGAAACAAAGACGAATAATAAATTGAAAATCGAAACAAGTTTATGTAATAATAATATAACAGATGAATAAATTATTAAAAAAATTCAGATAAAACTTGAAAAAAGAAAAAAACTCGACGATTTTCAAATTAATATATATATATATATATATATATATAACAATCTGTATTAAGGCTGCGATTTTACACCTAATAAATGGTGCGACGACGCAAGCGCCATCAATATTTATTTATCCATACGACGATGGTTGAATATTTTATTAAAAAAAAGTTACAAGTGTTTTATTGTATTGGATTAAATAATTGTTAAATGGCGACCCCTATGGTCCATTTAAAATTTTGACCTCAAATTAATATTATTGAAAATAAAGTCTAAGTTTGCGGTTTCCGAACCGAAATCGTTGCCGATAGAAATATGCAGAATTATGCCGACGGCAGCCTTGAATGACAAAAAAATACTTTCTAACAATAATGGGCTATTACTAATAATAATACAACACGGGTGTGTGTTTAACATATTTTTTTACAGAAAATAATAATTAATGCACATATAACAGCAAACATTCGTTTGCGTTTTGTTAAAATAAATTAAGAAACTGGAGCTGGAGTTATCGTTCATTTGAACTTGTATTATTAAGTTGTCACAATTCTACGAACTTGCTGAAAAAATTACATCGCCAACAACAATAAAAAAAAAACAGCGAGGATTTTATTTTTTTAATTTTAATTATAACTTTTGATTTACTAATTAGAAGAAAAAAATCGATAACGAGTGCCTTTGACGCAATCGACGGGGAGGTCAAAACTCAAATGAGAATCAGCCGTTTTTCGATACATTAAACGCAAAATCTTTGCGGAGCTTGCAGTATTTTGAAATAGCACTTATCGAGAGGATTCATTCATTAATTACAAGCTCGTGTAGTATTTTTTACTTACATTCGAGAAATTTGAAACAATTTTTATTCATTTGATAAATGAAAGTAAAAAAAATAATTTGAAAATAATTAATAAATTATTTCCTCTTATGCATCTCTGACATTTTTTAACTTAAGTTACTTAGTACTTTAAAACAAATGCACCTTGGACCGATAAGAAATATCAGTTTCACTTGCTACCGAAAAATAACGTGTATGTTTATATTATAATAATAATTTTTATTTTCCAACGGAAGAATCCAACAAGGGAAAATATACAATAATTTACATAAATAGTAATATAATAATAATAATAATAATTAAGAAAATATATATAAAATACAAGCAAACGTAAATTGGAGGAGAAAAAAAGAATAATTCAATATAACCATCCATACTCAAACAACTTCTATTTATAATTGTTTTTTTTTTTAATTGTAATTATAATTTTACTTATAAGAATGAATTCGATTGACGCAATCGATGAGCTTCGTTGAACTAGCAATAAATAAAAAAATTAAGCTCAATCCATTTATTTTTTTTATATCGTGGTGAAATAGACCCGCGGAACATACTTTTCCCTTTCCATACTTTTTCCAATATCCCCCTTTTTTCATTTCAACCCTCCACACACACACACACACACTTACATTTTGCTCTTCTTTTAGACAGTTTGTTGCGAATTAAAATAACGAAGTTGAGCGCGCGCTCGATGAAAACGACTTGACCCAATTTCCCGATGGAATCCCGTTGTGTATCCGTAATGCGGTTAAAACGTGCAGAAGATTTGATTCATACACAGTTGGAACGCGAAAGGCTCGCTCGGGATTCAGTCTCCGATTCATCATCATTTTCAGCAATGCGCAAGTTTTAATAGTGGCCTAATAAACCCAAACTAGACAGAATGCAGGATTTAAAAAAATGTGTAACAGTAGCAAGGGTTTTGTTAATAACCAAAAAATGTTTAATCCCACTGAACAAAATGTTCACAAATAACGTTGCATCAACATTAAAAACAGCATTAAATGTTAATGTAATATTGGTGCAAAATTATTGTGTCCGTTTTGCTCAGTGGTATGTAATGAATAATTTTAAATGAAATTAGGTTTGAATAATTGGTGGATGCGCCGGGTCGTACTGTTCATTATTGAATAATTTACATAATTTACACAATGAAAGTAACATAAGCTAATTAAAGGTACGGTTTAATAGAATGATACATAAATAATAATCTTTATTATAATTAATGGTTTTATTATTCAGACATTGGTAGTTCATATTGTATGAAATAAATATGAATAAATTATTAAAAATCAACCAATAAACCACAGTTTAGATTGAATAACTTTAAATTATCGACTAGTTTCGGGTTATTAGCCCATTTTCAAGAGAATTTAAAATTTGTTTTATTAAAATTTCTATGGATATTTACATTAATGGATATATTGATCTTTATTTACATTTTTTATGGAAGTAATATTAGTTCATATAGGAATGAATTTGAATGATTATGTAAAGAATTCTGTGGGTGTCTCATCTTAGTTAGCACTTTAAGAGCTAATATCTTTTCTTTGCCATTCCATATCTACTTTCAAAATTCATTACCTTAAATACGAAATTCCTGTCCCATGCTCGCCGCTTCATAATTATTATCATCCTTTCATATCAGTTCCTCTATACTTTTTCTGCCCTTTATATTCTGTTCCTATTCTATTTCTATTCATCCCCTACATCCTCACACTTCTCTGCCAAATGCATCCACGTATCTCTTCCACTTCCGCTTCCACACAACACCCACCGTATCATACCATTCTCACATCCACACCTTCATTCTCCTCTCTTACATTTTATGATAATAAAGATAAATTTTTTGCGCCACTTAACACTATATTTTACTAATAGGGTTTTACAAAATTAAACACTGCTCGTAAGTGTGTGATAACAGCAAATTTAAACTTATCTCCTTTCCATTAGTTAAAAATGTATAACAAAGTAATTGCTTCAACCATCAATTAAATAAAAAAACGTTACTGAAAAGTATTATTCGCATTTAGGAATTTTCGTGATTATTTTCAGTAATTTTTTAAACAAGATCCATTATAATGTTCCTATAGTTACTTGATCAAGAGAGAATATTTGGTGGAAATTACCACGCACCAAGAAAATTTTAACCATTTTAACTTCATTTCATATAATTATCGTTTAGGTGTTTAATTTAAACGCTCTTGTGATTATTCCATTCAAGAAACTGCCAAACAAGTGAAAATCCAACTTGTTTGGAAATATTTCTTTTAGTGTATTAGAGAAAAAAATGGTGATGTGTCCATCATGGTACTTTCCCCGGTGAATACGGTCAAATAAGTTTTCTAAGAAATAACACACTTAATTATAATATTCTTCTAGATACTCGGCTTTAACTTTAAAAGACAACAATCATTTTTTTTCTATTAATCATTTTGCTTTCCTATTAAATTTTCAATCAGAAACTTATTTGACCGTATTCACCGGGAAAAGTACCATGATGGACACATCACCATTTTTTTATCTATATCTATAAAGATAATTTATTGATATTAAATAATTTTCAAAGCAGCAGTATTATTATTTTGTCTTTATATGCGCTTATTGTGTAACGACGCGAGTGTCGCGCCCGTCCGGCCGACTAAATATTAACGACCTTATGCAAACTGGATGTTCCGATGATGATGATGATGATTATTATTATTACGACCGGGCATAATGAGGGAATTTGCATAGAAAACACAGTTTCCGGAGCCGGATCCGGACTCGGGGTCTACTTTAATTAAGTCCGCCAGCACCCCGGAGTTTAATCAAAACTTGGACGCGCGCCGCCAAGACGGTAAACTCACTTATCGATTTCACCTATACGGATTTAAATTCCAGCGGCTCTAATTCCATTAATTAATCAAGAATTAATTTTAGTCCCGAATATTTCATTATTTACGATCGCCCGTGAGTTATGGCATTCAACAGCGGCGAAAACAGAAACCAGTCTAGTTTATATTTGTAAAATATCACCGCAGATCCGTTAGCATTCTTCTTAGCCCGAGCGCGATTCGAAATGTCAGAGCGGATACGAATAGCAGGGCGGGGGGAGGGAGAGTGAAACGAGAAACAGCCTTGGAAGAAAAGCGGGCCCGCAGCCTTGCTTATATATGCCAAGCGAAATAATTGCGAGAGCAACTCAAACTTTCATGCCTCCGATTTCGACCTTTTCCGAATAACAAATATCCTTTCCTTTCGATTCGATTTAATTTTTTTGATCTTGCTTGATTTGATCTTTTGTAATTAGCAAAAATAAATGGCAAAGAGAACCAAATCAAAGATTTAATTAATAAATTATTTCCACATTTAGCTCTTTGACATTTTGACTTACGTTACATAAGTACTTTAAACAAATGCACCTTTAAAAAAACTATTTCCCGGGCAAATACCCCGCCGGTCATTACTGTTACATATTAATAAAATATCATATTTAATATAGGAAATTGAGACCATTTTGTTCAGTGAGGATGAATTAAATTAAAAAAAAAATTAAATAAAAATGATTTGAAAATAAATATAAACTATACTAAGGGATGGTATGTTGGATTATTTAATGATGTGTCATCTTGCTGAATTATGCCTTTCTATTTAATTAAAATAACGATGATCCATTGAATTAACAAATCTTCTTTTATTTTATTATGACTTTATTCCGTCCTGTAAAAAATATGCGGTTTCGTTCTAGGCGAAGCATAACTGAACAGAAAAAAAAAGGTTTCAACTACTTAAACCGCGCGTACACATCCATTAACTCCGTTATTAACAGACGGAGTCCCAATATTTACAATGGAAATTTCATAAAAGTCCAGTTTTCCACTCGAAAAATTCCGGCGGCAAACACGGGACGGAAATCGATAGCATCTCTCGATGAACAATTTAATTCCGCCCGTGATGTTTAGAGACGGATTAATAATAAAGGCAAAGACGAAGAAAAACATGGTTTGTATCTATAGACTTGTCAATAGAAAAAGTGTATTCGTTCATTTCGTCACAGTTATTGAAACAAATTAAACAAAAATGATAATTAATCAAATGAATCAAACAATTTAAACTTTAATATGATTGATTTAATTTGGCTGAGTGGTTGATTTAATTTAATCGATTTATTTTAACATCTTTAAATTATGTAAGGCAGAGCTGTACTGACGAGAGATAGATCTAGAAACTCGTGTCTTCAGATGGGCTTATATTAAATTTATATTGAATTTTTCTCGGAATAAAAATTTGTTGCATAATGCAATATTTTATTGATATGCTCTTTAAATTAAATAATTGAGAATACCTCAAAAACTGTGGAGGGGGTAACTTTTGTTTTTTGCATATTCTGAAAGAGCAAGCTTTGCTTAGTATTCCTAGGTAGTTTCACAAAGATTCTGTAAAAGTAATATTTTTTATGATTTTTTAAACTGAAAATATGCATAAAATTACAATAAAATTCGTCCTTTTCGTATAAAATTGAGAATATCTCAAAAACTGCGGATGGGGTAACTTTTGTTTTTTGCATATTCTGAAAGAGCAAGCTTTGCTTGGTATTCCCAGGTAGTTTCACAAAGATTCCGCAGAAGTAATATTTTTTATGATTTTTTAAACTGAAAATATGCAAGAAATTGCAATAAAATTCGTCATTTTCGTATAAAATTGTAAATATCTCAAAAACTGTGGAGGGGGTAACTTTTGTTTTTTGCATATTCTGAAAGAGCAAACTTTGCTTAGTATTCCCAGGTAGTTTCACAAAGATTCTGCAAAAGTAATATTTTTTATGATTTTTTTAAACTGAAAATGTGCAAAAAATTGCAATAAAATTCGTCCTTTTCGTATAAAATTGAGATTATCTCAAAAACTGTGGAGGGGGTAACTTTTGTTTTTTGCATATTCTGAAAGAGCAAGCTTTGCTTAGTATTCCTAGGTAGTTTCACAAAGATTCTGCAAAAGTAATATTTTTTATGATTTTTTAATCTGAAAATATGCAAAAAATTACAATAAAATTCGTCATTTTCCTATAAAATTGAGAATATCTCAAAAACTGTGGATGGGGTAACTTTTGTTTTTTACATATTCTGAAAGAGCAAGCTTTGCTTGGTATTCCCAGGTGGTTTCACAAAGATTCCGCAGAAGTAATATTTTTTATGATTTTTTTTAAACTGAAAATATGCAAGAAATTGCAATAAAATTCGTCATTTTCCTATAAAATTGAGAATATCTCAAAAACTGTCGAAGGGGTAACTTTTACTTTTGCATATTCTGAAAGAGCAAGCTTTGCTTAGTATTCCCAGGTAGTTTCACAAAGATTCCGCAAAAGTAATATTTTTTATGATTTTTTAAACTGAAAATATGCAAGAAATTGCAATAAAATTCGTCATTTTCGTATAAAATTGAGAATATCTCAAAATCTGCCGATGGGGTAACTTTTGTTTTTTACATATTCTGAAAAAGCAAGCTTTGTTTGGTATTCCCAGGTAGTTTCACAAAGATTCCGCAGAAGTAATATTTCTTATGATTTTTTAAACTGAAAATATGCAAGAAATTGCAATAAAATTCGTCACTTTCCTATAAAATTGAGAATATCTCAAAAACTGCGGATAGGGTAACTTTTGTTTTTTGCATATTCTGAAAGAGCAAACTTTGCTTAGTATTCCCAGGTAGTTTCACAAAGATTCTGCAAAAGTAATATTTTTTATGATTTTTTTAAACTGAAAATGTGCAAAAAATTGCAATAAAATTCGTCCTTTTCGTATAAAATTGAGATTATCTCAAAAACTGTGGAGGGGGTAACTTTTGTTTTTTGCATATTCTGAAAGAGCAAGCTTTGCTTAGTATTCCTAGGTAGTTTCACAAAGATTCTGCAAAAGTAATATTTTTTATGATTTTTTAATCTGAAAATATGCAAAAAATTACAATAAAATTCGTCATTTTCCTATAAAATTGAGAATATCTCAAAAACTGTGGATGGGGTAACTTTTGTTTTTTACATATTCTGAAAGAGCAAGCTTTGCTTGGTATTCCCAGGTGGTTTCACAAAGATTCCGCAGAAGTAATATTTTTTATGATTTTTTTAAACTGAAAATATGCAAGAAATTGCAATAAAATTCGTCATTTTCCTATAAAATTGAGAATATCTCAAAAACTGTCGAAGGGGTAACTTTTACTTTTGCATATTCTGAAAGAGCAAGCTTTGCTTAGTATTCCCAGGTAGTTTCACAAAGATTCCGCAAAAGTAATATTTTTTATGATTTTTTAAACTGAAAATATGCAAGAAATTGCAATAAAATTCGTCATTTTCGTATAAAATTGAGAATATCTCAAAATCTGCCGATGGGGTAACTTTTGTTTTTTACATATTCTGAAAAAGCAAGCTTTGTTTGGTATTCCCAGGTAGTTTCACAAAGATTCCGCAGAAGTAATATTTCTTATGATTTTTTAAACTGAAAATATGCAAGAAATTGCAATAAAATTCGTCACTTTCCTATAAAATTGAGAATATCTCAAAAACTGCGGATAGGGTAACTTTTGTTTTTTGCATATTCTGAAAGAGCAAGCTTTGCTTAGTATTCCCAGGTAGTTTCACAAAGATTCCGCAGAAGTAATATTTTTTATGATTTTTTACCAGATATAAAGTGACCATTATCAATGGGTTAACACAGTGTTAATAAAACACTTAATCCATTAGTTAAATAATTTATTTAAGTAATTAAATCTTGTATTTTGACGGCGTTAACTTGTACCACCAAGTACAATTAATTATTTTCTTGAATTTGTATAAGGAAGAATAGTAAACTTTTTTATACCACTTACACTTTAATTCAGTAATGATTATTTATTTTAGGATACTCCTTTTCGCAAAACCCAAACGCGCAATCGCTGGAAATTTATCTGAAAACCCAAACAACCGTTATCATCGCCTCAGCGAAATAATAAGACAAAAATAAATGAAACGATTAGCCGGCGAAATTGCAAATTTCGCGGACGCGCTCTGTCCAATTATAAAGTTGCGTGTCGAAAGCCGATAAGATCCGCGGCGGTGATTAATCAGCAATGTCAAATGTGAAGACGCGAAGCGGACAGAGGATCGCTGATAGTGTTGTGTAGGTTATGGATGTCAGCTGGGAGCGTGGACAATGTTACGACCTTGCAAAAAGCCGAGGAGCTCTGATAACGGGCCGAAATCGGAAAAATTGCTGATAAGCCGGCGCACATTATTTCATTTATATATATATATATATACTGAAAGAGAGAGAGAGAGATGGGGAGAGAGAATTTTTGCTTCGTTCGTTTTGATAATGGCATATTTTTGTTTAAAAAAAAGAGCGCACGCGTTTATCGGTTGAACAATAGAAAAAAAAGTGTGCGACTGATAATATAACTATTTGAATAGTTTCTATTGAGCAGAATAAAATGCAGTTAATACGCTTGCAGCCTCTGCAGCACAGCTAATCGAATTTGAGATTTTTAAAAAATTCTATTAAAAATTTAAATGAATTCTCTACAGTTAATTTAACTGCTTTTTAGTATTGCACACTGATTTTTTCAAGAGTGATGATTAAAATTAATTATTTCATAACGCGATGCCTAATTGTTACATTGCTTTTTAGTAATTTATTTAGAATAAAAACTACAAAATATGGTTAATTGCTTCTACCGTGTGTAGCTCGCAGCTCTTATACAGCCATCCGAATTTGAGCATTTTTTACGCCTTTAATCACTGCGTGTTAATTAATAATTCACTTTACATTTAATCAAAACAATAACAATTTTTATATTCCCATCGTTAATTTATTCAGAAATCTATTTATTTTCCCGCGATGCGTGCAATTTGTTTCGCGACGGTTTTTTACGTGAAGAGACAAAAGTTGACTCCAAATATTAAATTCTTTTAAAAAAACCTTCTTTTTCGTTAATTCAACCATTTAAATCGTTTATTTATTGTAAATATACGTATAGTATTATGTTATTATTGTTATGTATCCATTTGATTATAGTTATATAAACATACAAATATTACAATGAAATTAAACAAGGAAAATTTCTGGCAATGATCAATAAAATTCAATCAATCCCTTTTACCAACTGCAAAAAATACTTACACTGTAAGTTTTACAAACATCTATTGAAACAAATATTATTTTTCAGATAATTACTTACATTTTTACATACATTTACAATAAGTATACGTAATAAAATTAAAATATTTGTTTCGCTGTTTTAAGCCAGAGGTCGATTAAATACAACGAAATTTGAAAATTACTTTTTTATACCACTTGGATTTTTTATTATTATTTTATTGTGTATACTTATTGTAAATGTATGTAAAAATGTAAGTAATTATCTGAAAAATAATATTTTTTATTATTAAAAAAATCCAAGTGGTATAAAAAAGTAATTTTGTTTTCTTTATATACTATATTGACAATGTACCACCAAGTAAAAGCTGACAAAATTAAAGAATTGAAAATAATTAATTAACACAATTTTGGTTTTTTGGATTTTTCAAAATTATTAAACCTCGATTTATTCGTTCCGTTTGTAAATGGCAAATTTAAATGTGTAAAATTATAACACATTAAATTAAACGTAAACTGTCGTTAATCTAAAATGTAAATCCGGGATCTACGGCGCGCGGGCTTTGCCCGAGTTTTTCAATTTCACGGTCGATCGGTGTACTCGATATTTTTATACACGCTGAGCCGATACAAAGCACAACTTATCGTTTCGTTATTTTCCACTCGGCGGCGATATTGCTATTAAAAGAATATATTTTCCTTCTTCATTTCGTGTTCGCCTTTTTTTTATCGCGCAAATTGTCAACAGTAATCGGACCAATCCATGTTTTAATAATTATACAAATAATGGTTCGTAATTTTCATGTGTTTTTTGAAATTAACAAGAAATAATCATTTAAAACAATTATCTTTTCAAATATACAAGGTGTCTGTCGTTGCCAGATCTATTTTCATTAAAAGAATGCTTCTGATGAAGTTATAAAATTGTAAAAATATCCGATTTATTAATCATTTACATCAATGGAATTATACACGTGTCTAATTGATTGTTAATGCTATTGATTTTTTACAAAATATTTAAAAAACAATACTGATTTATAGTCACATATTTAAAATTCCGAAGACCTCGTGAGCCTCAATAAAGAACCATACAACATTTTTTTATTTGGATTTTCTATTAAAAATTATATAATGAATTGAGTTACCTGAAGGTTTTCACTCATTTTCTGTACACCTTGTATACAACCATAATCGAACATATTTTAATCTTTCACGATATTTCCTACTTTTCGGAAAAGACGAAGCACGCCTCTATCTTACTACTACAACAATTCGTATTTATTATTTTCTATCAAAATTTCAATTATTAATACAGACACATATTTTATCGTATAATATTCATTTTTGAATATTGTAAAAATGCATTAAAGGCACATTCGCAATAAACATGGCAGAATCTCCATTATACCGCTATTAAAAAAAATCTTCCTCTCGGTGGAGCTTCGCCTTATTTGGGGTTTCGATTAAAATGCCGGGCGCGTTCGACTGGGAAACGATTGAAAAATCACCGGCGGGTGAAATCCCCGCGTGCCGACGACGGACCGGCGGATTCCCATGGAATTTATTATTATTCAAAAGTACTGCCCAAGGACGCAACTGGAAACGAAAAAGAAAAGAAAACGGTTTTACGCTTTATTTACATACACGTGCACGATTCCCTCGCAACGAGAACGTTGCAATGAATTATAACTGCAAGTCAACAAACTTTAACCGTTTCGACATTCCCTAAGAACAAATAAATGAAACAAAACGAAATGAAAAAAAGACAGGAGAATTAACGAAAAAAAAAAAAGATGATATTTGAATTAATATCACAAATGTGGCGGCAAAGCTAATTGAGAGTTTGTTTTGTTTTTAATGCGGCCTTTAAAATTTGACATTTCTAGAATTTGATGCTAAGCTGTGTATTTTGAGTTTTTGAGATGTTGATTTTAGGGAAAGTGAATAGTCTAAGTTCTTTCTAACACTACCAAACACCTTCACAAATTTTTCCAGATTTTTTGGAGAGAGAAAAAAAATCACCGAAATTTGAAAATATCATAAGGGGTATGCATGGAAAAAAGTCAATTTTCGATGAAAATGCAAAAATCGCCAAATGACTTCATATTATACCAAAATGTAGCTAAAGAATAGGAGAATGATCTGTGAAAAACAGAGCTCCAACAATAATTTACTTTTCGAATAACAGGCTCGCAAAGTTGACCTTTAGGGCAAGATTACTCTTAATTGAATTGAATTGTTGCCATATTTCCTTCCATATAGCTAAAAAAATACAAGCTTTTATTAAACAGGACAAGTTCGCCTTCCTTTAGTGGACGAAACAATGATTCTCGGACCCAAATTGTTGACGATGCCAGTTGAAATTAGGCAAAAGATGGCGCTTGCGTCGTCTTTAATTTATTATGATAAATATTTATTACTTAAGAATTTACATGTAATTATATTATATACAACTTATATGTATGTACACACTTCACATAAGTAAAGGCTATTGACCAAAAGTCTTTCTGCCCTTATTCTTTATAAAATTCCACTATATAAAAAAATAGAACAATCGCCATTCAAGCAAAAAAAATTCTACAACAATAACCGTTTTAGCTAAACAATTTTTGCAATCGACCCACATTTTTGTCGGTTTTTTTTATTCTCTCTATTTCACTTCGTCTTCCATTCCATTTCGTTTCTGCCTGCAGACAATAGCATTCCGATTTAGAAATGCCCGGCAACCTTTGCCTGCCTGCCTGCCTGCACCGGTAACGGTACCTCTTGTAGGAGTGTTTCACCGAGTGACCTTCGTCTCGTTTTCTTGCTCTCCGCAACCGAAGAGTGTCTCTCTCTCTTACTGAAACACGAATCAGCTGATTTCGAAGTTTCTGAGATTGCAAGAGATTTATTTACACGTCCGACCACGAAATTGCGATGAATTATTCATGGGAGCAGTTGATCTGGTTTTAATGCGATTAGAAGAAGAAGAAGGGAGAGGAGGAGGGAAGGCCCAAAAGTATCCGGATCTGGGTTTCGTAAGGAGCGCGCAGAGATCCGGGTGTTTGATAAGTCGTTGCTTTAGTTTGATTTATTGTTTGTATAAAATTATAGCTCTAGAGTGCTTCGATTTTTTTTTAATTATTTAATTATTAATTATTTAATTTATAGGCAGAGCTGTGCTGACGAGGAATAGATCCCGAAACACGTGTCTGCAGATAGCCTTATATTAAGTAACGTTCAGTTTGTTTTTTCTCCATAAAATTTTTATCGAATCAAAAATTTGTCGCATAATGCAATATTTTATTGATATGCAACAGCAGGTATACATTATGTAATTCAATATCCGGCGGAGTATTTGCCCGGGAAGTAGTTGTTTTAATGTGCATTTGTTTAACGTACTTACGTAACGTAAGTCACGGAGTTAAATGTGGAAATAATTTATTAATTATTTTCAAATCATTTTTATTTATTTTCAAATTCTTTTTGTTTAATTTATCCATGTAGCGTCCACAACAGAAAACATACTATCAATCTATTTCAAGTGAAATCAAATCGAATGCGTTGTAAATACAAAACAAGTTCAAAACAAAAACCCCAGCGAGGATTTCCTCGCTGAATAGCTTATCGGTGACACAGCGCGTTAAATGAAACTACCTGTTTTTTATTTTATTTTATTTTTGTTCGTTTTATTTTTTCTTCATTATCCGTCACATGCAAATCCCTTTAATCCGCATCACCCTTTAATTCCTCGCACACACGCAATTATAAACACTGTCGATTGATTAAAAATGTGTTTTGCAATCGGGGCCGCGTTTCAATCGTGCGCGAAACGAACCGGGGTTAATTTGCGAAACGTGAATTAAAATCAACTAACGCAAAAAAAATGATGTGATTCAAATAAACATCGCGTTGTTTTAATTTGAAAATTTTTCGATTAATATTTGCAATAGAATTAAAATAAGGAAAATTACTGGAAATGATCACTAAATTTTTTTCATTTTCTTTTTCTAACTGCAAAAATTACTTACACTGTAAGTCTTTGATAAACATTTAGTGAAACAACTTTATTGTAATTTAAATAATTGCAAAACCTCGACAGCCAATACGGGTAAAAAAGGATAAGATTAAGAAAGAAAGAAATAATTGCAAAAAGGTGAATTATCTTTGTTTTAAATAGAAAAGAGTATTCATTCACTTGGTCACAGTTATTTAAATAAATTACATGAAAATAATTAATAAATTATTTCCACATTTAGATCTGTGACATTTTTTTACTTACGTTACGTATGTACTTTATAACTTTATAGAAATGCACATTAAAACAACTACTTCCCGGGCAAATACCCACGCCAGACATTGAATTACATAATGTACACCTGCTGTTACACATCAATAAAATATTGCATAATGCAACAATTTTTGATCCGAGAAAAATGTCTTTAATGCGAAAACAACAAAAGGAACTTTAATTGAAGGCCATCTGCAGACACGTGTTTCGGGATCTATCCCTCGTCAGTACAGCTATGCCTTACATAATTGAAAGATGTTAAAATAAATTAATTAAATTAATTCAAATACAATCAGCAAAATTAAATGAATTATATTAAATCAAATTAAACTAAATCAATTTAAATTAAACCAAATTAATTCAATTTAAATCAAAACCGAATAAAATTAAACGAAAATACTCTTTTATATCTATATTTATAAATAATTTCGAAAAAATAATAATCACTAGATAGCTCTAGTAGCTAACAACTTTCAACCACAAAACCGAACTGTTTCCTGCTTTGTACGAAAAAAATTGGGAAATTATCCGAAAGTCACGGTCCGCCGACGGCCACGCCGGTTTCGGACCGGAATTATTTAGTGGCAGAGCGCGCACGTCGCGAATCGCGGGCAGAAAAATTCGGAAATTTCGGGTCTCGGCTTTCTCGGTTTTCGGGCGCAAACAAAACGCAATATCCGCATATCTAACGATAAAGCGCTCGCAAATATTTACAGGCGACTGATATTAGTTTGATGGCTTGATTAAACCCATTGTTGCGACCGGCCTCCGTTTCCACACGGGAATCCGAAGGTTAACGCGAAAATTCAACACTGTTGTTGTTGTTGCGATTACTGCGAGGAAATCCCCCCAAAAATATATATATATTGTGCGCGGATTGAACGAATCGAAATAAGGAATTTGGTAATTATTCAACAAAGGATTGGGATTGTTTATTACGTGAATTATAGTATATTTTTTTTAATAGGAAGGAGCTATGAATTTTAAGTTTTTTTTGATAATGCCAATTTATTTCTATATGAAAAAAATAAAAAAAAAGATAAATTACCAACAAATCCCGAATGACTCTTCGATTAACCTCTGACCCGTCGTTCCTGAAGAAAACACCATCAATAACGAATCGAGACAAAGAAAGCAGCGATCGCATCATCAGCGTTAATAAAAGAAAGAGAAACTTTTTTTCCGCGTAAAAATTCCAAAATCGCGGTGTACTGTTATAATTGTTTGACTCGGGGCTTTCCCCCTTCCCCGCGATGAATCTTCGTTACGCGCTCAGGCGAAATGAGAAAGACGGAAAGAAAGAACGAAAAAAAAGAAACCGCCGCGGGACGTAACGGGTTATGTTCGGATGAAGGAAGAACCGATTTCGAAGGTCGGGTATGGATTTTTTTTTGGAAAACCGCAATGTGGGATGTTTAAGTAATGTTTGTGCGGTGATTTTATGTAAAAATTGGTGAGAATGCATAAATATTCATAATTAATTAAAGACGATAGCTGGCGCTTGCGTCGTCTTTAATTAATTATGAATATTTATGCATTTTCGTTTTCCATTCATAATTAATTAAAGACGACGCAAGCGCCATCTATCGTCTTTAATTAATTATGAATAATATCGGGTATATAACACCAACACAATTTTCGTTCAGTCGCCTTCATCAAGGCATTGCACATAGAACACACTGGTCTGATGAGGTTCGAAAAACCGAAATAGCCATCACTAGTTATAATAAAACACTTTATTTTTTTATTATTATTTTTTTTAGAAGTAGAAGCCTCAGTGATCAGTAACATCACTAGTTATCCATACGCTAGATGACTGAACATTTCTTTAAATGCATAAATATGTTAATTTTTCTATTTTGTAGAAATATTGGGTGTATTCTCATATCAAATATTTCAATTAACATATTTTTTTACATATTAGATTGAAACAATATTGAGTTTCAATATTTATATATAACATCTTTATTTCTGCAGACAATTTTATATACAATAAATTAACAATATAATTCTTATAATATGTTATACGTTGTCCTTAGAAAACGGCTATCGACCATCGGTCTTTCTGCCTGTTTCAATATATTTTATGCAGTATGAAATAAAAATATTTTTCATGAAACATTTATAATTTCAAAAATTATGAAATAATTCAAAAACATTCTTTACTACTAATAAAGAGAAATAATAATCAAAAAGTACTTCTCAGTAAAAGAAAATGTTTATATTATATACGAAAGATTAATTATTTTACCTAAGGGGAGGCACCAAAGACCTTTAGGTTGAAGTGCTACCACAGCCCCAAAAATCAAATAATAATAATAATATACGAAAGATCGTTTCATTATACAATAATTAATTATTTGAATAAGCTAGCAATGACTTTCTTTCTAAACCTTGCTTAATAAAAAGAGATTTTCAATAAATATTACAACAATCAAACCTTTTAATCTTCTTTATGTTGGTTGTTGGTCGTGGAGACTTTAATTATTTTAAGTATTTTTATTTAAATAATCAAACCTTTATTTAATTATCATTAATTTTTATATAAGCCATCCATTCTATAATAATTAATGCTTATCTTAAAATGTTCTTATCTTATGTAGATTTAAATTTGATGATTCAAAGGTGTAATGGCGGAAAAGTTCCAAGGGCTACCCCTTCCAACAAAATTCATAAAAAAATCATTTTGTGCTATAAAGGGCTGAAACCCTCTAGAGAGATAGATTAAAGTCCACTGAACTCAAATATGTGCGCCAAAAGTCTTCATTTCGTTCAGAAATATTTTTTATGAATTTTTAAAGTCAGGCGAAAAATATCAAAGATGTACACCTTCCAACAAAATTTATTAAAAATTCATTTTGTGCTACAAAGGGCTGAAACCCTCTAGAGAGATAGATTAAAGTCTACTGAACTCAAATATGTGCGCCAAAAGTCTTTATTTTGTTCAGAAATATTTTTAATGAATTTTTAAAATCAGGCGGAAAAGTTTCAAGGGCTACCCCTTCCAACAAAATTCATCAAAAATTCATTTTGTGCTACAAAGGGCTGAAACCCTCTGGAGAGATAGATTAAAGTCTACTGAACTCAAATATGTGCGCCAAAAGTCTTTATTTTGTTTAGAAATATTTTTTATGAATTTTTAAAATCAGGCGAAAAAGATCAAAGATGTACACCTTCCAACAAAATTCATCAAAAATTCATTTTGTGCTACAAAGGGCTGAAACCCTCTAGGGTGATAGACTAAAGTCTACTGAACTCAAATATGTGCGCCAAAAGTATTTATTTTGTTCAGAAATATTTTTTATGAATTTTTAAAGTCAAGCGAAAAAGATCAAAGATGTACCCCTTCCAAAAAAAATCATCAAAAATTCATTTTGTTCTACAAAGGGCTGAAACCCTCTAGGGAGATAGATTAAAGTCTACTGAACTCAAATATGTGCCCCAAAAGTCTTTATTTTGTTTAGAAATATTTTTTATGAATTTTTAAAATCAGGCGAAAAAGATCAAAGATGTACACCTTCCAACAAAATTCATCAAAAATTCATTTTGTGCTACAAAGGGCTGAAACCCTCTAGGGTGATAGACTAAAGTCTACTGAACTCAAATATGTGCGCCAAAAGTCTTTATTTCGTTCAGAAATATTTTTTATGAATTTTTAAAGTCAAGCGAAAAAGATCAAAGATGTACCCCTTCCAACAAAATTCATCAAAAATTCATTTTGTGCTACAAAGGGCTGAAACCCTCTAGAGAGATAGATTTTATAATATAATATAGTATAATATAATGCAATAAAAAAGAAACTTTTATAGATTAGATTATTTTTATAGATAATTAAAATTCTGTATTTTTTTTTTTCTGGATATATATATAAAGAATCTTTATTGTCAGTACAATATACATATAAATGTGAAAGAAATTAACAATAAATATTATTTTTTTTTTCTGGAATATTTATATTTCGGCTAATTATATTCAGTTGCAAATAAAACTCTTATAAACAGAAAAATACGCAAGTAACCATCAAACTTTCGTTTTCATTGCAATCCCGATGCATTTTCAATATTTAAAAATACATCTTTCCCCGCTAATTGAATAATTTGCCCGCGTTGTACACCGATGATAAAATCAAATCGGAATCACCGGCCGGTGGCAGCGAGCGCAATGCGAACGTTGCCTTTAATTAGTTAATTAGATCCGTCTCTCTCTCCCTCCGCGTGCGTGTGTAAATTGGAATTCCTGACAAGAAATCAACCTTCTCCGTATGTCCGGAGCGAAAGTGATCGCATTGTTTACCATTTATAACGAGATTACACCGACTCTCTGGGCCTATGTTGTGTAATCGCTCTCGAATTGAGAGAGGAGAAGAAAATTCCGATTGGATAATACAGAATTGAAGAAGGATGATTGCTTTTCTTCTGTAACAAACTATATACATATACAGGGTGAGTTTTTTTCGATGTTTTCTATGGGGATCTCGGAAACTATAAGAGATAGAAAAACGGTTAAATGGGGAAAGAAGTGTAGTTTTATAAGACGAATAAAATGACACTTTCAAAGTATTTGAAAAAGTCAAGGGTAACTAGATATTTTGAAAAAAGTAAAATGTGTCAATTTTTTGAAATCAATATATCTCTATTATTATCATAGATAGAAAAAAACTGTAAAGGACAAAGTTTTAGAAAATTTTACACAGATTAATAACAAAAAATCAAAAAAAAAAATTCGCCCATAGTTTGGGAGATATGACACAAACTTACCTTTTTTTAAATGGAAACAATAGTTGGCTATGACTTTATTAAAAGGGCTATTTTTTCCCTTTAATCCGATATAACATATGCCATAGTTATTTTTAAAATAAAATAAGTTACAGTTGTTTTTAATTTTACCATACACCAAAAAATAGTTAGCCATCAATAACAATTGTTACAAAATTGTACACGAAGAAAATACATCACTTGTAAAACTTAAATTACTTAAATTCCACCTGAAACCCGAAACAATTCCGCGTTTAAAATTTGTTTCTTCCGAAAATCAACTTCTTTGTTCGCGGGGCTGCTTAATTAAACGAAAGTTTTAACGAACTATGCGGTAATTAATTAGGGGCGGATGCACGGCGATGTGCGTTACGTTGGAAAACCCTTTCTCTTCACCGCTCAGCATCAAAAGTTTTAAGTTTGACACAAGTTATGCAGGGGGGGAGGGGGCGAGAATCACGCGTGTGGGCGGCGGCCAAAATTACAAGTTTCCCCGCTCGCTCGCTAGCTAGCTAACAATGCCGAGTAATTAATGATTGGATTTTAACGAAACTCCCCGCGGGATTAATTGAATTGAAGAGATACATGCTAGAACTATTATTCGAGATTAGAGAATGACGGAAATAATAATAACAATAATAAATATGGAACAAAAATCATGATGATAGTTGCGACCATTACTACCTGGTAATTCATACTATAATTACTAAATAAAACACTTACTATGTTTTTTTCACAAATTATTTGGGTGGTATAAGGAATTAAGATTATATATATATATAGTATATAGTAATAGTAGTATATATATATACTACTACTACTACTATTACTATATACTATTTTTTTCTTTTGTTGTCACTGATATTCCGATTTTTTTACATTTTTTTTTTATTTTCAAAAAAATCTGAAATAGTTTACAAACAGTCCTTGTTATTATATTTAATGAAAAAATCATGCCAAAGAAATGTTTATATATTTTTAATGCATTTTTTTTCAATTTTTGTACCATTTTTGAGGATTTAAATTGCCAAAATGTTCCTAAACAAATTTCTAATTGCGAAAACAAGTGGCTAGACTTATTTCTTGTATTGATAGGAATATATGAGAATTATTTCAAATTTTTTGAAGAATAAAAAAAATCACCAAAGATCTCAAATTTATAATTCAAAAAAGAAAGAAAAAAGAACCTCACCTTTCTTTACTTTTTTTTTAACGTTGCTTTATTACAATATTTGTATATCTTATGTATATTTATTCATAGTGGAAATAAAGTTAATTATTATTAAATCGTTTATACGTTATTATTATTATAATTTATATTTCGTTTGATGTAATTTCGTAACGAATTTAATTATTTCGCCTCGCCTGATAATAATAAACAATCGTCCGCCACCGTGTTATTTGCGTCGGAAAAGTCGTGGGGATTTGTTGCGATCGGTCCCTGGTGTGCAATTAACATTTCCTGCCGTTTTCACAGATAATATATAGCGCAACGTTAATGACGTTAGTCCAGCGGCTAACTGTTATTACGTGTGATGAAATCGTTCGCGATTAATTACTGCTTTCTTCCATTCGGAATCGGGGAGATAAGTTGTTTCTCGAAAGGTTAAAATGTGTTACACTTACCGAGTGTACGAAAAAATGAAACAAATTATTCTCACGAGGGATTATTAAACAACATCAATTAATGATGTTTTAAAACTTTTAAAAACTATTTTAACCACAAATGTGTTATTAATACCATGTGATCGACTTTTACTTTCTTTTATTCTAGAATGTTCTTTGTTTTAAAAAAATGATATTCACAATTCAAACAAATTGAATTGATAAATAATTACACGTGACGTTTTATTTGTTTTTATTTACTGGCGCCAACAAAATTTTAAAATAAAGAAATAAATTAAAGCACTTTAGAGAAAAAGTTCTCGATCATATAATAACATAACGAAATGAACGTAATTGAACGAACCAACATGGAAAAATTCTTGTCAACAATGAACGAGTGAAGCCCGCAGTTTATCAATAATTTACATTCGCTCATTATTTCGCGCAGTTGTGAATTTATGAATTCCGAATACATTGCAGCTTGTAAATAAAATGTGGAAACGGATCGATTATGTATTATTCAATGCGACCGCAAAAGCCGTGCATAAAATACGCATTGTTCTTCGGCCGAGACCCATCCATGCAAATGAACGCCGATCCTATCGAAACTCGAACGCGGACAGTTCGGGCGTTAAGCCCTTAAATGTCCTTACTTAAGCTCCGAGATTCATTGCGGTCTTAGATCTGTCAATTAAATTCTGGTAAAATAATCGAGGGGAAGTTGAAGCGGAAAGACTTTACTCTGGTCGATAGCCTAAGATAAATATTTTTATTTTAATGTGTATTTTTAATGTTAAATGACTCGACTCGGAAAATAAATTTAAAAAAAATCAAATAAGGGCTGTGGATGCGATTTTATACTTTAATATCAATGAGGATGCGTTGTTTGAAGAACTATTTAAAGAAAATTGGAAAAAACACACCCCGTTTGGAAATTTCGGCACTTTGAAAAGTATCAATGTTGAGAGAACCGCGCGATTGGGCCGACTCGACTTGTAAAATAATTTAAAAAATAAGTAAGGGTTGTAAAGGCATTTTTGTTATTTAATATCAATCAGGGTGCGTTGTCTGAAGAACTATTTAAAGAAAATTGGAAAAAACACACCCCGTTTGGAAATTTCGGCACTTTGAAAATTATCAATGTTGAGAGAACCGCGCTATTGAGCCGACTCGACTTGTAAAATAATTAAAAAAATAAGTAAGGGTTGTAAAGGCATTTTTATTACTTAATATCAATCAGGGTGCGTTGTTTGAAGAACTACTTAAAGAAAATTGGAAAAAACACACCCCGTTTAGAAATTTCGGCACTTTGAAAATGATCAATGTTGAGAGAACCGCGCGATTGGGCCGACTCGACTTGTAAAATAATTAAAAAATAAGTAAGGGTTGTAAAGGCATTTTTATTATTTAATATCAATCAGGGTGCGTTATTTGAAGAACTATTTAAAGAAAATTGTAAAAAAAAACACCCCGTTTGGAAATTTCGGCACTTTGAAAATTATCAATGTTGAGAGAACCGCGCGATTGGGCCGACTCGACTTGTAAAATAATTTAAAAAATAAGTAAGGGTTGTAAAGGCATTTTTATTATTTAATATCAATCAGAGTGCGTTGTTTGAAGAACTATTTAAAGAAAATTGTAAAAAAACACACCCCGTTTGGAAATTTCGGCACTTTGAAAATTATCAATGTTGAGAGAACCGCGCGATTGGGCCGACTCGACTTGTAAAATAATTTAAAAAATAAGTAAGGGTTGTAAAGGCATTTTTATTATTTACTATCAATCAGGGTGCGTTGTTTGAAGAACTATTTAAAGAAAATTGGAAAAAACACACCTCGTTTAGAAATTTCGGCACTTTGAAAATTATCAATGTTGAGTGAACCGCGCGATTGGGCCGACTCGACTTGTAAAATAATTTTAAAAAATAAGTAAGGGTTGTAAAGGCATTTTTATTATTTAATATCAATCAGGGTGCGTTGTTTGAAGAACTATTTAAAGAAAATTGGAAAAAACACACCCCGTTTAGAAATTTCGGCACTTTGAAAATTATCAATGTTGAGAGAACCGCGCGATTGGGCCGACTCGACTTGTAAAATAATTTAAAAAATAAGTAAGGGTTGTAAAGGCATTTTTATTATTTAATATCAATCAGGGTGCGTTGTTTGAAGAACTAGTTAAGGAAAATTGAAAATAACCCACCTAGTTTGGAAAATTCAGCACCTTGAAAATTTTCAATGTTGTGTGGGCTGTTTACATCGGGCCGACTCAACTTGTAAAATTAATATAAAAATAAATACGGTTTGCGCAGGCGATATTAATATCTAATATCGATCGGTATGAGTTGTTTGAAGAATTAATTAAAGAAAATTGGAAATAACCCACACCGTTTGGAAAATTCAGCACCTCTAAAATTGTTAATGTTGTGTGCGCTGTTCACATCGGGCCGACTTGAATTGTAAAATTGTTATAAAAATAAATAAGGCTTGTGAAAGCGATATTAATATCTAATATCGATTGAAATGAATTGTCTTAAGAATTAATTAAAGAAATTTGAAAATATCCCGCCCTGTTTAGAAAATACGGCATTTTTAAAGTTGAAATTGTTGAGGGCTGACTCGACTCGGAAAATAAATTTAAAAAAAAATAAGGGTAGAAGCGATTTTATTGCTTGATATCGATCAAGATGCGTTATTTAAAAAAACAGGTAAAGAAAATTTGGAATAACCTACCCCATTTGAACAAAACAGAACTTTAAAAATTGCGAATGTGGAGTGAACTACACGGGTAAAATAATTTATTAATTATGTTCGAATTAAGTGTTATACAGAGTTTAAAGTGTTTTATTAAATTGATAAACAATGTATAACAAAGTTGAAGCCTCAGTTTTTAACAATTTATGTTCGAATTTCTTGCAATCACCCCTGAGAAACTCGAAAAACTCGAGAAATTTAAAAGTTCAATGTGTTCTGACGCAGAACATTACTCCATTATTCCCTAACACCTTTCTTGGATACGCGCAACCCAATATACATGAAATGACATCTGTTTGTAATGAATATTTATTTCACTCTCGAAATTTGCTTTATATTTTAAGTAAACCATTGTTATTTTTAATTAATTGTTATTTTTAATTAATTAATTAATTAATTAATTGTTTTTTATAATTATATTTACACTTTCAAAAAAAAAAAAATCTTATAACCATAATCCAATTTTAAATCAATCAAACATCACTGGAGAAATTTTAATCTAATTGCTCTCATTTTTTAATTGCAGGTTTTCAACCGGTGGTTTTTTAAATTTTTGCTTCGGAGCCGATTACATACAACCCAACTGTTTATAGGTGAGTCTTATTATAACATTAACAACAAGAAATCGCAATTCAAATATTTTTAAACATACACAGCAAATCTATTTTTCATTGATATTAGAATAAATATAAATGAATTACTAATAAATTACCTTAAGAGAAAGCCCTTTTTCTTCTGCCAAACCTTACAACCATATTTTTTTTAAAACTATAACGTAGTTGAAAAGCCTAACCGCCCTTGTTGAATTAACAAATAATATTCTCGAATTCGTGATTCATGAATCGTTGATTGAGTTAAGGATTAAGCTGTAACTACAATGATTTATGAATGTGAATCACGTCCAGAGAGAGTTTCGATTTGTTAACTATTTAAAAAAAAAACGTTGTTGTTCAAAAATACAGAATAAAACACATGGTTTATTTCACATAATATGTTTATTTACTCCGAATAGTTTCGGTCATTAGCCATTATCAAGGAAGAAATAAACTTTTATGAAGCAAAACAATTCGTTTGTAATAAGTTTGACAATATATTAAACCAAGTGTTTTATTCTGTATTTTTGAACCTTCAAAAATGTTACACATAGTGTTAAGTGAGAAATTAATCTTCTTTTTTAGGAAATCTTGTCTAACCCCTCTGAAATACCTCCTGGATCTATCCCTGTGTTTAAATCCCGCAGAATCAAATATATAACGTTGTTTTTTATGTAGCATTACGTTAATATTTTTTTTAAATGTGACATTATATTAAAGAAACTAAATAATAAAATATCACGTTGATCAAACTGGGACAATCTAAATTAATCCCGCGAGGAATTCCTCATCGCGGACAAGATTTCACTCTAATAACTCTCGTTCCGCCATACATCTCCACTTTATTTCCTCGCTTCTAATATTTATTATTAACAATAAAGGCGAGGGATCGGGCGCGTTACATAAACACTGAAAGAAAGACGCAATGAAAGCAAGAGAAGACGAAAAAAAAAGAATTAATGGTTCCACGTCTCTCTAACCGTTACTTCCCGCGTCGACTTTCGAGTCCATCTAGACATAACAGATGTAACCTATTACCTCGAGCGCAGTCCTTAATTACCTATTAATTATGCAAACGTTTAACGTGCGGATTAATTACCGAAAGCGGCCGTTGCGATTTACAACTGATTCGGACTAGATTATTGATGAAATATTGTATCGGATTTTATCGGTGATTTTTTTTTATGATTACCCAACGAAGTTGATTCTCGTTCAGGTTTTTGTAAATAATATAGTGAGGATTTTATTTTATTGATATATTAAATAAAAATGATTTTTATTTAATATATTTAAATAACTGTGATTAAGTGAATGAATACTCTTTTCTATTTATTTTATTGAATTTTCTTGTATGACGATTTTTTTGTCATACAAAAAAATAAACATAATTCTCATTCAGGTTTTATATTTCATGCAGTAAGGATTTTTGTTTTATTGAATTTTGCTAATGCCAAAAAAATAAATCTTATTGGATTGAACAAGTTCGATCTCATGACACACATATTGTTTATGGCAGTTTATGAACTACAAGAACTATATAAAAGAACTTTCGATAAAAAAATCATTCTGAGAATGCAAGGAACAATATGGTTGGGCCAAGTTGACAGGATGAGTAATCTAACACCGACATAACAAGTACTAAAAGGTGGGATATCACTCCAGATTTATGGTGTACCTCAAGGATCTGTTTTAGGGCCGTTCCTATTGCTGAAAAGGTTTACGGTTCAAAATTCGATTCTTAAAGAATTTGCTTATAGTTTTGTTAAAAGTTATCATTCTATATCGTCTATGGTTGCCAGAAAATAATCGCAGAAACGAGATAAAAAATTAAGCAATTGCCAGAAAAAAAACGCGAAAACGAGATTTTTTTCAAATATAAATCTGTTTGAAATAACTGCAGAAAAAAAATAAATCCTTTTTTTTTCTATTATTAAAAAATAATTCCGTATTGAATCCGTGGTGGCTTTTGAAACAATCGTTAGAAAATTATGTTAAAACTCCGTGTGAACTTTATCAACAAACTGTAAACGATACAAATAATGCATGTAATACATTTCGAGAACAAAACGGTTCTCATTCCTCTTATTTTTACCGCAATTTCGTTTCGAATGATACAAATTGCTTCAAGTGATGACGGCTTGTTATGATTGCAATCTATCATTGTTCTTTTGTAGCGTGAATCCTGAGAGAGTATTGCCAAATCATCATCCTTAAATAATTTCGATTGGCTTTTTGTTTTAAAATACGGATTTTTAAATCGTTACGATCCTCTGCAAAACTTATCAGGACTACAAAAAAGTAGTGTTATTAACACCGAAAACTTCCTTACGTTGTTTCTGCTGAAAGTAAAATTTTCCAAATATTAATTATCAATTAATTAAGAAGATTACGTTTAAAATTAGGATCTGGCGAATTTTACTGGAGAAAAAAATCTTCAGTAATATTTATGAAATCCTAATTATCAATATTACATTTAAAATTAGGATTTGGAAAATTTTACTGGAGATGAAAAACTTGTATAAAATTTCTTTCTTTCTTAATCTTATCCTCTTTTATCCCTATTGGGTGTCGAGGTTTTCTGTAATATTTACCAAATCCTAATTATAAATTAATTAAGAACGTCACATTCAAAATTAGTATTTGGTAAATATAACTGAAACCTCGACACCCAATACGGGTAAAAGAGGATAAGATTAAGAAAGAAAGAAAGAAATATAACTGGATTTTTTTTTTTTCATGATAATCTATTCATATTTATTTTATACAATATGAACTACCTATGTTTAAATTATTAAAACCATTAATTCTAAATGTTTATTTAAATACGAAATTTATTCACAAATTTCGTATTTAATAATAATAATTTTTGATGTCATTTTTTTGGTTTAAAAATTGTTTAACTTAAAACTCTCCACTGTTGTGATTTCCGCCTTTTACAAAGCCGCAACAATACAAAACCAATCCAAAACACTTCCTAATTTGACATTTCTAATTTGTGCGAGCTCGCCGCTGCTAATCCGACGGATTTGCATTTATCGGTTACGGGTTGGCGCGTCGTTCGGTGAACGGCGCATTTCGAATCAGACGGTTGGATGAACGCCGGACGACGTCCACTTTCTAGTGCATACCGTTTAGACTTATTGTGGATGTGGTGATTCTTGCAGGAGGAGGGATACGGAATTGGTATTCTCGAAAGGTGAGCGCGTACTCGCAACATGTGTACGGCGCGTAATGAGATGATTGCCGCTATTCGTCAAATCGCTCCGATTGAATTTTATCGGTTTCTTTCGCTTTGGAATGTTTTATGAAGGAAATAATAAATGAAAGACGTCGCGAGCGCCATCTTTCGCCCAATTTCACGTGGCATCGTCAACGATTCGAGTCTACGAGGCAGACAACCGAGAATTGTTTCGTCCACTAAAGATGAATGGTGGCTGGTCAACATTTTATTAAAACATAAAGAAATAAAGTTGAAGGACAGCTGAGATGGTTCGAACATGTGTGCCGCATGAAAGAAGATAGAACAGCAAGAAGAATATATGAAACAAGAGCGCAAGGAAGAAATTACCGGGGAAGACCTAGAAAAACATGGAATGACATAATTAGAGAAGAAGCAGAAAATAAGGACATGGACTGGAAGGACATTAAACAATTAACCAAGGACAGAAAGACATGGAGAGAAAAATATAGAAACAGATACTAAACAAAAACTCCTTACACCTAACGGTAGAAAGGGAAAAAAAATTAAAAAAAAAAGAAATAATTCTACTTTTTTTCAAGATTTAATATATATATATATATATATATATATATATTTCGAAAAAAAACAACCTGAAAACATTCTGAAAGATCATGTATGATAGTAAAAAAAAACGTTTCCCAAAAAATATAATTTTAAACCATTTCTAGCTGATTTCAATAGCTTCGCGAAATTAACATGGAGTCTTATGGGAACGGTTAAGTAGAGACCCGCCGTTTGGACGTTTTGTACGTATCTGCGGTTGGACCAAATTTTTCAAGTTCACAGACAACTTAGAAGAACGGGCCTTTTTACAATCGATTCCTAAAGAATCAAGCTACATTTTCATAAAAAAATCATTATTCTAAGTCATCTGTGGTTTCTAGAAAAAAATTGCAAAAACGAAATAAAATTTCACCCATTTTTTCAAAGCTATATTTCGCGAATAAACTGACTCAAAAATAATGACTCGATCTTGTTCAAAATCTCACAGATGATGCTCCCATTCTTTAGCTACATTTTGGTATAAAATGAAGTCGTTTGGCGATTTTTGGATTTTCGCCGAAATTTCAATTTTTCGTGCGATATTTTCAAATTTCAGTGAAAAATTTTTTCTCTCCAAAAAATCTGAAAAAAATCATGCAGACCCGTGTTGATAGTAGTAACACCGTGGACTACTTAGTTTTTCAAAAAATAAATCTTTTTCAACCATTTCGAGCCGTTTGAATAGTCCCATGGAATTAACACAGGGCCTTATGAGAACGGTTTAAGTGAGACCCTCCGATTGGTCATTTCGGTTACGTCTGCGGTTGGACCAAGATTACAGGATTCGCGAAAAAGATAAAAAGACGCGGTTTGCAGAATTGCATTCTCAAAATATGTAGCTAGGTTTTCGAGAAAGCCAAACTTTTCTAGGTAGTTTATGATCGACAGAAAAAAATTGCAAATTAGAGGAAAATATTCGCTCAATTTAAGAATGCCAACTTTGCGAGCATACTGATCGAAAACTAATTTTTTGACAGGGCTGAAATTTTCACAAGTTATTCCTCCATTCATTAGCTATATTTTGGTGTAATATGAAGTCATTTGGAGATTTTCGCATTTTCATCGAAATTCGCATTTTTTCCATACATACCCCTTACGATATTTTCAAATTTAGGCAAAAAAAAAAATCTCTCCAAAAAATCTGAAAAAAATCAGGAAGACTCTTTATTATAGTGGAAAGTGCGTAGACTATTTAGTTTCCAAAAAAATAATGATTTTCATCCATTTTTGACTCCTTAAATAGCTCCACGAAATTAACATGGAGCCTTATGGGAACGATTTAGTGAGAACCCGCCAATTGGTCGTTTTGTACATACCTGTAGTTGGACCAAAATTACTAAGTTCACAAACAACTTAGAATAACGGGGTTTTCAACATTCAATTTCTAAAGAATTTATCTATATTTTCATTAAAAATCATTACTCTACTTAGCCTGTGATCGTCAGAAAAAAATCACTAAAATTACAAAAAAAATCGCCCACTTTACAAAGGTCAATTTTGCAAGCGAACTGACTCAAAACTAATTACTCGATCTTATTGAAATTCTCACAGCGTATGCTCCCATTCTTTAGCTACATTTTGGTATAAAATGAAGTCATTTGGAGATTATTGGATTTTCGATGAAATTCCCATTTTTTCCATACATACCCCTTACGATTTTTTCAAATTTAGGCAAAAAAAAATTCTCTCCAAAAAATCTGAAAAAAATGGGGAAGACTCTTTATTATAGTAGAAAGTGCGTAGACTATTTAGTTTCCAAAAAAATAATGATTTTCATCCATTTTTGACTCCTTAAATAGCTCCTCGAAATTAACATGGGGCCTTATGGGAACGATTTAGTGAGAACCCGCCAATTGGTCGATTTGTACATACCTGTAGTTCCACCCAAATTACTAAGTTCACAAACAACTTAGGATAACGGGGTTTTCAACATTCAATTTCTAAAGAATTTAGCTATATTTTCTTTAAAAATCATTACTCTACGTCGCCTGTGATTTTCAGAAAAAAATCACAAAAATGACATAAAATTTCGCCCACTTTACAAAGGTCAATTTTGCAAGCGAACTGACTCTAAACGAATTACTCAATCTTGTTAAAATTTTCACAACGTATACTCCTATTTATTAGCTACATTTTGGTATAATATGAAGTCATTTGGAGATTTTTGGATTTTCGATGAAATTCGCATTTTTTCCATACATACCCCTTACGATTTTTTCAAATTTAGACAAAAAAAAATTCTCTCCAAAAAATCTGAAAAAAATCAGAAAGACTCTTTATTATAGTGGAAAGTGCGTAGACTATTTAGTTTCCAAAAAAATAATGATTTTTATCCATTTTTGACTCCTTAAATAGCTCCACGAAATTAACATGGAGCCTTATGGGAACGATTTAGTGAGAACCCGCCAATTGGTCGTTTTGTACATACCTGTAGTTGGACCCAAATTACTAAGTTCACAAACAACTTAGGATAACGGGGTTTTCAAAATTCAATTTCTAAAGAATTTAGCTATATTTTCTTTAAAAATCATTACTCTACGTCGGCTGTGATCGTCAGAAAAAAATCACAAAAATTACAAAAAAATCGCCCACTTTACAAAGGTCGAGTTTGCAAGCGAACTGACTCTAAACTAATTACTCGATCTTGTTGAAATTCTCACAGAGTATACTCCCATTCATTAGCTACATTTTGGTATAATATGAAGTCATTTGGAGATTTTTGGATTTTCGATGAAATTGCCATTTTTTCAAATTTAGACAAAAAAAAAAAATTCTCTCCAAAAAATCTGAAAAAAAATCAGGAAGACACTTTATTATAGTAGAAAGTGCGTAGACTATTTAGTTTAAAAAAATAATGATTTTCATCCATTTTTGAGTCCTTAAATAGCTCCTTGAAATTAACATGGAGCCTTATGGGAACGATTTAGTGAGAACCCGCCAATTGGTCGTTTTGTACATACCTGTAGTTGGACCAAAATTACTAAGTTCACAAACAACTTAGGATAACAGGGTTTTCAACATTCAATTTCTAAAGAATTTAGCTATATTTCCTTTAAAAATCATTACTCTACTTAGTCTGTGATCGTCAGAAAAAAATCACAAAATTTACAAAAAAAATCGCCCACTTTACAAAGGTCGAGTTTGCAAGCGAACTGATTCTAAACTAATTACTCGATCTTATTGAAATTCTCACAGCGTATACTCCCATTCTTTAGCTACATTTGGGTATAGTATGAAGTCATTTGGTGATTTTTGGATTTTCGATGAAATTCCACTTTTTTTCCACTTTCATATTCATACCGAGCATTTTAACAACAAAACAATTTATTAATTAATTATTTTCATTTTTTTTTTTATTTAAATAAATTAAATCCTTTTTATAATATTATCAAACTTGATGTATTAATCGGATAAAACTCCATTCTATTCCATCTACAACTGACTCGCTTTAAACCACAAACTGGTTCTCCGTCCCTTCGTCGTTCGCATACGGAATTAATTATCCTCGCGTAAATGTTACGCCGAAAAAGAAATTGAGCAAAAAGAGGACCGTTACATAAATGCAGTGGCGTTTCGTAAAGTGAAGCAAGAGCAGTGTGGAAAAAAAATCTATCGATTTAAGTGGATTTATTGCTCCGGGCGACGCCAAGGACGCCATTTTTTTTGCTTCTTCTCTCGCCGCGTTTCGAACGCCTGCAGAATTTTGACCTGGAAAAAATGCCGCCTGCAATGGAAGCAAGGCCGTTCGTCTATAATGCGTTTTAATTAAAAAAAAAAAATAATTCGAACGAGAATATGCATAATTTTAACTTTCTAAATACACACACATACAAAAAAAAGAATGATTTATAAATGGTTGTAATTATTGTTAGTACCATGAAGGATTAAGTTGGATTTCATTTAATTAATCGTTGAGTAATGTATGAATCAAATCAATCAATACAGTAATAAAAAAATGTATATAAATATAAAGATGTTTTTGTTTCATTGAACATAGCACTGCGATAATGTTTCAAAAATGTCTTTAATTTATTATGATAACATAATATATATAAATAAATAATGATAAAATCAATGGTGCAGAAAAAAGTGATCTACTTTTACCCGGAAGTTGACGACGAGTCATTTTTCGACGGTGCCTGTAACTTTGTTATTATTAATAATTGAAAAATATAATAAACATGTTCTCAAAGCAACATTTTATATTTTGAATTAATTTCTCACTTAACCCGTGGTGAAACATATTTAATTAATAGACATTGATTAAAACACTAGGTTTGTTTCTCTGATTTTTTATTTTTACTTCGACTAGTTTCGACCTTAGGTCATTCTCAAGGAGAATGTCCTAAGGTCGAAACTAGCAACATTTTATGCTGACTTCGAATAAAAGCTTGTTCAAATAAAGCTCAGCCTGGCTAAAGATCTCTGAGTGAAGAATATGCATTGATCCCGCATTAGTATTCGTTAAATGGCTAAAATTTGGAAACAATTACAGCTCGACTTTTTTCCTTTATCTACACATAATGTGTGTTACTAATTTCTAATAATTTCAACAATAACAAGAAGTGAAAAAAAAAAGAGCATCGCGATTAGTATGTGCGACCGTTTGTTGGACATTAGATGTGGAAGTACGTGCCTTAACTGCACTTCTTCGGGGCCCGCCTTTTTTGGGGACGTAACGAGTGGAAATTTCATAATGAGCAAGAGAGGGCCGTTTCACCCGGACGTCACGAAATTCCGTATTCCAGATGCATCGCCGCGATCATTTACTTAAAAACACATTTATTAACAAACACAATTTAATAGCGAAAACAAAATTCTATATAACACAAGTGTCTTGATTAATCGGGACTATTCCAAACATGAAAATAAAATATTATAGATATCTATAGATATATTATTATAGTATCAGGCATACCGCTACGATATTAGAATGAATAAATACGAATAGAGAAAATAAATAAATAAAGACGAATTTTATTCAATTTACTTTTCGCCTCAATCCTTTCGTGTAATTGCATTAATTAAAGGAAATACAAAAACAAACCGTTTTTTTATATCTTCCTCTTATGTTTTTATCTTTCTTGGATTAATTATTACAACCTCTATTCCTTTACTTTATATTTCAATTAATGTAGCTTCTCGGAAATTATGCAATAATAACAACGACTATACCACGAAGCTGTTGATCCTCAAGGTCTAGGTTACACACGCTAATTGTATTCTAATTGAATCGTAAGAAAACAAATCCCGAACGTTGGTGATTTTCACATTAACCATTCGCGATTATTGAAAACAAATAAATGAACACTTTTATTTATTAAATTCACTGCAGAGTCACGATTAACAGAATCTCAAGCTTTCATAACTATTCACCAATATTCCGACTTTAACATGATTGTAGATGACTTTAAAATTGAATTAATTTATGCAAAGCAATTTATCATAAATAGAAAAGAGTATTCATTCACTTGTTCACAGTTATTTAAATATATTAAATAAAAATAATTTGAAAATAATTAATAAATTATCAAGTTTATCAGTTTGTTATTGATAATATCACATTGTGAAAGAAATGTACATTTAATGTGTAAATAAAAAGTGAAGAAAGGAATAAAACAAGTTTTAATTTAGAGGACCGACGAACTGTCACTGCTCAATGTTATGCTTTCATGTTGGAATTTTTTTTTCAACCTCGATTGGAAGAACTGATGGAGGAAGTAGATCTGGGAGACATCTGGTTTCAGCAGGACGGGGCTACGGCTCGAGTTTCAATGACGAAACTGCGCCAGGTGTTCCCTGAGAGAAGAATCCTATCTCTCATAATTCTGTCATATATTCTGTAAATCTACAGAATATATGACAGAATTATCATATATCATATATTCTGTAGATTTACAGAATATATGACAGAATTATTTTGACTAAAGGTCCTTGCTTTAGAGCTTTTATAATGTGTATAAATAGTTGTAAAGTGACTTAATGTAAAAGCAGGAAGTAAATGAGCCCTAATGTGCGTTAATAGGTTCCGATGGGCAATTAGGGCGCGTGAAAAAAAAAATGTGCGACGCGTGTGTCGGGACATTAACTTTGGCATAGGCATTGAACCTGGCTGCAGGGGGGCCACATTAGGCCTCCCCGCCCCGCGCGCCCCAGCCTCCCGCCGCTCCGCTCGACCTAGTTTTTACGAAACCGCCGTTCACTCTCCGAGAAAGTGCGAAATTCGCGAAAAAAAAGAACGACCGTTCGTTTCGGTTTCGGATAGAGACGCACACGATCCCGCACACCTGAAGGTCCTCCGGGTATGCCGAGCGCAATTAGCCGCACGCAACGGCGACAAATTTTCGACTTTCACGCAAGACCTTTAACAAAAAAATGACGCGGATTAAAAAAAAATGCGCGCGAATTGTTTCACGAAATCTTTTATGTGGAACTTCAATCGGGGATTGATTAATTAAAAGTCGAAACGCAATTTGTAAAAGGCTGCACAAGGAAGGCTATTTTATCCTAATTTCTTGCAACTTTTGAAATCCTTCATCATAATATTCAAAATTGAGGATTTCATAAATTTGGATAAAACACTATTAATTAAAAAAAAAACCCTTAGCATCCAATAAACTCCCTTTACGAAAAAACGATTATCCCTTTAACCCAGGGAATTGCCCAAAAATTTGCCACATCCTACATAGATAGATAGACTGATAATATTTGGGTGGCTTCATGGTCTGTACCACCGCGACCTTTTCAGATCTATTGTGAATCCCATGTATCTCAGATGATTAACTCTAGCTTCGCATCCTTGATTAGCCCAATTAGCCCTGACAGTGAGTCTTGTGTATACTTTTCTGGACTGGGTTTTGTATCCCCTATCTGTTGATATCTAATACCGGATAGGGCCTCACATTGGCACAGAATGTGAAGGGGGTCTTCTTCCTCTTCTTCGCAGAATCTGCAGATCGAATCTTCAGAGAGGCCTAACCTAAGCCTACAGTGTCCTGTCAGTAGACCTACTATCGCTCTGACCATTTTCCTGTCTTACTTGAGGAGATCTGTTGTTAGTTTTGGCGTTCTTCCTTCGCTATTCCTGCATTCCACGTTTTTCTGGGCCTCCCTTGTCTCCACTTTTTCATTATCCTAAACCTGCCACACTCGTTTTACTGATCTATTATCCTCCAAAAGCCCCCACCAACTCATCTGCCTTCCAGCAATAAAGTTTAGCACTTCGTCTATTTCCAAATCTTCCCTTATTTGTGTATTTCTTTTGCCTATCCATTCTTGTTAATTAACTATAAAATACAGTAATAACACACTCGTGTGTTATTATTGATACTAACACTTCATATAACTCAAAACCCATTTATTTAAAAAATACAGTGCTTAAAAAATTAAAAACTGTTTCAGTTACAATATATTTATTTATGAAATAAATATGAATAAATTATTAAAAATCAACCAATAAAACACAGATTAGATTGAATAACTTTAAATTCTCGACTAGTTTCGGGTTATCAGCCCATTTTCAAGAGAATTTAAAATTTGTTTTTCCATTATTGCAATTATTAACAATTATCGCGTATTGGAATTTATTACAACACCTCCTCGTTGGAATCTCGTTGGAATCAAAGCAAGACACACCTAAATGTCAACGACTTTATTTAAGCGCGCGCACGCAAGAAAAAAAAAATAATACTCCAATTTATTCCCCGACTAATCGCGCTTTTATGGATGGCATGAGGGCGCAATTAACCGGCCTAATAATGTAAATTGCCGTTTTATCTAAGCCGCTTTATACATATATTTTTTTTTTGTTAATTGGCAGCCTGATAAGGTGGGTGGAGTGGTTGCGGATTACTCAAGGGTCACAGCGGTCGCCGCTCAAGGTCCCGCTGCTCTCTTGTCGATCGATGGATTGTAATTAGTCGACTTTCGAAAATCTTGATCTCTGATCTATCTTTGCGGGTATCCGTCAGTAATTGCATTCTGTTGTTATTATTATTATTTTACAGTAATAACTCGATTGGATCTTGAAATTAAAAGGGAAAGGAAAATTGGAAATAATGCGGCAATCAAGTGAATTAACTCTTTAAATAATATAATTGGTTAGATAGTGTACAGCGCCATCTTTTGCCTAATTTGTAACTGGTATAATCAACGATTTGACGTTTGTAACGGTTGGAAAGTTTGCAACAGTTGTTTGAAGTTTGATCAAATCGAAAATCTTGATCTATGATTTATCATTGCGGATATCCAAATGGTAATTGCATTTTGTTATTATTATTATTATTATTATTTTAAATCGGGATCTTCAAATTATAATGAAAATGGAAATTGAAAATAATGCAACAATCTAGTGTTTTTTTTTTGTCTCCCTTGGTCGATTGTTTCAGCCTTTGGGTTATGCCAATCCTGCTTGCTCCTTTGCCTTTCTTCCGCGTTTGGCCGAAGTTGACGCATCCTTTCTCCTCCGTTTCTGGGGGCTGTTGTTGCTCAGTTTATTGTAGTGTTGGCAGCAATTTCTTCGATGTGGAGGTTTCTCAGTCTGCTCTTCATTTCTTCCTTTCATCTTTCGACTTTTTCCGCGGGATCCTCTATCTTTAGATCTTCTCGGATTTCTTCGTTGGAGATGATGGTTTTCCTTGCTATTATAAATCCGTTGGATCTGATTCGTCGCCTGGTGTTGATCGACCCTTTGATCGCTATCTCTTGCCCGTACTCAGCAGTCGGTTCGATTACTGACTTCCTGATGCTGTCTGTTCTTCGCAGATATCTTACCAACAATCTAGTGAATTAGTTCGTTATATAATATAAATGGTTAAATAGTGTAAAGCGCCATCTTTTGCCTAATTTCTAATTGGCATGATCAACAATTTGACGTTTGTGACAGTTGGAAAGTTTGTAACAGTTGTGCAAAGTTTTCATTAAATTAAATAACTGTGATCAAGAGAATGAATACTCTATTCTATTTAAAGTTTTCATTATTTGAATATTCAATCGTCTATCCAATTTAAAAATAAACCTGTTTAAGAATTAAAAGAAAGAAGAATTAAAAGAACGAAGAATTAAAAGGATAAAACTTAACTAATGAATTTGTTTATGTTTTAATAATAATGATAATAATATTTATTTCTCAACGGGTACAAAAAACTAACTGCAGAGAAATATTATCATTTCTTTCAAGAAAAACTTTTCTTTAGTATTAAAAAGGAGTTTTTATTATTTTTTTATTAAAACATTAAATTTCAAAGCATATTAATTTTAATTTAGTTTCTTAAAATTACAATTAATAAGGTTTGAAGTTTAATGTTTTAATAGAAAAATAATAAAATCTGCTTTTTAATAATAATTTAGTTTCTTAAAATTACAATTAATATGGTTTGAAATTTAATGTTTTAATAGAAAAATAATAAAATCTCCTTTTTAATACCACAGAAAAGTTTTTCTTCAAAGAAATGATAACCAAACAACATAAAGATTAACAATACATGGGACCTCCTCTAGCTCTTACGACCTCTCGGCAACATCACAGCATGCCACAAAACAAATCCCTAATGTAATGCCGAGGAATGATTGCTGGACGCAAACTGAAAGAGGGTCGTTGTGCAATGTCCATCCATTTGTTGCAATTTCGATCAATCGCAACGCGAAAGTGAACCAATCTCGAATTAAGCATTCCGCGCGACCGATCATTTCCGTTCCGAATTCTTTGTTTTAGATTTTTTCTCTCTCTCCTCTCTTTTTCGCAACGGTTTTCCTCCCATTGCATTGCGAGACCGGTTTCGCAAGCGCATTGTTGTCCGATTGAAACAATTCCCGACTGTGGCGAGGAGTATTTTAGGGCTCGTCTATACACAAAACGCAAACTTTAAGAATGATAGATACCATGGATTTATCACGAAAGATGTAATTTCTTAAAGTTTAAGGTAAGAGAGAAAAGAAGGAAATGGTATATTTAAGAGCGATTGTTTATGTAGGTACCAAGAGACGAATAAATTATTTATTAATACAAAATCTAAGAAAATAATATTTTAAGGCAGAAAGACCTATGGTCGATAGCTCACAATTGTACATTTTGTTATAATAAATTTTGTAAAATTTTGTTGTCATATTATCTGAATAAAGATGTTTGTATGTATAATATTTTAATTCGTTTATTCATGGATTTGTGAAATTGTAATGTACCCCAGTACATATAAAGGGTGGTGTTGTTTTGGTGTCGAGGAGAACAATTCCACCTTTTCAAGTCAGACTCACTCAAGCCTTATGACTGTAACCACTAATTCAAAAACAATTTATTTTAATAAACGTATTTCATCGTATAAGTTTTCAACAGACAGTCAAGGGAATACGAAAGAATCAACGTCATCAAAAGTCAAATTTATGAAACCAGAAGTCACGTTACAAAATAATAGGACATACTTTATTGTTTTATTAAAGAGATATTTTTTTTCTAATATTATTAGCCACATAAATTGCACTTTGATTCCATTGCGTAATAATTAAGTTGAATTAATATATTAATTTATTAGTTAATAAGTTGTATATTCTTATTTATTTATTGTAATTCTTGTATTTATGTTCACATTCTCGATATTAAGTGCATGTTTATATATTTTTTGTAATGATAATTATCGTGAAATAAATAAATAAGCCAAACCACGGTCAAACTAAATATCCTTTTAAAGACTGCAAGTAATTACAAAACTATTCCTTTTTTTCGTCGCCCATTAAAATCCAAACATAAATTTTCGCATTTCGCAAACCCACTTGAAAAATAAACCCTCTTTATCCATGCAAATTTTACTTAATTACAGTCCGCGTTTCGCGCGCCGCTCTCGTATTCGCATTGATTACGGCCCGAAATAAACGGCCAGGAAGTGTTACCATTATTACCACACACAAAATACACACATGCAGAATAATAACACAAAAAAAATATGGTAATAATAACAACAATAACGCGAATGTTACATAACGAGCACCGGCCGCGCTGGTATCGCAACAATAATTGATCTGTTTTAACGCGGACTCGTAACATTTCAAATTGCTCAATGTGTGAAACATCGAAAATAACATTTTACGCGACACGTGCTCTCTCGCACTGCTGGATGAATTGATAGATGGATTGATTGGAGATTGAAATTGTAAATTTGATTATTGTGGATTATTTCATTTGTAAAAATTGATCAAATTTATAGCAAATTTCAAATTATATTTTTGCTAATAAAAAATTTAAAAGATTTCACTAAATTCTCCATTCAAATAATTTAGCAGACATGACGTATTAATTTAATTATATCTTACAATTTTATTTTCTAACTTGAATTAGTAAATTGACGTATGACACGAAAATTAACGTTTTTTTTTTTGACTGATACTTTATACTTGGTAGATAAAAAATGTAAATACATATTCATATTATTAAATCCAAAAGAATGGCTCTTTTTTCAAACGATTATTTCCATTCCACTATATAGCTATCTCTTTCTACTAATTTTTAAGGTTTTAAGGTTTTAAATTTAAGGTTGCGGTACCTTAAATTAAATAAAATGTTTTTATTTAAGATATTTATTTGTTGCGTAGCAGTACTACAACGTTTCGAGTCGAAATTATTAATTTATATTGCTTTCTATATAAAAAAATTAACTTTTGACTTTAACAACTATTAAAGACAAATTCTCTATCTGTGTTTCTCTCTCTCTTTTCGAGCATTTAACGCGTTCCTGTTTCGTTTAACGGTCGCCCCTGTTGAGATTACGAATATCGGATTCTTAACCGTAACTCCGGCGATTAATTTGTTTAATTGGCCGACCTCTAGCGCGCCAATTACGAGCCGCGGCCGCTCTCGCGTGCATTAATCAAAGCGCAGGTATGCGGCTCCGCACTTTCGATTTTCATGTGATTTAATCGAGAACAATATATCATTGTCGTTGATAATAACGATAATAAAACGTCGAGTGCAGCCCGTGAAGGTGTTTCATTTTTTTAATCTTGCGGTTATTGTATTTTTTTTTAATGTAGAGTTGCAGTTATATTCCTCAGTTTGTTGTTCACAGTAAAGGGGATTCTGGAGGATTAAAACACAACTGACTTATTTTTTAATCTTGTTCAAGTTAGTTGTGGAGACTTTTAATTATTTATATAACAATCTTTATTAACAATTAAGTTTACAAGAACATATCAATAATTGATTAATTTTATCACACAACATTTAATTAATCGCTAGATATGGGCCATAGATCTTTCTGCCACTTTTAATTATTTATATAACAATTATTGTCCTTTTCCCTACTCATTTAATAATAATAATAAATACTGTCATTTTAAAAATTAAACTGACATTAATGAATCAAAACGCAATTTAATGAAAAATAATCAAAGATCATCCAAATTCCGCTATCCTGAAACTACAATTCATTCATCACTCATCAACGACTTACAGACTGATATGACATAAAGACATGGATTCCTGGCTGAAAGACCGATGGTCGATAGCGATTTAGTAAGAAGATTACTAAATCTTGTATTATATTGTATTATTGATGTGTTGTATTGTATTATTGACCTAGATTACTGAGTTCACAGATAAGATACAACGACAAACTTTTCAGAATTCATTTCGTAAAGAATGCAGCTGTATTTCACCCGAAATCATGGATGAAAATCAGCTGAGACTGCCGGGAAAAAATATCGAAATTTAACAAAATTTTCACCCAATTAACGAAGGCCAACTTTACCAGCAGACTGAGTGAAAACTATTTTCGTCATATAATTTAATTTCTCACAGATTATTCCTCTATTCTTCAGCTATATTTTAGTATAATATGAAGTCATTTGAAGATTTTTGGATTTTCACCGAAATTTCACTTTTTTCCATAAAAAAAATCTCGAAAAAATATTTAAAGACCCTTCATGATAATAGAAAGGACGTAGGCTATTTAGTTTCCCGAAAAATAATCGTTTTCAACTATTTCTGGCCACTTTAATAGTTGCGCGAAATTAACATGGAGTCTTATGGGAACGGTTTAGTGGGAACTCGCCAAATGGTCGTTTTTAACGTACCTGCGGTTGAATCAAAATTACTAAGCTTACAGACAACTTAGGAGAATGGACTTTTCAGTATTCGATTCTTAAAGAATCCAGCTTCATTTCTATCAAAAAATACTCTTCTAAGACGGCCATGAACGGCAGAAAAAAAATGCAAAAACGAGATAAAAAATAACCCATTTTTCAAAGGCTCACTTTGCGAGTGAACTGACCCAAAACTAATTACTCAATCGTATTCAAATTCTCACAGATTATTCCTCCATTTATAAGCTACATTTTTGTATAATATAAAGTTATTTGGAGATTTTTGGATTTTCGTCGAAATTTCACTTTTCCCTTACATTTTTTTCAAATTTCGGTGATTTTTTTTTTCTTTCCTAAAAATCTGAAAAAAATCTTAAACACCCTCCATGATAATTGAAAACCCGTAGTCTATTTAGTTTTCCGAAAAATAATCGTTTTCAACTATTTCTGGTCACTTTAATAGTTGCGCGAAATTAACATGGAGTCTTATGGGAACGGTTTAGTGGGGCCTCGCCAAATGGTCGTTTTGAACGTGTCTGCGGTTTAAACAAAATTACTAAGCTTACAGACAACTTAGGAGAATGAGCTTTTCAGCATTCGATTCTTAAAGAATCCAGCTATATTTTAACTGAAAATTACTTTTTTTAAGTCATCCATGGACGATAGAAAAAAATCGCAAAAACGCGATATCAATTCGCCTATTTTTTAAAGTCCCACTTTGCGAGCAAACTGATTCGAAACTAATCACTCAATCTTATTAAAATTTTCACAATTTATTCCACCATTCTTTAGCTACATTTTGGTATAAAATGAAGCAATTTGGAGATTTTTGGATTTTCGCCGAAATTTCACTTTTTTCCATACATACCCCTTACGATTTTTTCAAATTTCGGTGAATATTTTTTTCTTTTATAAAAATCTGAAAAAAATCTCAACGACCCTCCATGATAATAGAAATAACCTAGGCTATTTAGTTTCCCGAAAAATAATCGCGTTCAACTATTTCTGGCCACTTAAATAGTTCCGCGAAATTAACATGGAGACTTATGAGAACGGTTTAGTGCGGACTCGCCAATTGGTCATTTAAATATATCTGCGGTTGAATCAAAGTTGCTAAGCGTACAGACAACTTAGAAGAATGGGCTTTTCAGCATTTGATTCTTAGAGAATTAAGCTATATTCTTGCCAAAAAATATGTTTACAAGTCGTCTGTGGGTAATAGAAAAAACATCGCAAATACGAGATAAAAATTTATCCATTTTTCATAAGCCAAATTCGCGGGCGAACTGACACAAAACTAAACACTCAATTTTATTCAAATTCTCACAGATTATTCTTCCGTTCTTTAGCTACAGTTTTGTATAATATGAAGTCATTTGGCGATTTTTGGATTTTTGCCGAAATTCCATTTTTTTCAAATTTTGATGAAAATTATTTTGTTCAAAAAAATTCCCAAAAAAATCTCGAAAGCCTATCATGATACTACAAGCAATGTTGAGTATTTAATTTCTTAAAAAATAATAATTTTCAACCATTTCTGGGCACTTGAATAACTCCGCGGAATTAACATGGGGCCTTATGGGAACGGTTTAAGCGAAGCCCGCCGTTTTCGATTGCGTTCGCAATTGAACCAAAAACACTTGATTGATAATGACCGTCAAGTCGTGAAATTTTGTATTGTTTTATATATATAGAGAGGTCTTTTTATCAGTATACATTAGAGGAAGTGTATACCTGCAAAAAAAAACGAGAGTCAAACGCATTGAACATAATTTGTCTAGCACGATTGATTTAATTGGCATATGTATGTTTAGTTGCGTGTTATAGGCAACTAAACACACATACAGCAATATGTTGACTCGCGTATTTTGCAAGTATACATAGAGGAAATGTATACTAATAAAAAAAGCTCTCTGTATATAAAATACAGAAATAAATAACTTGTGGTAAAAAAACATAGTAAGTGTTTTATTCAGTGATTATAGTATGGATTACCACGTAGTAACGGTCGCAACCATAATCATGATCAATATTACTACGCTCACAAACAATTTATAAAAGCAGTATTTTTAACATTCGATTATTAAGGAGTTCGATTATTAAGAAGAAAATTATCGCAAGTTTGAGTGAATTTTTCACCGAATTTTCGAAGACCCACTTTGCAAGCGATTACCGTAAAATATTGTGCTTCGACGCCACCAAAATTCTCGCAGATTATTCTCCCTTTATTTAACTGCATTTTCGTGTAAGATGAAGTAATTTTGTGAGTTTTGGAATTTTCATGAAAATTCCACTTTACCCCATATTAATATTACGAGATTTGAAAATAGTCGCGAGAATTGTCAGAAATGGTGAAAATCTGGGATCTACCTGCTTCGGCACTGCTAGGCTATCTTGATGGTGTAGGCTGGTTGTATCTCATATACCCTATCTTGATGAGGTAAACTTGCTGTGCTCGTATACCCTATAGGAGAGAAGCTTTAGAAGCCTAACAATGCCTATGTGTGCACAGCATGTCCACCTCTCACAAAACCGTAATCGTAAGAGCCATGGAACACCCTGGCTGTTACTGTATCTAATAAATTCTATGCTACTCTCACATTCTTCAGATTCGCTGCGATTTTTTTTTAAATTTTCTTCATTTGGTTTCCAGTAAGAGGAAGATGAAAAGGACGAAGAGCCTTCGGTCATATTAAATTCGCAATAAACAGTAATGACTTTTACTTTTGTGATTGTGTGGACGTGTGCGATTTTAATGGCGCAGCGCGAACGTCCGCCATGAATCCAATCATAAATCAGCGGATTTCTCCACGGGTAATTGATCCCGACGACTGCGGCATGATTTATTGCCGGCGCTGTCAATCCGCGGGAAGGGAAGAACGAACGCATCGCTCCAAACACACCGAAAAGTATGGGAAAAGTGTAACAATAATACAAGCAACTTTTTTTAATTATACATGCTTTCAAAATATAAATTTATGAATAAAACACAAATATATACATAAATTCACGACTTAAGTTTCGACGTTTGACGGTCATTATCAAACAATGAATTCAGTGATCATGAATTACCACGTAGTCGCAACCATCATTATGATATAAATTTATATTTTGAGAGAGTGTTTAATTAAAATCTAAAAAAATCTAACAAGTATGGATTTTTTTAAAATAAACAGCCTCGACAATTAAGTTATTAATCTTCAATTAACTTCTCATTTAACCAGTGGTGAAACACTTTAAGCTATAGACTATTCATTAAAACACTTGGTATTGTTTCTGTGAAAGAATACCAAGTGATTTAATCACTTTTCAACACTTGGTATTGTTTTAGTGAAATAATACCAAGTGTTTTAATCAATAATCTATAAATTATTAATAATTAATAAAAAATGGTATGGTTCTAAATTTTATTGACAATTAAGTTATTAATCTTTAATTAATCTCTCATTTAACCCGTGGTGAAACACTTTAAACTATAGACTATTGATTAAAACACTTGGTATTGTTTCACAGAAACAATAGTCAATAATCTATAAGTTATTAATAAAAAAAAAATGGTATGATTCTAAATTTTATTGAAAATTATGTTATTAATACCGAAATAGGTAAGTTTTATTTTTTATCAATTACTTATAATTTTTGTAATATGACGTACAATTTGTAAGAAATCAATAAAATTTAGAACTTACCATTTTTGATATTAGAAACTTAATTGTCAAGACAGTTGATTGCCAACACCTCAAAAATTATGTAATAAAAATGCAATGCTTTCGAAACCGACCTGCAACTGTTCGCAGGAGACACACCCTATTTTTTTTGTTTTCATATTATTTTATATTGTACATTTTAGCTGGCATCGCCTTATTTCATCATTACTTAACCGATTTATTGACTTACACATTTGATCACTTTCTAAACAGCATAAAAATCATGTCATATTAAAAAAGAACAGCCTTTAAAACTATTCGATAATTGTTCTGCTACTTCCTTGATGGAAACAAATTTTCATATTGGGTAAATTTATACACTCGTTTCGTTCCATGTTTTTATTTTCAGTTGCCTAACAACGATTAGTTGTTAGTAGTCCATGTAGTAGTTTTCGATTAGTTAAAACTAATAGTCAAATCCAAATTAGTTTTAACTTTGAAAATAATCGTAACCGATCGAAACACGTGTCAGACAACTGAAATTAAAAAATTGGAACAAATCAAGTGTTTAATGGCAGAAAGGCTGTTGGCCGATAGCCGATTGTCGGTAAATAAAATAATAACATTTATTGTTAATTTCTTTCACATTTATATGTATATTGTACTGACAATAAAGATTCTTTATATCAAGTGTTTAAATTTACCTAATATGAAGACTTTAAACCATACGTTTTAGCAGACTTCGCCTTGTCTAATCATTACTTATGCGATTTATTCACTTAAACATTCGATCACTTTCTGTACAACATAAAAAAAAATCCCGAACGATAAAATCGCCCGTTTTTTTTTTCCTTCGTCCATTGCATAATTGTTGCTCCGGCCGTTGCGATTAAAAGCATGGATTTGATCGACGTGCACTTTCTAGATTGCGGTCGCGAATCCTTAACTCGGCTCAATATAAATGACGCTTATATAAGAGAGCGGTTATGTTAATTCGTTCGTTTAGTGTATGCTCCGCTGATTGTTCTATAAGAGAAAGCTATAAATAAGAGCCGCTCGGGTGTTCCATTTTTTACCGCTTTTCGTTTTTTTATATTTATGTGTGTGTGCGGCTTTGGTTTAATTTCGACTTTCTTTCTGGATCACGATTCCACCGTGAAACCAAGTGAGAAGTGAGCGAAGTCGGGTTACGTGGTCGGTAGGATGTGAGGCATCCTGTTTCTCGTGGATCGTTTTAATGGGTATAATTTTTTGGGTGTTTGAATGGATTTCTAATGCTTTAGGAAATTAACAATTATTGGGTTTTTTAAATATATTGCAATCAACTTTCAAATTTTAAAAATAGATTTTTTAATAATATAAAAGGGAAAGAAATTAATTAATTATTTAAATTATTATTATTTAATTTCTTATAGATTTTTTTTATTTAAGAGGCATCTGTCCTGACTATAATGTTACATAATAAATAAGTCAAATTGTCACAGTAGCTAAAGAGGAAATATATATATATATAATCTAAAATCCCCATCTACCATAATGGTGGTATAGGTGGTTGTCTTGGTTAAGTATTATTCATATGTAAAAATTTTGCCCATTCTTTTTTGTTTCTTGCGAGTCCTTTCGCTTCTGTCCACGTTTTTCCTCGTTTTTCCAGAATCTCCTGTATGATCTTATCCCAGGTCTGTCGTGGTCTTCCTCTGGTTTTTCTTTTTCCTACTCTTGCCTGCCATATTTGTTTCACTAGTTTTGTGCTTCCCATTCGTTCTAGATGTCCCCACCAGTTGAGCTGTCTTCTTTCTATAAATTCATCCAGCGGTTCTATTTCTAAGTCCTTTCTAATTTCAGTGTTTCTCATTTTGTCCATTTTTGTGACTCCCCTGACTCTCCGTAGGTACTTCATCTCTATCGCCTGTATCTTGCTCCTTTCTCCTCTTGTTAGTGTCCACGTTTGACATCCGAATGTCAGTACTGTTCTAAATATTGCTTGGTATACTTGGAAATAATTTATTAATTATTTTCAAATTCTTTTTATTTAACTTAAATAGAAGACGATGCAAGCTCCATCTTTTGCCTAATCAACGATTCGAAATGGCCATCACTAGTTATCCGCTAGATGAATGCTGGTTGAACATTTTATTAAATAATGCTACATATAATTCTCTATTTCTTGAGCTTTCAAAACCTTCCCGTTGGTGAAATGCATGCGAACATTAATTTCCTCTCATGCGCGCTTTAGAGAAAAGGCAACTATCGAATTTGTATCTCCGAGTCGCGTGATTAGTATGCAAATTGAAAGACAGAGAAGGAGAAGAAAAAAAGAGACGCAATTTTGCGTGCGAACGTATTAAATAAGCGCTTTTGTAATTGGCTGATTAACATAATTGCGGCCCGGAGAAATTTTCCTCGGTGCTCGATTCAATTGACTTTTAATATTATTTTTTTATCGTATTCTTTCTCAGATTATTAAGTTATGGTGTTGTGTTACGCTTGAATCCATTCTCCACCGTAAATAAATTTATCGTAAAAAAAGTACTTATTAACTTTATTTTTTTATGTATATTTTGCGCGGCAAACATAATTTGTAAATTCTGAATTCTGAAGGCGTTTACTTCGTTATATATATATTAATTTGGCTGCAGAATATAATTCTAATTAATTTAGTTCTAATTTTGGAACACTAGGTTTACATTATTTCGAATATTATATGTTCATTATGCTGTAATTGATGAATGTTGAACAATAAAGATTATTATTATTATTATCAATAATTACAGTAGCTGAATGGAATGTAATTAATTATTGAATTGTATAAATTAATTAAATTTGTTTTTTTAAAGCACTTGTGTTACGCAAGTAAAAAGTTGCAGCAGCTAATAGTAAATTCTGTAAATTTATTATTATTAAATTTCTTTTTATATATATACACACACACCAGATACGCATACAAATATATATATATATATATATTAATCACTTTTTTTGTTTTATGATTAATGAGAATATAGTTAAAGATATATTAACTTAAACCGCAGGTAAAGTTTTTTCTTTTCATCTCTAAATCTATTTTAATAACACACCCCGTTATTATTATTATCATTATACTTTCGTGTTCTTTGCGAAACAAATAATAATAAACTGCGCCGTTGTGTACGTTGGCAACTTGTTGCTTTCTTTACTCGGCCGAGCGAAAGCGAGCCGAATCGAATTTAATTACTGGCCCGCGCCCGGCGGCGACATTTTAAACGCAATAAAGGTGAATGAAGCTCAAACATCGGGGGAGATCACCACCCGCCGGAAGAACCCGCTCAGAGCATTCAAACAAAAGACAATTTCTTCTATCAGAAATTCCATTAAGATGAACACGGTTGTATTTATCAGTAGAAAAGAAGGATTTATTCACTTGGTCGGAGCTATTTAAATAAATTAAATAAAAATTATTTAAAATAATAAAACACAAATTAAATTTAATAATTTTAAATTCTAGACTAGTTTCGGGTTATCAGCTCCTTTTCTAGAGAATTAAAAATTTGTAACTTACAGTTATGTTTATTTATTTATTAAAATATTAAATTTCCACAAAGCTCAACACAATTATATTTTAATCTTCTTTAATTATTTAAATTAAAATCATTGGATTTTCTCCTACTTTTTTTTATTAAACTAAATATAATATATATATTTCTGAAATTACGTTTATATTTGTTCAAACAAAAAACAATTCCGTCAATCAGAAATGCATGTTTGATTTTTCTTAATTTTTGATGAACACAGATATTTGTGTTTATTTCAATGAAATAAAATGTTTCATTTCTATGAAGCTGAACACAGTTATATTTTATCTAGCCTACCGGGACATCTGCAAAGCAACGTTAAAATTCTTACAGTAGAGTATCTGTAAAGCAACGTTAAGATTCTTACTTTAAAGCAACGTTGAAGTGATTGCTTTAAAGTAACTGTAAAGCAGCGTTAAGATTTTTATTTTAAAGCAACTTTTAAGCAACGTTGAAATGATTGCTTTAAAGTAACTGTAAAGCAGCGTTGAGATTTTTACTTTAAAGCAACTTTTAAGCGATGTTGAAGTCATTACTTTAAAGTAACTGTAAAGCAGCGTTAAGGTTTTTACTTTAAAGCAACTTTTAAACAATGTTGAAGTGATTGCTTTAAAGTAACTGTAAAGCAGCGTTAAGATTTTTATTTTAAAGCAACTTTTAAGCAACGTTGAAATGATTGCTTTAAAGTAAATGTAAAGCAGCGTTGATATTCTTACTTTAAAGCAACTTTTAAGCAACGTTGAAGTGATTGCTTTAAAGTAACTGTAAAGCAGCGTTGAGATTTTTACTTTAAAGCAACTTTTAAGCAATGTTGAAGTGATTGCTTTGAAGTAACTGTAAAGCAGCGTTGAGATTTTTACTTTAAAGCAACTTTTAAGCAAATTGAAGTGATTGCTTTGAAGTAGCTGTAAAGCAGCGTTGAGATTTTTACTTTAAAGCAACTTTTAAGCAATGTTGAAGTGATTGCTTTAAAGTAACTGTAAAGCAGAGTTCAGATTCTTACTTTAAAGCAACTTTTAAGCAACGTTGAAGTGATTGCTTTAAAGTAACTGTAAAGCAGCGTTGAGATTCTTACTTTAAAGCAACTTTTAAGCAACGTTGAAGTGATTGCTTTAAAGTAACTGTAAAGCAGCGTTGAGATTCTTACTTTAAAGCAACTTTTAAGCAGTGTTGAAGTGATTGCTTTAAAGTAACTGTAAAACATCGTTGAGATTTTTACTTTAAAGCAACTTTAAGTAACGTTGAAGTGATTGCGTTAAAGTAACTGCAAAGCAGAGTTCAGATTCTTACTTTAAAGCAACTTTTAAGCAACGTTGAAGTGATTTCTTTAAAGTAACTGTAAAGCAGCGTTGATATTTTTACTTTAAAGCAACTTTTAAGCAATGTTGAAATGATTGTTTAAAAGTAACTGTAAAGCAGCGTTGAGAATTTTACTTTAAAGCAACTTTTAAGCAATGTTAAAGTGATTGCTTTAAAGTAACTGCAAAGCAGCGTTGAGATTTTTACTTTAAAGCAACTTTTAAGCAACCATGAAGTGATTGTTTTAAAGTAACTGTAAAACAGCGTTGAGATTTTTACTTTAAAGCAACTTTTAAGCTACATTGAAGTGATTGCTTTAAAGTAACTGTAAAGCAGCGTTCAGATTATTACTTTAAAGCAACTTTTAAGCAACGTTGAAGTGATTGCTTTAAAGTAACTGTAAAGCAGCGTTGAGGTTTTTACTTTAAAGCAACTTTTAAGCAACGTTGAAGTGATTGCTTTAAAGTAATTGTAAAGCAGCGTTGAGATTTTTACTTTAAAGCAACTTTTAAGCAATGTTGAAGTGATTACTTTAAAGTAACTGTAAAGCAGCGTTGAAATTTTTACTTTAAAGCAACTTTTAAGCAACGTTGAAGTGATTACTTTAAAGTAGCTGTAAAGCAGCGTTGATATTTTTACTTTTAAGTAACTTTTAAGCAACGTTGAAGTAATTGCTTTAAAGTAACTGTAAAACAGCGTTGAGATTCTTTCTTTCTTTAAAGCGACGTTGATTTATACTGTAGAGTAACTTAATATCAACATTGATATTCGTACTTTAAAGCAACTTTTCATAAACGTTAAAATTCTTTGTGTGGATTAACTGTAAAGCATCATTGAGATTCATACTTTAAAGCAACGTTGAGATTTTTACTGCGTAGTAATTTTAAATCAATATTGAGATTCTTAGAATATTACTTTAAAGCAATTATGAAACAATATTGAGTTTAATATTGCTATCACGTTAAAGTCGAAATCTCTAGTCATTTTTAAGTTGAACTGAGATTTTTACATTGAAAATTTTAAAAAAATGATCCTTACATATAGCAAAGCTGAGATTCTTACTGCAAGCAATAGCTTTAAATTTGAAATTTCGAATTGAAAATGTAATTTACAATTTCTTTTAATTGAACTCTCTATAAATCGAAAGTACTCGTCGATATCCTCTCCGATATCGTGGAGGCATTATCTCAGCGACGGCGTGGCCGCGTCTACTCGGGCATTCCCCACTCGATTCCTGCCACACCGCGCGCCGTACCACGTCCTCTCGCGATTGCCCCCGCCACGCTCACACCAGCAGCACCGTTTCAGCGGGGCACCGAAAAGTAAAGTCGCGCGCCGTCAAACGTTCCGGTGGAATTCGCCTCGGCCGGTTTTCGCACGGGAGCCTGGAATCGAATTCATAAATTTCATAAAACAAAACAACAAAAAAAAACACGAAACTAACCAGCTTGTCTTTCACTTAGAAAGCCCCTCTCGGCCGCAAATGCTCACCACCATCTCGGAAAGTGAAAGCACGTGGTGTCTGTCTACGTCCGCGTCTAATACGTGCCGTGCGTCTGCGAGGATAGGATGCCGTGTCAAGGAAGAAGTGCCAGTACGAAATAAATAATTATTATTGAGTGTGCCGTTAAGAAATAATTAGTGCCGTAATAAAAAAAAAACATATATTTAATAAATCGGGAAGTATAAAATTAAATAATTGTGAATTTAATCCAAACCGTGCTGCATTCAAATTATTACCATTATTGTTAGTGTGTGGTGAACGTGTGGATTAATTTCATGGTAAAAGCGGCTTTCGTTTCGTTCGGGTTTTCGAAGGTTAGTTGCTTTTATGTTAATATTTTCACATTCGAAATCGATTAAGATTCCATTCGCGTTGAAATAACTTAATGCTTTACCCGACGACGTTCCCGTTGTTAATTCTCTTCTCTTTTTATACAAACATTTAAATATTTTCGCTTTTTTAAATAAAATCCAAGGTTTTTTTTGTTAAGTTAAAAAGAAACAAAGGGAGAAAATTTTTTGTAGATCAAAAATAACGTGTAAGATTGATCAATAAAGCACTTCAGACTTTATATATACAAACATCTTTATTCAGACAATAAGACAACAAAAATTTACAAAATTGATTATAACAATATGTACAGTTGTGTTAATAGTCTGTCATCGACCATAGGTCTTTCTATATCACACATTATTTGATTTACCAAAGGTACATTTCGGACTTAAAGTAACCATTATCTATCAAAGGATTAACACGGTTTTAATCCATTAGTGCTTTATTTGTGAATTTAATTTCATCTTCACCTAACTCAATCAATTTTTTTGAGATATTTTCAATTTTATAGAAATTGCATGAAATTTTGTTTAAAATTGAAAAAATGAAATTTCGACAAAAATTCAAAAATCTTCAAATAACTTCAATTTATACCAAAATGTAGCTAAAGAATGGGAGAATAATGTGTGAGAATTTTAAAAAGATCGGGTGATTAGTTTTCCGTCAGTACGCTCGCAAAGTGGGGCTTTATGAAATAAACGATTTTTTTTTAAATTTTATATTTTTTTTACTGGCGGCCTCAGTTGACCTAGAAAAGTGATCTTTAGGAATAATTGTAGCTAAATTCTTTAAGAATCAAATGCTTAAAAGTTGAACGTTGTATGTTGTCTGTGGACTTAGTAATTTTGGTCCAACCGCTGACATATACGAAACGGCCAACCTGCGGGCCTCCACTAAACCGTTCCCATAAGGCCCCGTGTTAATTTCACGAAGCAATTAAAGTGGCTCGAAATGAACGAAAATTATTATTTTTCGTGAATCTAAGTAGCCTACGTTCTTTCTACTATTAACAAGATGCTTCATGATTTTTTTCAGATTTTTTTGAAAGAAAAAAATTTTTCATTAAAATTTGAAAATGTTATAAGGGGTATGTATGGAAAAAAGTGAAATTTCGTCGAAAATCCAAAAATTTCTAAATGACTTCATACTATACCAAAATGTAGCTAAAGAATGGGAGCATAAACTGTGAAATTTTGAGCAACATCAAGTAATCAGTTTTCGGTCAATTCACTCGTAAAGTTTACTTTCTAAAATTGGGCAAATATTTTGTTCAAATTTGTGATTTTTTTTCTGATAATCTCAGCTATTCTAAGAGGATGATCTTTGGTGAAAATAAAGCTGCATTCTTTAGGAATCGAATGCTTAAAAGTTTGTCGTTGTATGTAGTCAGTGGGCTTAGTAATCTTGGTCCAACTGCAGACATGTCCGAAACAGCCAATCGGCGGACTTCCACTAAACCGTTTCCATAAGGCTCCATGTCATTTTTCACGGAGCAATTAAAGTGGCTCGAAATGAACGAAAATTATTATTTTTCGTGAATCTAAGTAGTGTATGTTCTTTCTACTATTAACTAGAGACTTCATGATTTTTTTCAGATTTTTTGGAAAGAAAAAAAATTTCAGCAAAATTTGAGAATATTGAATGGAAAAAAGTGAATTTTCATCGAAAATCAAAAAATCTTTAAATGACTTCATATTATACAAAAATGAAGCTAAAGAATGAGAGCACAAACTGTGAAAATTTGAGCTATATCAAGAAATTCGTTTGCGGTCAATTCGCTGGTAAAGTGGACCTTCGCAAATTGGGTTGAAAATTTTGTTTAACTTTGCGATTTTTTTCTGACGGTCTCAGGTACTCTAAATATATGATCTTCAGTTAAAATATAGCTATATTATTTAGGAATCGAATGCTTAAAACTTTGTCGTTATATCTTGTTTGTGGAGATAGTAATCTTGGTCAAACTGCAGACATGTCCGAAACAGCCAATCGGGGCCCGTCCGCTAAACCGTTTCCATAAGGCCCCATGTTAATTTCACGGAACAATTCAAGTGTTCCGAAATGCATGAAAATTATTATTTTTCGAGAATTTAAATAGTCTGTGTTCTTACTACTGCCAATAAGAGCTTTTGTGATTTTTTTTCAATTTTTACGGGAAGAAAAATTTTTCACCGAAATTTTATAAGGAAAAAAGTGAAATTTCGGCGAAAATCCAAAAATGTCTAAATGACTTCATATTATACCAAAATGTAGCTAAAGAATGGGAGCATAAACTAGGAAAATTTTAGCTGCATCTAAAAATCAGTTTCCATTCAGATCACTCTTAAAGTGCACCTTTGTAAATTAAGCGGAAACTTTCTTCAATTTTGCGATTTTTTTCTGATTCTCTCGGGTACTCTAAGAAGACGAACTTAAGTAGAAATACGACTGCATTCTTTATAAATCGAATGCTTAAAAGTTTGTCGATGTATGTTGTCTGTGGAAGTAGTAATCTTTTCCTAACTGCAGACATGTACGAAACAGCCAATCGGCGCGCTTGTATTAAAACGTTCCCATAAGGTCTCATGTTAATTTCGTGGAGCAATTAAAGTAGCCTGAAATAAATGAAAATTATTGTTTTTTCAAGAATTTAAATAGTCTACGTTCTTTTTACAATCAATTAGAGCGTTTGTAATTTTTTCAGATTATTTTTATATGTATTAGTCGATTAGTAAGGTTCGGTATATATGGTGGATGCGCCGGGCAAACGCAACCTCTTAATATATTGTGAACGCTGATAGTGGTGGGCTCACGGGGATGGTTCTCAAGAAAACAGAACACATTTAATTTCAGCTTTAGTAAACAAATCAAATTCAGTTTTATTCCTTTTAATTTAATATAATTATAATGATCAATAAAATTATATGTAAATTGTAAAAAATACTTGCACCAAACAAATTTCTTTTGAAACAAATACTTTATAGGAATATACCCCGCCGTATAATGGATTACATAATAGATATTTTTTTAATTATATTAAATTGATATAATTAATTATTAATCATGTTTTCCCTATAGTTTAATTTCAATTCAAGATAAAACAAAACATTGATTGAATGAGGCACCAGGAGGGGTATTAAAACGTCTCCGGGATTATGTTTAATGTTGAGATTACTCGAGCTTAACATAATCGGATAATTGCATTCACATTCTGAAATAGCTGGCTGTTTATGCAAAAACAGATATCATATTGCATGCGTTTAATTAAAATGCATTTTAATCGAATGCCCGCGCGTTTAATTAATTACTTGCATAAGTTTCTAATTACGGAAACGTAAAAGCGCACAGGCAGGCGGGAGCCGGCCGGAGAGCATTCGAGAATGCGTTTTCATATTTCGAAACAAGCTTAAAACTCGCGTGGAAACAAATAGGCGATGTTTCCTTTCAGGAGCAAATGTGGAAATAAAATATTAAATAAAATTGTTTACATATTAAACAGAGTTTAATTCAAGCGTTAAAAAAATCTTCACGCGCTCAAATCTTACGACTAAAACAGGAGAAAGACTCTCAGAGGTATGAAATGGAGTCGAAACCACGTTTCGACCGTCAGTTATGAAAGTGTGTAAATTTCTTTATTGCCCCAGCATTACGGTTGTTAACGGCGCATCGGTGAGTGCTCGTAAAATGTACACAACGTGGAATAAAAAGAAAATAAAAAGAAATGGAGGAATTCGTTCATAAAATATAACAAAATGCAAGATTTCCAGAAAACGAGTGAATATTTTCAAGTTATACAAACGCTAGACGAATAATGATTGCAAATTTTATTGAATAATTATATCAATAGAAATTAGTATCTATTCACTTGGTCAGTTATTTCTTTCTTTCATAATCTTATCCTCTTTTACCCGTATTGGGTGTCGAGGTTCACAGTTATTTAATTTATTTAAATAATTATCTATGATTTGAAGAAGTTTCAATGTACAATATTGAGATATAATTTAAATTAATTAAAAAAAACTGAAAAAGAAATATCGCTGATGGGTTTTGAACCCACGTCCCTTACGACACGTGAAGTTTCTTGATATAATGTAGTAATATTTAAAAAAAAGTGAAGAAAGGAATAAAATATTACTACATTATACTCATTTATAATGTTTAAAAATATTAATAAAAAAGTCTCGTACAAAATAAAAGTTTATAGTGTGTGTGTTTTTATTATTATAAAATAATTATTATAATGGAAACCATGTATAAAATAACTATTCATCTATGATGCCATTAAGGAGAAAAATTCCGTAATAGACAAATAAGAATTGAAAGAACGATGGAATTGAAAAGAGCCGGAGCCTTTTACCGACTCCGTCACCTTTCACAAGCCTGTCTTTCCCCGAGGGGAAATCTCTAACGACCGCCTTCTTACATTACACGCTACTCCGGGTGGTAATGGGAATATCGAAGAAAAAAATATTGGGTTACCTTCACTGATTTTCGCAAACCGCGCGCGGAATTTATTTAATAAATCGCGAATTAATTTATTATTATTTAAAGCATATTTTGAAACGAAAAATTTAATAAAATAAATAACATACATACCCCAAATTTTCTTTCTGTAATCATTTTCTAAGACTACTAGTATTGAGCTAAAATAAAGAAATTGAACTTAAAGTGCGCTTAAAATAGTAATTTTTTGACTATGAACAATTTTCTTATACTCACCCATTTACGGGATCGACGAAAAAATCATAAAAAATATACTTTAATACATACTCCAAAAGTTCTTTCTCTGAATTGTTCCTTAGACTACTAAGAACAAGTTAAGATAAAGAAATTTAACATAAAGTACGCTTAAAGTAGTCATTTTTGAGACTTTGGGCAATTTTCTTATATTCACCCATTTACGAGGTCGAAGAAAAAAAATCATGAAAAATACTATGATATATAGTCCAAAAGTTCTTTCTCTGAATTGTTCCTTAGACTACTAACAACAAGTTAAGATAAAGAAATTTAACATAAAGTACGCTTAAAGTAGTCTTCTTTGAGACATTGTGCAATTTACTTACATTCGCCCATTTACGAGGTCGAAGAAAAAAAAGTCATAAAAAAACACTATAATACATAATCCAAAAGTTCTTTCTCTGAATTGTTTCTTAGACTACCAATAACAAGTTAAGATAAAAAAATTTAACATAAAGTGCGCTTAAAGTAGTCATTTTTGAGACTTTGTGTAATTTTCTTATATTCGCCCATTTACGAGGCCGAAGAAAAAAAATCATAAAAAAATACTATAATACATATCCCGAATTTTCTTTCTCTGAATAGTTCCTAAGACTACTATTAAGAATCTAAGATAATGAAATCGAATTTAACTTATACTTAAAACAGTTATTTACAACTTTTAAAATTGTTCTTGTATTGTATAAGGAAAAAATATATTCGAGGCTATTCCGTAATGTTAACTTTAACGTGTACGTTATTAATTAATTTCATATTCTGTGAATATATATCTACTATAAAAGCTGCTTATACTGTGATGATAAAATATAAAGTAACCTTAACATTTCTCTTACAGAATAATCCCGATTATATTTTCTTTTTTATACAATACGATATATTAAAATCGATAGGCAGAAAGACCGACGGTCGATAGCCATTTTCTGAGGTCTAACAATGTGTAAATGATTGTATTTATATGTATTATAAAATTATATAATGTAATACTCAGAAATAAAGATTTTCAATATATAAAATCGATTTTTTTTTTTCGAATTGAAAATACATTTTTTTACGCGTATTATAATTTTTACGGGGTCGTGAAAGTCTTCGACATTTAAAATATGTCTCTTTCTTATTATCACTTTTTTTTTCTTCGTTGTTTTCGAGTGTTCGGAAAATGTCAATGCCGAAAATGTGCATACATTATAAGAACGGCATATTATTTGAATGCCACGGCGGCGGCGAAAAAAAAATGTTAATAATTATATGTACATTTTAAGGTGAGGATTTTATGTGAATTAATGTTATTATGCAGGAATTTACGCGAGTGATATTTTTTGTCAGCTTTGGTATGCGCTTGTTGAAAGAAAATTAACACGTACTACTCACTACATGGGGAGAACATATAGTGAGCATGCGTTTATATAAAATGGTACGTAATTATCACTAAATCTAGATGCCCTTGGATTTTTATTAATCGTGACTAGTTTCGATTCTTAAACTATTGTTTTATATTGAAAATATACCACCGATAAAATTAAGGAATTATGGGTAATATTTAATGGGCTCAAATAATAAATATTTTAACTTGGTGGTACATTTTCAATTTCAAACAATAGTTTAAGAATCGTAAATATATATATAATATATATATAATCGATGTCCCCTTTTACCAATTGGTGTCGGGGTATATTTTTTTATATTCAGTGTTAAATCTTCCTTTAACAAGCGCACAACAAAGATAATGCCTTTAAATAAAATAAAACTAATTATTTTCAAATAATTTTTATTTAATTTATTTAAATAACTGTGTTAGTGGCTGATTGGAGAAAAATCCTATGCAAAAAAAAACTTTGACCAAATAAATTAATTCTCTTTTCTATTTAAAATAAAACTCATTCTCCCAATCAATGCAGCGCTTTTCACACAAAATTTTAATTATCAACCCTTATTAATCCCCGAATAACTTTTGCAATTTTCCCTTATCTTTCTTAATATTATTTCGATTCCTTTCAAAATGTCTTCTTCTTTTCTCAATAATTTCCATTTAAAATATTCCCTTCTCTGATTATTTTTTATTACGATTATTTCCAGAATGAAATTTTAGAGACTGCTAGGAATTCAGCGTCGAAATAAATCAGGGAAAACACATCGTAAATAAGTACTTCTGGAATTCTTCAAGCCCTTATTACCTGGCCGTCTAACGATAACAATGTTTTCAAATATATGGAGTATCTCGTTTTCCTGGAATCGATATCAATTTTGTTATTTTAAATTGAGCATTTTAGATATTGTATTTTTATGCGATTCTCCTTTAAATCATCTTTACAGTTGTTTTTATAAGATTGTCGTTAACTAGTCCTTACTCCTCACTTTAGTGTATAGCCATCTCTTTCTGCTAAATCGCAACCTTAAGAACAACAATAAGTCGAAACTCTCCGACTGAGAGAATAAAAAAAAACGGCAGGGAAACAAACCAAGTGTTTTTTTTTAAATTTAATTATAAAAAAAAACGGCAGGGAAACAAACCAAGTGTTTTTTTTTTTAATTCAGTTATAAAAAATGTAAATATGTTTCGTCAAGTGATCAATGGGAACCAAATTGACAATATTTCGATTCTATTCAAAAATATTCACAACTTTTATTGATTTTTTATTATTTTAATTCCATTAAAAAAATCCTCTTCTTTTTGTTATTATTATTATTTTGATTTCATTCTTCTCCTCATTTTTGTTAGCATTAATTCGATTCCATTCAATCCTCCCTTGGAATTCCAAAAAAACAACGCAAACAGAAAGAAACTTCCATAATTTCCAATCTATATTCCTCTTATCCAGCATTCTTTCATTTCCCTCTTTTATTCATCCCACAGTGCGTAGAATTTGAAAATATGCAAACCGTGTAAAAACGCGTTGGAAATACACATTGAAAACTTTTGCGGGGGATGTTTTTCCTTTCGTTGCCGCTGCTGCTGTTATTATTATTATAATTCCGAGCCGTCGGCGTGAATTTCATATTCCATTCACCCCCTGACGTTGAGTTATTGCTCTTAATCCGCGCGACGATCTATAGAAAATTCCCGATTTTAATTAATTAATCATGCAATTATAGCGCCTAAACAGGTCGTGGAGCTTAATGTGTGGGGATTAATATTCATGATTCGGTTAAATATATTTGCATAATTAAATGGGGGATTGTGCATAAATGAGCTGAAATTTGATTTTGAATAAAAATCAATGGAAATTATTATTTTTTTTAATAAGTTATTTACACGTTTTTTTTTTTTGAAAAGATTTATCTTAAAATTCACAATTCCTCAGTGCATATGAATCCACTTTAGTTACTCTCATATCTCAAAGGATGATTGATTTAAAATACAAGATACTGTCTGAATTTATGGTGAATGCGCCGGGCTATGGGAACAAAAATAATAATCTAGGCTATTCCTTATGGGAAATGCTACGTTACATTATTAATTAATATCTCATTCTATAAATAAATATCTTTTAATAAGTTCCTTAGACGGTGATGAAAAAAAAATAACGCACATGTTAAACTTAACATTTCCTTTACAGATTTTTTTATCAAATAAACAAGTAACAGAATTATTTACCTTATATGATTTTATTATTATACATAAAACATAATTATTATTATATAACATCTTTATTGAGGCTTTGATACAATTAGTTATAATACAATATTTGATTTAATACGAACTAAATGGCTATCGACCATTGGTCTTTCAGCCACATAATTATTTTATTATGGAATTGGCCATCGCCCAGAGGTTTTTCCGCCACAAAAATTATATAACACATCATTTAATACAACAATAATATTAACTAAAATAAATTTACAATAATTAGTAATATTTATTTTCGTATATTAATTTCAGAGTCCCCAATAAGAATGCGGTCACTGGAAGTGACAACACCCTGGCAAGAAGAAGAGGAAGAGGATGTCGAGGTGGACGATATGGAGCTGCGGAAGCACCCTCTGAACGGAAGGGATGATCTCACGGAATCAAGCAGCGACGAGGCAACTAGTAGAAAACGGCGGAAACACGGAGGTGATTAAAAATGTTCTTTACATATTCTGAAAGAGGGTGGTTTAAGTAATACACTCACAAAGTTTCACGAAGCTACCCCAATAAAAAAAATTATTACGATTTTTTACATTTCCAGCATACCGAAGATTAGACGGAAATTCGTCTTTTTCGCATAAAATCGAAAATATCTCAAAAACTGTGAATGGGGTAATTTCTGTTTTTTACATATTCTGAAAGAGGGAGGTTTAAATAATACACCCACAAAGTTTCACAAAGCTACCCCGTAAAACAAAATTATTACGATATTTTGCATCTCCAGCATACTGAAAATTAGACGGAAATTCTCCTTTTTCACATAAAATCGAAAATATCTCAAAAACTGTGGATGGGGTAATTTTTGTTTTTTACATTTTCTGAAAGAGGGTGGTTTAAATAATACATCCACAAAGTTTCACGAAGCCACCCCGTAAAACAAAATTATTACGATTTTTTACATTTCCAGCATACCGAAAATTAGACGGAAATTCGTCTTTTTCGCATAAAATCGAAAATATCTCAAAAACTGTGGATGGGGTAATTTTTGTTTTTTACATATTCTGAAAGAGGGTGGTTTAAGTAATACACCCACAAAGTTTCACGAAGCCACCCCGTAAAACAAAATTATTACGATTTTTTACATTTCCAGCATACCGAAAATTAGACGGAAATTCGTCTTTTTCGCATAAAATCGAAAATATCTCAAAAACTGTGGATGGGGTAATTTTTGTTTTTTACATATTCTGAAAGAGGGAGGTTTAGATAATACACCCACAAAGTTTCACGAAGCTACCCCGTAAAAAAAAATTATTACGATTTTTTACATTTCCAGCATACTGAAAATTAGACGGAAATTCTCCTTTTTCGCATAAAATCGAAAATATCTCAAAAACTGTGGATGGGGTAATTTTGTTTTTTTACATATTCTGAAAGAGGGAGGTTTAAATAATACACCCACAAAGTTTTACGAAGCTACCCCGTAAAAAAAAATATTACGATTTTTTTCATTTCCAGCATACCGAAAATTAGACAGAAATTCTCCTTTTTCTCATAAAATCGAAAATATCTCAAAAACTGTGGATGGGGTATTTTTTGTTTTTTACATATTCTGAAAGAGGGAGGTTTAGATAATATACTCACAAATTTTCACGAAGCTACCCCGCAAAAAAAATTTTTACGATTTTTTACATTTCCAGCATACTGAAAATTAGACGTAAATTCTCCTTTTTCGCATAAAATCGAAAATATCTCAAAAACTGTGGATGGGGTAATTTTTGTTTTTTACATATTCTGAAAGAGGGAGGTTTAAATAATACACCCACAAAGTTTCAAGAAGCTACCCCGTAAAAAAAAAAAATATTACGATTTTTTACATTTCCAGCATACCGAAAATTAGACGGAAATTCTCCTTTTTCGCATAAAATCGAAAATATCTCAAAAACTGTGGATGGGGTAATTTCTGTTTTTTACATATTCTGAAAGAGGAAGGTTTAGATAATGCACCCACAAAGTTTCACGAAGTTACCACGTATAAAAAAATTATTACCATTTTTTACATTTCCAGCATTCTGAAAATTAGACAGAAATTCGCTTTTTTTCGCATAAAATCGAAAATATATCAAAAACTATTAATGGGCTGTTTTTTTTATTTTTACATAATTTTAAAATAATACCCTTAAACCATTAGCTCGATATTTGTAATAGTTAATTCATTACATTTAATATTAATAAATTTTAAACATTCTTCAAGTAAATTCTTGAAACCATTATACATTTCCTCCCTGTGAAATCTAATCCCCCGCACAAATAAAACCCTCCCGTCTCCGACTCGCAATTCCTCTCCAGGAATTACACGTAATCATATGTGTACCCAACATTCTCGCATCTTTGATGTTCTGCGCGCAAAAAAGCAAACTATTGTGCCCTTTGTGCTGACGCGCGCGTGTGTTTATAAAGAGGTTTATTTCCTTTTGAGGCCGGATGAGAGTGGCTGGTGATGGGAAGGAGAAAATGCTGGGGAATGAGTACGCGGCGTGAATATCTTGTTTGCGAGGAATTTCTATGGAGGAAGGGACTTGTAAGAATTATAATTTTAGAACAGCATTCAGTGGGGATAATAATAGAAATTGGATTTATTTAATGTTATAAAGTTTTATTGTAGTGGTTCTTTCTTCAGGGGGAAATTCAAGTTTAATATTTTAAAATAAATCAAATAAAAAGAATTTGAAAATAATTACCAAATTATTCCCTCTTTAATAATAATATTCTATAATTATAATTCTATTTATAATAATATTTTGTTAGGTTTTTCCTATTATTCACACTCAACAATTTTTTGATATTCGACATTATTAAAAGTAATAGAAAATGGATTATAACTTAATAAAACACTTTAACTTTAGACTTGTTTCAATGGATATTTACAGTGAATAAAGAGAAAATAATTATGCTTTATTAATTATTTTAAAAAAATTTCAACACGATACAAAAAAATAATAATCGCAAATCCTTTGAGCCCCCGCCCTCGCTCCATTCACGTATTACGCCCGTCGAAATCGGCCGGGGAATTAATGAAAACCCGGCGTCCGTTTGTTTGAATGCACAAACATATTTACGTGGGATTTTATCGCTCGTTAAAACAACATCTATGAAAACTCGCGGAATGGCCGTAGTGATGTTATTTATTAATCGAGCGCTGCACACTCGCGAAATAATTCCACAAAAAAATGTGGAAATCCCGGGGGTTTCTGTGTTTTTTTGATGATTCCTGGACGCTTCCAAAGAAATATCTCCAAATGGCGATTGCGTAATTGTTTACGAGTTGAATTATTACGCGAAAAACATCGTATGCTCGTGTGTTTAAACAAATTGGATATAAATAGACAATCTTGAAAATTAACTAAAACGAATAATTTAATATTAAATCCAAACGTATTCAATAAATATAATTAATTTTCAACAATTATTTAATTATTCTTCTCTTTGAATATTCGAAAATAATTAATTTACAACAATTAAATAATTGATTAATTATTTTCCATTTTATTTTTTAATCGTAATCTCAATCGTTAAGAATAATTCTCATTTGTCATTTTTTTTCCTTCGTATAATTTCCGAACATTATAAATTCACTCCCCTGTTACATAAAAGCCAACTGCATAAAGCTAATGGCCGGTAATTATTCTACTGATAAGGAATAATTAACGAGGCAATCTAAGAAAGCCTTAATTAAGTATACGCTTATTAATAAGGCTCGCTGAATTATTTAAAGAAACCTGGAAATTCCGCATTTAATAGGTTGTGTATATCATTTACAATCGGTTTTTTTTTGTTTGTTTTTCATTAATGAAGTCGGAAATAGAATGGAAGAAATTAGAAACGGGATATTTTATTTTTAGTCACAAGAAAACATGGAATATACAGGTTTTGGTTATTATACACCGTGTTCAGTGGCGTATATAGGGGAGTGGTTAGGGGGTTATAAACCACCCCCCTCCTCTTCCAAAATTTTAATGACTGATTAAAAAAAATAACAAAGAAATAACGTTTTAGCAAAGCTGTAACAACATTAAATATTAGATAATGGTGGCTGAACATTTTGTTAAATTATGTTTATGTTCTTGAAATATTACTAAAATGTGTGCTCAGTGTGTTGTTTATTAATTTTTAAATTTTATTTTATTAGTATTACATTATTAAGTAAAAAGTCATAACCTAACAAAAACACACCAACACATATAATTTAAAAGGAATATCAATTATATTATTTAGAGTAGAAATTCATAATTGTTTATCGTTCTCTGTTTTATAAAAAAAAGGATGATTGTAATTTAAATTCTTGAATATCCTTAAAAAATATTCGATTACCGCGGAACGGAATTAAATTTTAATTTTCCCGGTATTGTGCGTTTCATTCCGTTCCGCCGTTGTTGTTTTATATTTTTCTTCTTGTAGATTCTGCTGATTATTATTTCACGGAAAAGTGGAAAAGCCTAATTGAGTTTCCTCTCGTTCACAGGTAGCGCGTCAAGTGGCGGCGGATCGAGCGGCAGCACGACGCGGAGGCGGAAATCCTGCATCAGCGCGCGAGAGAGAAACTTAAGAAGACTGGAAAGCAACGAGAGGGAGAGGATGCGGATGCACTCCCTCAATGACGCCTTCGAGGTGAGCAGGGGCTTTTAATTCAATTCGTCGGATGGATGGAAATGCGCTCGTTCCGAATGCGTAAATGCAAAATCCATAAAATCCGCGAACCAGTGTGACGATTCTGTTCCGGGAATTATTTTGACGCAAAATAAATTAAATGCTTGAATGGGACTTAAAGTATATTTAAAAATATTTTAATCAATAATTTTGAACACGTGTTGTTTTAGATATTTAAGTATGTACATATTTTCTGTACCCCTACACCACCATTATGGTCGATGGGAATTTTAGATTATATATATATATATATATACATATTTTCTGTATAAAGGTGTTTACCATAAATAAAGGATTAATAATAATAATAATACTCACCGACAAAACTGTCGATTACAACAGACCAGACATTGTCTACACTGATAAAATAAATAATACTGTTCTTATTATAGATATTGCTGTACCTCTTACTCATAATATTGCAAGAACAGGAAGGGAAAAAAGAACTAAATATGAAAACCTGGCAATAGAGGTGCAGCGCATCTACAAACTAAAAACAATCAAAATTGCACCAGTAGTTATATCTGGGACATTAGTAGTAAACCAAAGGCTTTCTACAAGACCTATAAGACTACATGAAAATATTTTAATACAAATTCAAAAAGCAACCATTTTACGAACCTGCCACATAGAGATAGCTATGCAAATATGGGCAATCACTAATTTGAGTTAGATTGTTGTGATCAATGAACAATATTGTATTATACATTAAAATAATCTTAAAATAAGCAGGAATTTCATGAGATAAATTAAAAATTATTTTAATGTTTAGTTTCTGTGAAAAATAATTTTGAAAAACAATAAAAATTGATCAAATTTATAGCAAATTTTAAATTAAATTTTTGCTAATAAAAACTTGTTCAATGAAAATTTAAAGGATTTCACTAAATTCTGCATTCAAATAACTTAGCAGACATGACCTATTAATTTCATTATATCTTACAATTTTCTTTTCTAACTTGAACTAGTAAATTGACGTAATACACGAAAATTAACGATTTATTTTTTATTTAGACTGATACTTTATACTTGGTAGATAAAAAATGTAAATACCCATTCATATTATGAAATCCAAAAGAATAGCTCTATTTTCAAACGATTATTTCCATTTTACTATATAGCTATCTCTTTCCACTAAACCGCAACCTTAAGAAATTTTTAAATTGTATGGGTTGAAATTAACTTCTCCCCCAGGCAGTGTAACACCAGCTTGAGCTGAGATATTTTAAATTCAATAATAATAATAATAAAATAACATCCAAAAGATGGAGAAGGAAAAAAACGCAAATACGAAAATCTAGCCTATGAAATAAGAAAATGCATGGAAACTGAAGGGCGTAAACATATATCAGCAAATTATAAATGTCAATAATAATAATAATAATAATAAAGGGGAATAATTTATTAATTATTATTAAAAAAGGAAGGAATCGTAAACCAAAACCTAAAAGACAACATCAAAGATTTCGGATTGCCTAACAGGATAATTAATGTTGGGCAACATGCAATCTTGCTGCAAACATGCCATGTTGTCCTAAAGTTTTTAAAATAGTGAGATAAACTGAATTGTTTCATCACTAGAATAACATCGCAGGCCAAAGGGCTGAAAAAGAATGGAAAGTAATAATAATAATTTGATAAACTAAATAATATGATGTGATAAACACGCGTTGTAATCAATATTTGCATAGTCGACAAGAAATTTAGTGTGTTCTTTAAGATACAGACTGCCAACTATGATCTATCTACTAGTGTTGGGCAAAATCAAGTAACATTAGTAATCGAGCATATCTGAATGAGCGATTTTTAATAAATAAAGTCAATAAGTAATAATAAATTGATGTTTTACAATGAATAGGTAACAGTTAATAGAATAAGTTGCATTAATAAAATTGTCATATACTTAATTTTGGCGTAGCAAAAAAAGATCGAAAAGATCGACTTTGTCCATCTCTACTATTTACTGGGTTATTACGAATTATCTCGTCACTTCATTACTTGTCTTATTTATTATATTTTACGTTTTTACACACTTGAATCGCTTAACAGAATTCCAAACTACAAAATATTGTCAATAGTTGACGTAAACTGCATACGTTCCACAAATACCAGAATTTCACAACACAAGATAAAAATTCAAGGTACAGGAGTCAGAAATGAAATACCTTACTAAACCAAACAACCAATACGGGTAAAAGAGGATAAGATTAAGAAAAAAAGAAAGAAAGAAAGAAAGAAAGAAAGAAAAAAAGAAAGAAAGAAAGAAAGAAAGAAAGAGAAAATATAGTTTGTGATTTTTAAAACACGTGGTTTGTTTCACAATAAATTTATTGTGAAACCATCCACGTGTTTAATTTTTACTTCATAGTTTCACAGTTTCAAGTACATAGCATACTTCAAATGTCAAAGTTTTACTCACTGTTTTTTTTTTTTTCGTCTACTGTGACGCAAGGTTGTACGGTTAACAATTGAAGCGAATTATATAGGCGGTATAACAGCTTTGAAAACGGGGGTGTATATTAAGTAAAGCTGATCATTGATTATTGAATAAATCAATATTTTTTCATAAAAATATAATGTCACCTTACTTTTTGAACACACCTCGTATAATTACATATTAATTGTATAAATAAACATTATATAAACATATAAATTGGGTGTCGACCAAAGTTCTTTCAGCCCTAATAATATTTATTAAGAGATATATGTACAAAAAAAACATTAAATAAATAATAAAATTTATTATTTATATCTGTTAATAAACCACCGACTAGTGGTCATTCTGCCTACTGTATTTTATTTAATTTGAAAAACATGATTAAATCAAGTTGGCTTCTTAGAATCGAGAAATTCCTGCGGTGAGCGTTTCACAAATGGTGAATGCGCCGGGTTCGCTCCTGCCAACTCTATTGATAAACATTAATTACAAATAAAATGCACAAGAAAATTATCAGTATTGTTTAATATCCGAATGCTCTAAAGTATTTTAAAATAAATTTACTAACTAAACATCTTTATTTCTGTAATATTTATACATAGTTTGTATACGTATTTCAAATGTATTTGTAGAGTTCTGTTCACATATAATACATGAATTGGCTAACGATTTCCGCCTGAAATTTATGTTATTTTTTTGGTTTTAGCAATTAAGAGAGGTGATACCGCACATAAAGATGGAGAGGAAACTTTCGAAAATCGAAACGCTCACACTAGCCAAAAATTACATAATGGCGCTAACTAATGTCATATGCGAGATGCGGGGGGAAGAAAAACATTACACGTAAGTAATTGATTCCTTTTTTTAATCATTTTGTTTTTATAATAATAATAGTTTATTTAACGGATAATTCCTCTTTCGTTTTATTTTATGTTTTTTTGTAATAATAGTATTTGAAGGCATTTTAATTAAATAAAGTATAATGACCATAATAACACTTCACGTGAACTCGAAACTCATTTATTTGATTATAATGACCATATTAATCGGCCAGAAGAAAGACCTATGTATAGCCCTTATTATCTTTAGTATTCTCTCTTTTTTGTTTGTATTGCTATTAGGTTATACGTTACAAGAAAAAAACCTTTATTGGCATACCAAATATAAACTCAACATATACATTCTATTCCATATTTTCTAATCTTCTTTCTATCTCCTTCTCCCAACCCAACCTCGCCAAAATACGTTACTATGTTTTTTTTTATTTTCTGTTTGTAAATTAGTAACTTTAGAATTAGTACCTTATTTCTTATATATACAAACATCTTTATTACATACATTTATATTTACTTAACAAAAATAAATATTGTGTGTGTCTGTTGGGCAATAAATAAAGATGTTTGTATATATAAGAAATAAGGTACTAATTCTAAAGTTATAAATTTACAAACAGAAAATAAAATAATAATATATTCTCCAGTAATAATATTATTATTATAATATAATTTTATTATAGAAGAATGTAATATATTCTGAAAGAATATATTATGAAAAAATAGAATATATTATGAAAATATTTATGTTTTATATTATATTAGATTATATACAATGTTTTATTTTTTTTTAGATTATAAAGATTTAGTAATAATATTAATAACAGCTAAGGGTAACACATTGCAGTTTCAAATAATATTTTTTTTTTGCTGCTTGTGTTTTTTTGTTTGGTTGTTAAAATTTACTGACTGAAATTGTATCAACTGCTGTTTGTTACTATTTCAGTCAGTAAGTTTGAACAATCCACCAAAAAAAAAACACGCAAACATCTTTTGCAAAAAAATATTATTTTATTTTCAAATTTATCTCCAACAGAAATTTATTTAAAAAAAAAACAATTTCTTTTATTTATGTCATATAATAAAAATAATAGATAATGAATATTCAATGATTTAAAGTTTTTTGAACTAGAAGATGATATTGATGTCTCTTTACACCTGAATTTACCCCTACACCACCATTATGGTAGATGGGGATTTTAGATTATAAATGTATATTTATTACTTACTATGATTTTATAACCATGATCTCTTTTCTATTGTTTTTTTTTGGTGCAGATTCCAAGATGCCGAAGAGGACAGCTCGGCAGAACTAGAGACCAGCGTCGAGGAAACGAACAGAGAGCAGAACAACAACTCGATGTACCAGCAGAATCTGGAAATGACGACTCAGGATGCGGTGGCGACGCGTTGAACCGGAACCGGAAGGCACGAGGAGGAGAGCACCGCCGCGTATACGAATCTTGACTTACATTAAGTTGACCATTCTTATAAATATATATGTGTGTATAAATCTAAAGAAAACAAAAAGGAAATCAACTGAGAAACTTATTCATTTAGATTGAGGGTAGGTCGCCATCTTACCGTTACTTATTATCACATGACGTCTTAAGTAAAAAAAAAAAACACGAAGAAGAAAAATTGAGGAGAAGAATAATAATCCGGCCTAAAGGCGGCATCTATTTTTTTACATGATCTTTAATGCCATAAAAAATTAGTAAAATCGACTTTATAAAAAAAAGGATATAGATATGATATGTAAATTTTAGTCTTTCGTTTATTATTTTTATGACTATTTTTTTTTATCAAACAGTAATGATCATTTTTTTTAAATTCTTCACATAGAATAGAAATTTTATTTTCTATTATTATTTTTTTAAATTAAAATTATTCAAAATTTAATTACTCAAAAATATATTGGTTTGTAAATTAAATTCAACTACTTTCGGCTTAAAGCCATTTTCAAGAATACTGTTACGAAATCGGGTTTAATCAGACTTGGAAATAAGTAAAACAATGTATATTTATTTATTTACAGTACAGTTAACACATTTATTAACATCACACTGTCACTATTTATTTACAAACTAGATGTTGAGTACTCGGACGTTCGCTCGCCGTTAGCGCGCGCTTATATAGCGTCCTTGTTTCTCGAATTTTCCAGAACATTCCATGACGCCACGTTTAGAGTCGCACGTTGCTTTTTCCACTTTCGTTGCAATGCATATAAGTGAAACAAAAACAAGTGAATTTAAATAAAAAATGATTTGAAAATAATTAATAAATTATTTCTACATTTTAGCATTTTGACAATTCAAGTGAATTTAATTTAATTTACAAACCGATATATTTTTGAAAATGTTTTACCAAGTGATTAATGAGAAAAATGTGTACGATATATTTAATTACTCAAAATCGGAACTCTCGTACTCTCTCTCTTTAAATTTCTATTATTATATCTTTTAATAAAATGTTCAACCACCATTTATCTAGTACATGGATAAGTGGTGATGGCCATTTCGGACCAGTGTGTTTCATGTGTAATAAATGGCGCTTGCGTTATCTTTCTAAATATCTCCTTATTAATTTTTTTTTAATTTTAGTTTTATTAATAATAATCCTTATATTTCTATAAAGGTTTCTAAGTATTTTAATAAAGTTACTCAAAAATCCTATAATAATAATAATAAAAAAATGATCATCACTGTTTCCTAACGTTTAAGAGATTGTGATTTTTGTGCTTCCGTGTTGATGTTTGTTATATATATTATTATTTTTTTAATTTTATTTGTATAAAGTAATAAATGTACATAATATGTTATAAAAAAGCGCTACAATGAATGAAATGAAGAGAAAATGAAATCAAAAACGAAATATATATATATGTGTATACACATGCAGAAAAAAAATAATTAAGAGAAAACTAAAACAGTGTTGGAAAATGTAAATTATTTTATAATATCCATGCGGCTGCCGAAAAAAAAAATATTCATGTGGTACGCACGAGGCTGTCGAAATACAACAAAAATTGAGGAAATTAGAAATGAAAGCGCGTTTCGTAAATTAATTTCAAGTGAAAATTCTTATTTTCATTATGACAAACAATTAAACACTTTTTCACAAAAGTGAAAAAGTGTTTTATTTAATAAACTCAAAATGTATAACCAAGTGAAAACCTTAACAATCAACAAAGTAAACAATATAAAGAAACACTTGTCTTTACCTTTTTTTTAATTTTTAATAACAGATGTACATTTCGATCAAGATGTGAAATATTTCATTGATTTACAATACATCTGGTATTAAGAATTTAAAAAAAAGTGAAGAAAAGTGTGTTATATTTAAATCAATTTTTACGCAACTTCATTTGCTTCATTTTTACTTTTGTTTTGATTATGAAAAAGAAATTAAAAATGAAACACTGTTTACTTTTAATAAAATGTTCAACCACCCATTCATCTGGCGTAAACTTAATGTAATATTTGTTTTTATTAAATGATTCTCGTTTCCTGTTTTCATAAACAGAACAAGATAGCCTTCCTTGAGTGGACGAAACAACGATTCTCGCTTGTAGGCGAAAATCGTTGACGATGCCATATTAAATTAGGCAAAAGATGGCGCTTGCGTTATTTCATAATAATTATGACTGTTTACTTTGTCATAATCAAAACAAATATTTTGTTGTTGTTTTTTTTTTCTTTTTGATAATAACAGGGTTGTTGAAGCTTTAATAAAGAATAAACAATTCAAGTTATACAAACAATGTAAATAGTGTTTCATTTATTAACACTTGAAATTAATTTACGAAGTGTTTTGCACATATTTTCTGGCCACTCTGTATATATTTTTATTATATATGTATATACATTTTTGCAATCCAAGCGATTTTTATTAAGCAATAATTTTTATGAACTTATTTTTCAAATTCCGAATAAATCGATCCCGTCAAATTTGCCACTAAAAGCGAAGTTAGGGCGATTTCAAACCACAGTTGATGAAAAGATATTTTTTTATCTAAATAATTTTGTTCAATTAAACTCGAAAATCTTAAACAAAATAATTCAAAATAATAAAAAATAACGCACCGCGAACAAATGAATAAAATTGTTTCATTTAATAAAATTTTCAAACACCATATAAATTGCGCAAAATATGACGTTTTATGTTTAATTAATTTCTCACTTAACCCGTGGTGAAACATTTTTGAATTAATTCAGGATGATTTAATTGAAATTAAAACACTTGGTTTGTTTCATTTATTTATATTTTTCGACCATTGGTCGAAACTAGTTAGAGAAAATATAAATAAGTGAAACAACCCAAGTATTTTAATTTCAATGAAATCATCCTCAATATGACGTTTTATGCTAACTTTCCAATTAGGCAAAAGATGGCGCTTTGTGATATCTTTCCAATTAGGCAATAGAAAGCGCTTTGTGCTATCTTTCCAATTAGCTGAAAGATAACGCTGTATGCCATCTTTTGAATTAAACAAAAGATAACGCTGTATGCTATCTTTCAATTAAGCAAAAGATGGCGCTTTGTGCTATCTTTCCAATTAGGCAAAAGATGGCGCTGTATACTATCTTTCCAATTAAGCAAAAGATGGCGCTTGGTGCTATCTTTCCAATTATATGATTTAAAATATTTTCTATTATTTGTCCCCAGCGGACAAAGGAACCAAATCCGGTGTTACCCTTATAACACCGGATTCGCCCCAGGAGAATCAAGCATAGCCTGAAGGCTGAACTTGATTGGAGTAATGAAAATAAACAAAATAATCATCTTTAATGCGATATTTACATTTACATCAAGTTCACAAAACATTACATTTTTGTTTATAAGATGGCTATGGACCAGCCCTTTTCTATAACATATATATATATATATATATATATATAAAATTAGTAATAATAATAATTTTATTATTATATTTCAATAATTGTTTTTAATTCTGAATCGTTTCTGTTTTCAATGTATATACATATATAATATCTCATTCCTTAAGCTGTTATAAGTTTTATTTTTCATTTCTTTAAGATTAATGTATAATGTGCTGGAAGTTACCTGAAGATTTTCAAAACAAAAAAATACTCTTATTAACATGCTCAACGCCATTTTGAGTTTTTTTTATCAATCGCTTTTTTTTCATTAAAAAGCCGTGTTTATTTCGCGTGGAAATGTACGGAATTAAAAAAAAAAGATTGAGGAAATTCTTTTCATTCGTATTTTATAACACACAATTGTTGCAAAATTTAAACGAAAAATCCAAAATTGAAAACACAACAGTTTTTTTAGGAAAATCTGTAGAATAAAAAAAATCACAATTAAATAAACACATAACAGTTTTTTTTAGGGAAATTTGTTGAATTATTAGGAAAGAAAACGAAAAGGATTCAGAAAGTTTTGTACATTTCATTCGTATTAATAACAAGTTGCGTAATTTGAAAAAAAATCTAGAATTAAATAAAAACACAATAGTTTTTTTTTTAATTTTACAGATTTTTAATTTAATTTATAAACATTGCTGCAATTGTTTCGCCAACACAATGAAATGATTGTGTTTATAAAAAATAATAAAAAGAACTGGAAAAGTAAAAAAAGGTCAATTTTAATGAAAATAATTTAAATAAACTTTTGTTTATTTCAATAATAATAATTTTAATTTTTCCATTTTGTTGCTTCGCATAATTTATACAAATTAAAATAAATCATATAACGCAGCTAATTGAAAGTGTCCATTGAACAGATATTTTAAGGATGTGGTTTAATAGAAACAGGTAAGCTATTTTAGTAGCTAAACTGGCAGTCATAAAAATGTATTTGTTTATGTATCGATTATTTTTGGATATTTAAAATAACAATTTAAATTAAAAAAGAAGAATTACCACGTAGTAACTGTCAAAACCATTCTATTTTTATAATAATTTTGCAACAATTGTAATTTAGTCTCCATTTATTTAATTCAAACATAATCTCTCATTAGAAAGCAAGAGTCAATCCACTTAAAATATTTTTTTTGTATCGTTCCCTTAAAAAAAACTCAAAATAAGTCAAGTTCCAAATGCATAATGTGATAGTAGGCAAAAAAACTGCACAAGTTTTAGTTAAATATTATTGAATAAGGATAAGATATATTTTATGAAATATTGTATTAAATGTATTTTCTTGTAATTATACAAATATATATATAAATAAATATAATGCATATACGATAAAGATTATAAAAATATAAATTATATGGCAATTATAAAAAAGAAATATCTTGTTATAAATCCAACATGTTGATTATGAACCTTCCCTTAAAACTCCTTTCAAGAAAATCATTAAAGTTAGAGAAATAAATAAAAATTGTGAAACAATAACCACAGAGCTAAATGTAAGAATAATTTATTAATTATTTTCAAATCATTTTTAAATATCTGTAACCTCTTTTCTATTTACAATAACCAATTGTTTATTTCAAGAAAACTTTTATACGTTGGTAAACATGTTTCACCAACAGTTAGAAGATTCATAAATGAATAGTTTAATAAAATTTGGAACAACTAAAAAAGGCAATTAAATAAAAAAACATACTTTATTTAAATCATTATTGCTCGATGAAATAAATACATTAACATTAAATGCTTGAGGGTTTTATTTTTGTAAGATCCATTTTTTTTTTTTATTATGAAGTAAACTTAACGATTCAGTTCACGATTAATAAAAGTAAATTAGAAAAATATTATTTTATAATAAATTTGAAATGAAAGTCGTAATATACAAATTTTACATGACTTAAAACATCCCCTTTTATCTCTTTTTATGGCAATCATTACAAAATGATGGTGAATAAATATATATATAAATTTTTAGATTTGTTGTATTAGGCCGTGGTCTGTATCGATCGCCTGGTGTACAACCCAGCAGAGCTGATGAAGGAGAGGTCAACTAGGAAATTCGCGAACTACTCTGGACACGAAGCTACTCCGACACTGGACGGCCTAATCAACAATTCTAATCACACTAGTTGCGAAAGCCTACACAGTTTTATAAAAAAAAGAATTTTTTACGACATATAAATGTAAAGATTAATTGTTGGGTAAATTCTGCGCAATAATCTCACTGAAAAAAGGTTAGGAATAATAAATTGAAGCAACAGAATCAGCTTGATCGACTAAAAAAAAAACAAATTTTAACAGAACCAACGCTTTTTCTTTCCGTTGATTCTTAAATCCAGAGCTTTCTCGAAGCACTCTATCACCCCCTCGCCGTTCATCGATGAGGTCAGAATGTGGCCGGCCGCTTTAATTTTTTTCGCCAGCTTGTCCCCCGTTTCTAACATGGAAGTGGAATCGCTTAATAAATCTAACTTTGTTCCTAAAAAAAAATACAAAATCTTGTAAGTAAAACGCACTTATTGTTTCTTGTTGTTTTCATTTTCTTTAATTGATCTACCGCAGGATTTCGATTAGATCAACTTAAATATTAAAACTTCAATGAAAATTGTTTGGATGAACATAATATTTCTTCGAATTAAAAGCCCTCGGAATATTGCTTCGATCGACTTAAATTTTCCCTGAATTAAAACCCCATAGAACTTTGTTTGAATCAATTTAAATATTTCCCCGAATTAAAGCCCCCCAAAATGTTGCTTGGACCAACTTAATTGATTGGAAAATCTTAAATATTTCCTCGAATTAAAGCCCCCCAGAAGATTGCTTCGATCAACTTAATGAATTATAACTCACTAGAAAATTGTTTAGATGAACTTAATATTTCCCCCTCAGAATATTATTTGAACTAATTTAAATATTTTCCTGAATTAAAACCCTCCAGAAGATCGCTTGGACCAACTGAAATATTTCCATGAATTATAACCGCCTAGATAATTGTTTGGAAATATTTTCCCGAATTAAAACCCCACTGAATTGAAGCCTTCTTAAAATATGCTTGTATCAACTTAAATATTTTCCAAATTAAAACCCTATTGAAAATTGTTTGGATGAACTTACTATTTCCTCGAATTGAAGCTTCCCTAAAATATTGCTTGTATCAACTTAAATATTTCCCCGAATTTAAGTCGATCCAAAAGCATTCATCAACAGCTCAAACGCCGCAATACTAACCTACTAAAATAACAGGGCATTTCTTATTGTAGAGCCTCAATTCTTTGATCCACTTGGTTTTGCAGTTATCCAATGAAGCCGGGTTGTTGACATCGTAACAAAGTAAAAACACGTCGCACTGAAAAATAAAATATTATCAACAAAAACGTATGAGTGTTATTTTTGCTAATTTTCACTTTACTGATCGAGCATAGATATTCGAAGCTACTCCGTGCAAAAAAGAAGTTAAATATAACGTAAAGGTTATTAAAATCCTCACAATTTGTGATTTTTTCTTATGAAGAAGCCAAACCCTTTCCTCATCCACCTTTTACAATACAATTCAATACAACACAAGCTTTTTTTTGTGTTTTATTGATTGATTTTTAATAATTTATTCATATTTATTTCACACAAATTATTTATTATTACTATTCAACAAATGTTTTTTTGTTTTGTTTAAATAGTGCTTACTTTATGATACGCAATCACGCGCAGTTTCTCGTAATCCTCCTGTCCGGCCGTGTCCAGGAGCTGGAGATTGACGTCCACCCCGTCATAGGTAACCGTATCGGAGTGCAACTCGAAAACCGTCGGGACATACTGGTCCGGAGGTACTTCGCCCTTCACGTACCGCAACAGGAGGCACGTCTTGCCGACGTTTCCGTCCCCGACGACGGTCACCGAACACCGGATCATTGTAAATAATCGATATTTACTGTACGAAACACACCAATAAGTCCACCTGATAAGCTAATCGAAAGGCGTTGTTGTTGGTTTTTTTTACAGTCACGGAGAGGGGCTTATCTGTATTGGGAATTATGGTAATTTTTAGTGTGTTTGTTTTTTCGTGATTAATTTAGTTTGGAGTATTGAAAGGCGTGTGCATGTAATAGCAATTGAGTAATAATGTATTATGAATTAAAATCGACTGAGTTAATAATTTAGATTAATAATTTAGGTACACCCAATACCTGATATATATATATACATATTGGGTAATGGAATTGATCCTAAAACACCTGTATTCAAAGATATTTTTATAATGTAATAATATTTTTTTATTCCTTTCTGTATTCAGATGATTAACGTTTTTGTTCTTCACTTCAAATATTCTCTAATAAAAATCGTTGCACTACGAAAAATTAAATTCGATTGGGTTTTTGTAATATTAATTATATTTTATTTATTTAGTCTTATATAACATCGTTATATGTTGCTCTCTACTTCTCAGTGTGAGGTGAATATTAATTATAACAAATTATTAAATATTTAGCTCTTTATTCAATATTTATTACTTATGTAAAATACAAAAAATACATTAAATTAATATTAAATTGAACTTATAAATTTTACTCTCAACATTTTTTTATACTAGCTGTTGTGCAGTTTATATACTGCACAGCAGATGTCACCATCACAAAAATGGAAATTTATATTCAGCACAATTCATGTCAGTACTACAAAAATTTTAATTGATATTCCGCATAACAGATGTCAGTACCTCGAAATATTAATAGGCTTGCAAAGAGTTGATACTCCGTGACTAACATTTTAACCTTATCGGTATGTATTTATCATTTTCGTATTATACGACAATTGGATTTCATATAGAAGATTTCCTGGACCACGTCGGACTCCCCCTCGAAATATTAATAAAATTAAATTAAAATTAAATCTCGGCAATTTGTATGATATTGAAAAGATTTTATTTTAAGTAACTTAAAAAATAAATAAGTGATACTAAACCAAGTCCAATTTAATATTTACAATATTTTACCATGTGATTATTGAGAAAAAAGCGTCCGATACAACAAATTAATTCTACAAATAATATTCCTTCAAATAATTCTGCTTGAAACATTAATGTCATTCCTGAAAATCATCATCTTGAATTTCAATCTCTCAATGAATAAAATTTCAATTTTTTTATTACTAAAACACGTGGGTTTCGATTAAATCAAGCCCACGGTTTCGTCAATCCAGTGCTGACGAACTTTTCGTTTTCCTCGAGGTACCTCTCGCAGTCTTTTATATCCTCCGGGTGTCCCGTGTGCTGTTTCAGGAATTTCAGCATCAGCGAATTGTTGATGGAAACGCCCTTTCGCGGATCGATTTTGTCCATGAACCAATTCAGCCAATAACCGGCGATGAAAACCGAATCGGTTTGTACTTCATGTGTGGTTTTTCTAAAAAAAATAATAATAATAAAAAATTCACATTTCTTTACGCTTAATGAATTTATTTAAAAAAAAAATTAATGCTGTTTTATTACAATGTGATGATAATTAATAATGTTTCACAAACAAAAGAGCCTCAAATTATTATTTTTTTTTAAATCAACAAAACGATAGATTTTGTAAAAGCATTTGGTTGAATGAGATGAACAACCATACGAGGAACAAACATTTAAATTTTAGTAAAAGTTAAGTTTTCTTCTGCACAACATGTGTGAATTTGAGCTCTTTTAGTTATAGCAGCTAATACAACTAAGTAGGAGGTAATTTGTATTGGTAAATCATCCTTTGTAAAATCTAAATAATACACATAATTTCATCTCCCATAATTTATTATTCAAGCAATCGACATAAGTAAAGCAACATCCCCAATTCGATTAGTTAACGCAGTAATTATACCTGCATTAAATGATTTGACGTTTTTGGTAATAAATTACACTGCGAAAATATTATTTTATATTCTGCACACAAGATGTCAGCACCACAAAACTTGTCACTGATTTTATGGTGCTGACATCTTGTGTGCAGAATATAAAATAATATTTTCACAGTGATGACATCTGTTGTGCAGAAGATAAATTAACTTTTACTAAAATTTAAATGTTTGTGTTTAAAACACGAGGAACAATGACAAGTTTTGTGGTGCTGACATCCTGTGTGCGGAATATAAAGTAACATTTTCATGGTGATGACATCTGTTGTGCAGAATATAAGTAACTTTTACTAAATTTTAAAATGTTTGTATTTAATGTAGGAATCAATTTTTAAAAAAATAAATGCTGTTTCATTGTGATTATTGAAAGGCTTTAAAGAAATTAAAAATATTTAATATATAAAAATACTGCACTTTTCTTTTTAAATATTTAAAATATCTGCAATTAAGTGAATTAATTAAAATCCATACTTACAAAAGTGTGTACATTTCAGTGTTTTCACTTTCTTCCTCCATGAATGGAGCCAGCGACTGTATGTTTGTTTTAATATGGAATGTTTGCGTGTTTATGAAAATTAAAGGTTGCCTGATTTTGTCTTCCAACTTTTCCTCCTTCACGGGGAACATCCATGCATCCAAAATTAATCCAAGCCTGAAATATAATAAATGAATTGAAATATATTTAATTGGGTAAAACGTGGTTTGTTTCACAATAAAAATTATGAAACAAATCACGTGTTTAATTTCTACCCAACTATTTAAACATGTTTCACCAAGTGAGAAATTAATTCAAGAGTTATTGTTTTTTTTTGTTTATAAATCCAATAGAATTATATACCAATGGATCAAATGATTTTAGGGAGTTGCTTACTTTAATTCCTTCCTCCTTGCTATTGTATTCAAAGCGGTAGCGGCTCCGAAAGAATGCCCGCCGATCATCAAGTTATCCAAGTCGATTTTCCCCACTAAATCTTTCAATTTAAAATCGAGTGCCTCGTTCGCCGGCAGATCGTCCAGAATGTTGTGAGGAACGTCGCCTTTGTTTAAGTTTATGAGGAAGTCCAGGGCTTTGCACATTTCTTCCGTTCTGTACATTACCTGAAATTTCGAAATTAACTACCTTTTTGAGTCAACTCAATAGTGTTGATTATTATTTTGTAGTGATTATTTCGTATTTATACCAATAGTATTGAATAATGATTTAAACGAAATAAATATGAATAAATTATTAAAAATCAACCAATAAAACACAGATTAGAATTTAAAGTTATTCAATCTAATCTGTGTTTTATTGGTTGATTTTTAATTATTCATATTTATTTCATACGATATGAACTACCAATGTCTAAATATTAAAAACATTAATTATAATGATTTAAAATTTAAACAAACCAAGTCATTTTAATTCTACCTAGTGTTGTTCATTTACCTGCTCTTTTCTCTTTTCATAATGTCCCTTTCCCACTGGCACCGTCTTAAACTCGATATTATTTCTTTTATCTCTAACAACCTCCTCTTTCGAGTTGTAGTAATAGGTGTAACAAGCTGATTCATCTCTGAAATTAATCGAATCGATTTACCTGTTGCAATTAAAGAAAACATTTTTGAAATTAGTACCTGTGTTCAATCACGGCGATCAAGTAGCCTCTGGAAGCGAGCTCGGTGCAAATTGCGGAATAGAAACTCCTGAGTGCGCCGAGGCCGTGCGAAAAAATTATGCACTTCAGTTTCTCGTCGGTTTTCACCTTTTCTCCGTACAGCGCGGGTATCCGAAGCTTTCCTAATAATCAAATATTGACTCGAAATAAGAACAATAACGCAGAAACCCGCAGAGAATGTGAGGGAAATTATTTAGAATTTTTTGTTGATTAAAAATAAAAGCAAAACAAAATCCTACAGGAAATATTGTTTAGAATTTTTCCACTTTCTTAATTTTGTGTATCAAAAAATTGTTAGAGTATTGTAGAAAAATCCAGTTTTTAATTAGGTATATCTGAAATTAATTTTGGGAATTTTGTGGCTTAATCCATTACAGTTAATGTTCATAAATAAATATTTTTGATAAAGAAAGGACGGATTTTCTTTACCTGATTTCACCCAAGTGAGCCACATAATTATTGTTGGGATCATAATAACGTTGGATATTCCGCGCAGGTATCCGTAATCTGGGATGGCGTGTGCCCATTTTTCATGATGAGACTAAAATAATAATAACCATTAGGCCAGAATGAGTTAAATGTGGTCGATAGCGCAAACAGACAACACCTACATGTATTATAATTATTCCCCTTTAAATCAATGTAAATTTTCTGTGTCTCAAAAATTGTTGAAACTTTTTGAGAAACGTTTCAATATTTGATTAATTATTCAGATAAAGGACGAATTGTTTATTTAATTACCTCTACAGTGACTTTCTTATCAGTTGGATAATAAATTCTCATGAAAATGCCATTTTTTGAATAATCCAGCATTACATCGGTCACACCCGGCACATAATTACCTGAAAAATAACATTTGTAGTACTAAAATAACGCTATATTTATTTTAAATTGTTTGCTACATTCAAACATACAGTCACAGAATTGGATATACAGCGTAGAAACACAAGATAGTTCCAAATTTCGCCATCAAATAGAGAAATGATACTCTATCTGGTGGCAAAATTTGGAACTTTTTTGGGACTGAAACCTGTGCGTCACGTGATTTGTCAGCTGACGCAAACACAAGGATTATATCTTGATTAAAACACTTAGAAATCATTCTTCACTACTTTATTTGTAACCAAGGCTCGTATTCCTGAAATTGGATTATCGGGGCTATTCCGTACGGGAAATGTTAAGTTTAACGTAAACGTTATTAATTAATTTCATATTCTATGATTATAAAAATTTCATATTCTATCTATTATAAAAGCTGCTTAGACT